>CAJQUW010014204.1:0-580692 GCA_907163375.1 Prostheceraeus crozeri | reverse complement strand
CCCCCTCTGGCACGGCAGAGTGTCGTGGTCGGCCGCCGTGGTGCTTCGTGTCTGAGTCCCCCCCCCTCTGGAACGACAGAGGTTGTGGTCTGTCGTGGTGTGCCGGCCAGGTGGGTCCACGTTCACAACATGTTCGCTGACGTCCCCCCCCCTCTGCAACGACAGAGTGTGAGACTCGGGTGAGTTGGTCCGACCGCCTGGTTGACGTGGGCGACCGTCTAGGTTGACGTGGGCGACCGCCAGGATTAGTCTTGAGGCTATAGTGTGTGATGTTTTTGGTGTGTAGCGTCCAAACGAAGCATCGGATGAGAAAACGGAGGTCAGATTCGGAATCTACGTGAAATTTTGGGTTAGGAAGGATGTTTCCAGCGAAATCGGAGAGAAAAAATTTTCGGCTGACGTCCCCCCCCCTGGACAGCTTGCTTCCAGTGGACGGATTTTGTCGTGCGATAGCTCGTTTGAAAGCTAAGAGTGAGACAAATTCAGTGAAAGAATCGGCTTGTTCGTATCTGCCTTCGTTTAGATGTGAGACGCCATTTAAGATTTTGGGACATTGGTGAAAAACGACAGAGTTAGAATTTGGGACGTTTTGGGCTGTAGCTTCAAAACGAACTATCGGATTGGTAAACGGATGCCAGATTTGGAATCAACTTGATGTTATTGTCCAATGAGGATCATCATCCAATGAGAATCAAGCATTTCTTTATAAATAGCGAGCCTTCCACAGCGAGAATCATTCCATCGTTGAATCACACGAGTGACGGACGCACATTTTCTCTCTCCCTAGTTCCCTGTTCTATTATCCAACTAAAATGGTAAGTCGCTACTTCCCTCCCTCTCCTCCCTTGAACGTAAACTTAATACAATCTTTTTTCATTTTCAGGCATCTACTCCATCTACTGCACTAGTAGGACAAAATGGCGGTCAAACGTTACAAGGTTCGCTACGGTCAGATCATCTACAACTGAGGCCAGTGGAAGAAACAACCAAGGTACATAATCCTACACCGCTACAGCGTAAATTTAAACAAGCCTTGCGTTATGATGATCATAGCGTAGTACTCCAAACGGGAATGCTCCCTTCCACGGATGTCAAGATAATGCACAATCAGTATGGGGACTACATACTGATCCCCGTGAGTCCGTACATTCGCCACCAACTTGATACTATTGAGGAGTACGTGACATTAAATATGGACATTCCTACTCCTCTTGCTCAAGAGTGGAAGGCTAGAGATGACAAGGATACTCCCTATAGAAAGATTTGGGATGGTAATCACATTTGCCTACCGGTATCACATTGGTGTACTTACTATAAGAAGGATGGAGATCATTCAATACCCATCAGATGTGATGAGCTCGGAGAAGGTACTTGGGATATCCTTTTCAAAGTGAATGGGCTATATTATGGTCGACACAAGGATAATAAAATAGCCTCTCTCTCCATGCATATGGAATCCATCCTATATATTCCGAAACCACCCAACGTGGACGACATAATTGATCAAATCCTTAACAGCAGTGGTACGAAGCGCAAGTCGGAGAAGAATGCTACATCAAAACGCAAATCAAAGAAGGAGAATTGCTAGTCCTTTCCTAACTCTTCCCTATGACAATTCGCTTATGTGCTTTGAGTGTCGTAGACGTGGTCTTATTAGATACATTTTACTTCTTCGTTGCCATCATATCATTTGTGTATTTTGTCGTGAAAAGCATCGATGTAATTCTTCATTTTGTAATATGTTATAGAACGTTTCCTTAGATGTGTAAATTTCCGTTTTAGGCTTCTATCATCATTTTTATGGATTGTGAGGGTGAACCTGTACAGGAGCTCAGTGCTATTGCTATGAACAATTGGACATATCAGATTGTTAGTGTCTATC
Organism: Prostheceraeus crozeri; assembly: GCA_907163375.1. Classification (NCBI taxonomy): domain Eukaryota; kingdom Metazoa; phylum Platyhelminthes; order Polycladida; family Euryleptidae; genus Prostheceraeus; species Prostheceraeus crozeri. Next base: position 578,810 of record CAJQUW010014204.1, on the reverse strand, counting down.
ATCAACATGCCAACTGCGATCCCAATGTTGATCAATGGGCGAGAAAACACATTCATGGACTTAATCTGAAATATTTGCAAGACTATGGCTTTTCTTGTGAGAGTGCTCTTCTTATTGACTTTAAACGATGGTTAGCTGCTTTCAATGTTATACGCATCTTTTGTAATAATCCTGGTAAGGAGAGGAAAGTATTTCCCAATCTAATCATTGATGATATTTTGCTCCCACCTTGGGATAGTAGAGTGAATCAACATTATCATGAAGTCACAAAACGTTTTAAGGATTTGTGTGTTCCTATTTTGTCTGTTCGTTGTAGTAGCTACGTTCATAACCAATGCTTCTTTCCTCCTTACCTCAACACTGCCAAAGTCCTGTATGGTTATCATTGCTCGCTGTATGATAGTTACCAGCTGTATCTATTTTATCTCTTTCAAACCATTGATTTATAATGCATGCTTGTTACCATTATTCAATAAATGTTACTATGAGAAGAGTTGTTGTTTTCATGCAATGGATGGGTTAGATAAAGGGCGATCATGTCTTTCTCAAACGACTGCGGAACATTACGTTTTCATAGGCAAAGTTTAAAAGGAGCTGTTCAAGATTATGTGATAAAATTTCATAAAGATGAGACCGACATCGAAGCAGTGGTCGATGATGCTAGCACTCTATTTCTAGAGTTAATGAATACATTCTCTGATAGCATTATCATGGCGCGATTAGTTGCGAAAATTAAGTTTAGTCATTTTGGAAAGGAAGAGGTGGAAAGTCGCTCTTTCCATTTTGCTTCTTATTCAATGGAAGTGGTAGATCACCCCAAGAATTTTTTAAAAGACATATGATAAAAATTGCTGAACGTCTTAACGCATTTAACCATCATGGTAGCAGTCTAGTGATTGAAGCGATTTCAGATATTCACATTCAACTTTCCATAAAGAAAAATTGAAAATGCAGTGGTACTTGATTGTAGCACAACTGGTTTTCGAGCTATGTCTGCTCACTCTCGAAGTATATTCCTTCTGTACATGCGTCTATTATTTAGAAAAGGCTAGCAAATTCATATCTTCAAAAAGACTTGCTATAGACATCAGTAACGGTGAAACTATGTGTTGTGATGTATGTAAGCGAAAGGATGGAAATGAAAAGCGCATCTTCAAGAGATGTAAGCATGCTTTTTGTCAACGCTGTTTCATACGTAATTGCATTCAACTTTGCCAATGTTACCACTGTGATATTGCTCATTTCGAGTGTCACTTATGTCGCAATAGTTAGTACCTATGCAAATGTGGTAAAGATAGGTTTTAGCAAAGACTAACACGGAAAATGGCGAAACGTAAAATGACGAAACGTAAAAGTCAAAAGTTTTCTTCAGCCATTCAAGCTCTCCGACGAATGAAAGCAAATCAGCGATACAATGCTATACGACATGCTAACGATAAATTCATTTGTGAAATTATTTCTCATGTGAGGAAGTTGAGGACGAAGAAATTAGCGCCAAAACAACGAAAGTTACTTAAGCGATATGCTACAAAATTGCGTTTCATCTCCAATCCTAAAGTCGCCCTTCAAAGAAAGAGGAAAACTCTAACACAAAAGGGTGGTTTCCTTTCAGCAATACTTCCAATGATAGCTCCTGCCGTGGGCAACCTATTGGGAAATATCTTTGGCTCTAAGCGTTAATTATGCAAATGTTGAGTCTCAAAGTAATAAAATGGATTTCAGACTTCAATGTGATAAAGTTCTGACTGTATCAGGTCCATCTCATGCAGGTAAAACTGTTTTCACGCTGAATTTATTGGATAAAAGAAGGGAGTTGTTTAAGGAACCTATCAATCGAGTGATTTGGTGTTATGGTATTTATCAACCGTCGCTGTTTCAGGAATTGCAAAGTCGCAACTTTATTCGACATGAAGGAATTATTCCAGTGGATAAACTTCAGTCTAATGATGTTGTTGTATTGGATGATTTATTAAAAGAAAGTAAGAATTCAAAAGATGTTACAGATATGTTTACTCGCGCAGCACACCATAAAAGGTGCTTTATCATCTATATTACACAAAATTTGTTTCCTGATGGAAAAGAAGCTCGTACACGAAACCTGAATACACACTATTATGCTATTTTCAAGAATCCGCGAGATAAAAGTCAATTTGAAATTTTAGCGCGACAAGTTGCACCCAGAGGATCAAAAGCCTTAATTGAAATTTTTCAAGCAGCTACTGAAAAACCATACGGTTACTTATTCATTGACTTTACGCAAGAGTGTCCGGAAGAATTTAGATTTCGAAGTGATATTTTGAAAACTCCCATGATTATCTACAAACTATGAGTTCTTATTCTCGCATGATTGTTATTCCTCAGGATGAATATGTACAATTGACTGCCATGCAGCAAGTAAAGCAACCTCTTGCAAATCAAATGTATAGGAAAGAAATAGATTATCAGCAAAATGTTCACATCAAAGATCCACATCGTGCTGTATTATTACAATCGGAAACTGTTGAGCAATTGAAAAACTTGAAGAATAAGATGCGTGACTCTGTATCGACTGCTACACCTTTAGCATCTCGCGCACATGCCATATCTCTTTTCAACAGTATTGAACCCCATCTCAATGTAAATGATAGAGGAGAAATCATTACAGATGAAAATAAAGTGATTGATGCTTCACGTTATGAAGACTTGATTCAGTATGCGACACGTAGAAAGCGCCGTCAGGGCTATGTTCCACCTGGTTGGTCATACTTTCTTAAACTATTGAAAAAGCATAATGTGCCAAAATTTGCTTTAAATAATGAGACATTGAAAGAACTTGATTCAACAGTGGCTACTACTCCAATGCTTCAGACGATGAAAATGCCAACAAATTGGTTTAAGGCGTCACCTGCTACATCCCCTCCCACACTCACTAAGCAAACAAGAGGAAGAACTCGACGTAGATCTACATCGCCACTAAAACTGGTAAAAGGAAAACGTAAAACAGCTCCTCCCAGGAAATACATGTTCTCAGATTATTAATATGAAGCAGATGTGTTGCTTGCCATGTAATGAGCCGCCAGAGGTGAATGTCGTTGTCACTTGCACTTGCTGCGCCAGCTCTCATAATGAAACCCCTAAGCAATGTGAACACGATCGCAAAACCGCTAAAGCTAAATGCTGCAGTTGTTGTAAATGTAGAAAGGGAAGAAAACAAAAAGATGAGAAGGAGGAAAAAGAGTCAGTCGTCATCGACTGAACGTTTGAAGTCAATCTATTATGATGTAAAACATCCGGCAGGATTTGCATCTATCAAGAAATTATCAAAAGCGAGTGGTCTTCCACAATCACAAGTGAAACGATGGTTAAAGGGTCAGGCTACCTATACACTCCACAAACAAGCGAAAAAGAAGTACCGCACCCGCCATTATATTGTTCATGACATCGATGAACAGTGGCAAGCAGATTTGTGCGATGTTGCCTCCATTTCAAAACATAACTCGGGCAATAATTTTATTTTAACCGTCATTGATATTTTCTCGCGTTATGCGTGGGCTCAACCTTTAAAAACTAAAGAAGGGAAAGGAGTAGCAAAAGCATTCCAAACAATTTTTCGAGAAGGTCGCATTCCAAAAAGAATTCAGAGTGATCAAGGAAAAGAGTTTGAAAATCAGCATGTGAGAAGATTATTTGAGAGGCATGACATTGAGTTGTTTAGTGTAAAGAGCGCTTATAAAGCTGCACTCGTTGAACGTTTTAATCGCACATTGAAAAATCGTTTGTGGCGACATTTTACTGCCAACTTGACACAAAATTGGACAAAGGTTCTACAAGATACACTCCATGCCTACAATCACTCTATCCATCGTTCTATTGGACTCAGACCAGTAGATGTAAATGCTAACAATGTAGATAAAGTGCGCGAATCATTCCAACGTAAACGCACTCATGTGAAAAGTGATGTGAAAATTGGCGATAAAGTTCGTATCTCAAAAGTGAAAAGTGTTTTTGCTAAAGGGTACCTCCCGAATTGGACAGAGGAGGTATTTACAGTATCAAGGATTAATCAAAAAGACTCTCCGACCACCTACAAGTTGAAAGATTACGATAATGAAGAAATTGAGGGTAGCTTTTACCGCGATGAGATTGAGGTAGTCACTGAAAGTGAAACATATTTGGTAGAGAAAATCATTCGATGTAAAAAACGGCAAGGTGAAGAATGGTGTCTTGTTAAATGGACTGGTTATCCTTCAAGTATGAACTCTTGGATGCGTCGTGCCGACATCTTTCATCTAAGTGATCGACAGTGATTCATGCAAAGTTGTAACTAACAATGTTTAGGGTTTGAGCTATGAATCCAACTGCCTCATTTTATTCACGACCCTCCTACGTAAGTGGTGGAGGACAAATTTACATCGGCGCTCGCCGCCAACGTGGAGGTAGCATACTTGGTGCACTGAAATCTGTTGTAGCACCTCTCATATCCAATGTCGGTAGATCTTTAAAACGAAATGTTTTAAGTAATGCCGTTGGCTTTGCTGGTGATGTTGCTAGTGATCTTTCCAGAGGTAGAAGTTTCAAGAGCAGTTTGTTGAATCGTGGGAAGGAACGCGGTTTAAAAACATTGAAGCAGACCATTGCTGGTGTTACTCAAGGAAAGAAATCACCTAAACGAATGAGAAAAGGAAGGAGGAAACATCGCGGAGCTGGTAAGGTGCAATCTTCAGTCAAAAGGCATTCACGCAAACGTCGCAGAGGCTCTAATCATTCATCAGGCGCTAAACGACGACGCTGCTATAACTTCTAATCATGGAGTGTAAAACTTCCGGTTTTTGTTTGTTCGATCAACAAGCCATACAGACAGATATTCTTAGTTCAAGTATTGTAGATTATCATCCTCGAACAGCTGAGAATGCTGGCCCCATTGAATTTGTTATTCCTGGTGGTAGTGATGACTACATAGATTTGAGTTATGCGATGCTTGATTTGAGGTTTAGAATTCAGCAAGCAGATGGAACTGCTATTGACGATGCACATAAAGTTGGACTGAACAATTTACCATTGACTACATTACTTCGCGATGTTTCTCTAACGATTGGAGAGCAGCAGGTGGAAGGTGGTCAAAGCGATTATCCCTATAAATCATATTTCACTCATGTATCGCAGTTTCATCCAGCAGCACAAAAAAGTCATATGGAAGCCATGGGATGGTACAGAGATGAAGCAGGAAAATTTGATGTTGAAACAAACAGTGGCTTTGTAAAGCGATCTGCTATGATTAAAGATAGTAGAGTATGTCAGCTATATGGTCCGCTGAATTTAGACTTCTTTAGACAGTCAAAGTTTTTACTCTGTAATACCAGCATGCGACTCAAGCTGACATTGAATAAGCCTGAATTTGCGCTGAATGCATTTGCTAAAGTTGACAATTTTAGAATTCATGTGGAAGATATTGCACTTTACATTCGTCGAGTAGTACCGAATCCAAGTGTCATTAGAGGGCATGCTGAAGGTCTTAACCGCCAAAATGCCATTTACCCCGTTCAGCATACAAAGCTTCTCACCTTTACAATTCCGAAAGATCAAAAGAGTTTCATGAAAGATGGCCTCTTTCCATCGGAAGCACCGAAGCTCCTCATGGTGGCAATGGTTGAAAATGATGCATTTAATGGTAATATAAAGAAGAATCCTTTCAATTTTAAACACAATCAGTTAAGTGAAATTGCTTTACGTGTTAATGGTGTGAGTCATCCTGGTCCACCCTACAAACCAGATTTTGCTTCGGATCAATTTATGCGCAGTTATGTTGATTTTATGGATGTCTTTGGCTTTTACAATACGGATGATGCCAACGGACTGACTATGAAAGAGTTTAAGAGTGGATATACTATTTATGCATTTGATTTGACTGCTGACAGCGATATTAGTGCACCCTATCGTCAAGCGAACGTGCCTCATAATATTCGTTTGGATTTGACGTTCAAAAGAACACTACCTGAGACGATCAATGTATTAATTTATGCAGTCTTCGATTCAAATATTGAAATTACAAAGTATCGTGACGTGATTCTTCAGTATAATCGTTAATGAGTTGGTTGACTGCTGACGATATTAAGACTAAAGTGCAGCATAATGCAGACGAAGCGACGTTGAAAGCTTTCGATAATGTCTATTCACTCGATACCTTACCACCTGCAGTAAATCACTATCCCATCTTTATTGTGCTAAACACTCATTCACAGAATTTAGGCGGTGAGCATTGGAAAGCGATCTTTATTGGAGAAGACCGACGTGGTGAACTATTTGACTCTCTTGCTCAACCTCCAAATATACCAACACAGCAGTGGTTGAGAAAACATACGCGTCAATATCAGCGAAATGAACGCATACTACAACATCCACTTTCATCAACGTGTGGTGCTTTTGTACTGTACTTCATCTTAAAACGTTTACATGTATCTCGATTTGCATCTGTTATTCAAAACTTTTCATGTAATCCATCCTCTAATGAAAAAATGATTTGTAAGTTCTATCATGATTTGAAATAAAAACATCATGTTGGAAAAATTGTTTTTTATTTTACAATCCGCTGGGTACGTACATACTCAATGAGATAGTCTAGGATCATATTTGCTTGTTCATGAGATTTTAGTCCAGTAATGATCACTTTACTATTATGAAAGATTGCCACATGCACAGGCAACCAACAACTAATGAGAGCTGCAGGAAAAAGTTCGGGTTCATAACACAAACTGTAACTGCTGGTACGAATCTTCAAAAATGATAGACTGTCACTCAATTGAGTAGAGATCACCATATTGTCCACAGTCAGATTCGACATCACACACCTCTCCCTCTTCCATATCCGACGTAGTAGTCTTTGTAGCTCTAAGCGCATTGACTGCGCCGATGAATGAGAAAGGGCGCCGAGAATCTGTACAGTCCCATTTGGGAAGAGTTGAAGATTCCGTGAATTGTTCATCTTCACCACTAACATTTGAGGACGGCCCGGGTAATACTTGCTGTTTGGAAGCTGTTGGCGTAATGTTGTGAGATCGATTTTGGTGTAGAGTCTGAAGCGACGGAGAATGTTGACGATGGTGTAGCGATGGCGCTTCATGATGAAAGAATGAGTAAATTGAGCGATGTACCTTCCTTTTATACTTTTCCCAACTACCTTGATGAAATGTGAAGTTAGTATGAAGTTGGGAATGATAGAGTTGAATTCGCCGATTGTTGACGCGCAGCCAGATGCGATTTCCAATACGTGAATGTCTTTTCATATAGAAGTATTTCAAGTCCTTCATGATATGATGTAGAGATTGAAAATGACGATAAGATAAAACAAACTCTCTTCTCACATTTCCAGTTGAATCTTTGAAATAGACGTTTCGATCATGATCCGTTTCAATACGTTGTAGGGAATCTAATTTCCAACTCATGGTGCGTGGTAATCATATCTGATTAAGATTTGCATAGTAGGGCGATGAACTCACGACGAATAAATGTCATGATGGAGCGATGTATGTATCTTCTATACTTCTCCCAATTGTATTTGCGAAATGAGAAACAGTTTGCGGAATGAGAATGGTAGATTTGAATTTCATTTCTGTAATGTTGAAGCCAAACTTGATCACCCAAGGAGATGAATCTTAATGTTTCAAAATATTCCAAATCCCTCATGATATCATTGAGGTTGACAAATTGTCGCCATGTTAATGTAATTCCTCTTGATGTATGACCATGAGAATTTTTGAAATGTACGTTTCCATCACGATCAACTCTGATATATTGTAGAGAGTCCAAAATCCAAGTCTTCATGATGTTATGCAAAGTTGCAGATTAGCAATATAAAAATGTCGTTTTATCATATTTTGCTTAGCAATGCGGCTACAAAGAGATTTACTAGCAATCGAGCCGCACTCTTTTCTACTCCCATTGATCATGCACAACAGCTAAATGGGAATTGGGAAGTGGGTGTCACTCAACTTGTTTATAGCAACTGTGTCTATACTTTTGATCATGAGGTGATGACTATTAATATGAGGCGTACAGCTGCTTATCAATGTGAAAAGGGGTGCCGAGTATACATTCCACAGTGGCCAAAGAAAGATCTCTTATCATGTAAAAAGTTTATATATGATTTCTTGAATAAAGCGTGTAAACATATTGTCCAATTTACTCCGCACAATGATGATTATAATTATGTACATCATGTAGTTGAGAAAGATTGGATTGTTGGTTTAAGTCCAAGTTTAAGAAATGATTTAGGCTACCTCGCTAGCGCCTTAACAAGCTATGATAATTTTAACGTTAATTACCACATAAGTGGTCATAAACAGTTAATATATCGAGAGGAAGCTTATTATGTAGATCTTATTCCAAGAAATGAGAAGACGTTGGTGAAGAAGATTGTGATTAAGCCAAGAAAGACAAACATGACTCCTGAAACATTATTGAAGAAATTTAATTATCTCCTTCGAGTTGATGACAAACAAGTGGCAACATTGACTTATATTAAATCATCTAATCATATTGCAATAAGCAAATTAAATGATGATGATCTAGTATTAGTTTGTTCAAAAGATTTTCATCAGTTCTTACGACATCGTTCTGCAGCTGTTCATGGAAAATCTGATATGCAACATTTACCATGTGAAAGGTCAAATCAATTTGATACAGAATGGGCCGTATCTTTATACAGAAAGTGTGTAGAGCCTTTTGGTGGTTTCTTACATGAAACAAGAGTGTTGATGCCTCGCATTATTACTTCGGTTAAATTGGTTGTAGATTATTTAAATGAAGTGATTAATGAGCAACATATTTCATTTTCTGAAAAAGAAGGTACTTTGCCTCTCACTATAAATGGAAAAGGTATTGAACTAATTATGGATAAAACTCTAATGGACATTTTGGGTTTTGATCAAAATATCTTTAAAAGTGGTACTGTAACCAAAGCTAGCGCAGACATGTCGCTATCGCGTCGTATTAACTATTTTCAGATATATTCCAATATTGGTGAAGATGTACGTGTGGGAGATGTTGAAGCTCCATTGCTAGCAATGATACCATACCAGCCAAAAAGCTGCAGTATTTTATCTGAGCATACTTTCAAGAAAGTGCATTATACAAAGCTGAAATCAAACTACATCCCACAAATTGATATTGCCATTTATGATGATGCTGGTGCGTTGATTCCTTTTCATAAAGATGCTGTGACAAGTATTACACTCCATTTCCGAATGAAGAGTTAATGCAAAAGTATGCTAATATATTTTTCCAATGTGAATAATATGGAAAGTGAAAATAAGGACTCGTTTCTAATCTACTTGCCCAGTAATGCTTCTATGAATAAATTTCCCAAAAATAAACCATCAGACTATCGAGTAGAATTAAATCGGCCACTGCATTTAGAAGGTGAATGGGAAGTTGGCGTTTCTAGTAATTGCTATGATAGCAATATTCAGAATGTGAATGATTTGGAAGAAATGATATTGACTCCTCGCACCCATGATGGAATAACGATGAATAATGCATTTCAGTTCCCATACAATTTAACATCAGATGGAAAGTGGAACTATGAATGGATTCAGATAAAATCAGATTCTTATGAGCCATTTGGGAATGAGAAAATTATTAAGGCATTCAACAGTGGTAATACTTCCATCATGAAGAATAAAAATCAGAAAGCTTATGAGTTTACTATCTATCATTGGAGTGGGAGACAGTTCCTCCGCTTTCATTCTTTTACTAAAGGTCTTACGCTGAGGTTGGATAGTGAATTCTATCCACATCTTGGTTTTGGTCATGGACTACATCTAACGTCAATTGCTACTGCAAATGTTAAAAAAGTTTATTCAACTCGAATCAACAAATTTCATTATAGATTTAAAATATTTGATGAAGATGTTGTAGAATGCGAAGAACGCATCATTTTGAAAAAGCGTGGTGTTCAACCTTTATCACTTATTGAGTTAGTAAAACAATGGAATGAGACTGTGGGTAAGAAGTATGGAGAGAAAATTATGGCGGACAAAAATAAGTTGGTTATTCAGAAATATAATGACAAACTTACAGTTTATTTCTCTCCAACCTTGCGTCATTTTGTAAGACATTATACGCCTATTATTGGAAGCGGTGTGGTGTATGGTTCTCATGAATATCACACTAAAGCTGATTCAGTTAATGATGAATGGTGGGTGGACATCTATGGCGATCGCATCAAGAAAATTTACCAGTCTTATGAAGAATCTAAAGTTGCTATCAATATAATGCCGCGTCTATATCATACAGTTGAAAGCTTCATTCATGTAGTAAATCCTTATATACAACAGAAGTTGAAGCATGTGATGAAAAGTAAATATGATGTAAAGACACACCACATTTCGTTTTCAATTGAAAAACAACGCGTTGTTCTGAAACTGGGTGATGACATTCAATGTCAATTGAGTAAAAATTTGAAAAAACTCTTTGGCTTTTCAATGCTACAAACTGTGTTTGCTGCTGCGCATACGATTGGTATAGAAACACCAATGACACTTGATAAACATGAACAACACCTTTACATTCAAAGTGATTTGATTTTACCTATTTCTGTTGGCGAGAAAAAAGAATACATTTTACGTGATTTCATTCATGATAAAGACGCTTCATATGGAATAGTCGAGAAGATGTTTGAATCTATTTTCTATCATCCCGTCGTCAAACAAACTATACCCTCTATTGCTATCAAAATTACCAATGGTTTACAAGAGTGTATCCATGTGAAAGATACTAAATCCCTCGTAACTTTAGTGTTTCGGAAAACAAAGTGAAGTCATTGTGATATGTTTATTGAAATAAAAATATGTATATGAAAAAGTCTTTTCACAGATATAGGGGGAATGGGCGGACTGTAGGCATATATTCACAAGGAAGAAACGATCTCATGCGATACATAAAACAACCATGTATATCTACAAAAAGCAACATCAAAATACTGAGTTAAAGTTGATTATGTCAATACATCTCTTTGAATGTGGTAGCGTGAGTTTTATTCTTTTGGGTGGAGGTATGTTTGTGTCAGGATGTCCATGTGGAAGAGATGTGTTATGTCCTATCCAACACCTCTTATCCTCCCATGCTGAAAGTGCTCGTTTCTTGAACGTGTACGTTTTTACAGTATGAACTTGAGATTTTAAGATTGTCATATTGACAAACGTTATAGTTTTATTTTTATAGGCCTTCTTATAGGACCGATGTTTCATTTTATGAACAATGGATTTTGATATACCTTTAGCACGCTTAATACTATCTGCACATTCTTTTAGTTTCATGGAATACATTTTAGGACGGAGGAGAATCATTTCATCTATTTCCTTTCCTGCTGTTTCATCCTTAAAACAACCAAGTTTGGCTTTATTCTGTATGGAATAGAGTGGATGAGTGGGATTGTAGTTAGATGTATCGAAATATTTTTCTAATGACTTACCTACTTCATTAAAATTTAAATCTTTTTGAGTGGTAATTCCTAAAAAGAAACTATCTGTATCACCACCCAGCAAGCGAACCTCTTTTACGAGAGGGCATGGTTTTAATATTTTGTAGAAGAGTTGATACATTTCAAGCTTGGAATAATCTAAAACGGCTTGCCCAATATAGATGGGTTTGCACAACTCAACTTCTGATTTAATCATTTTAACACCTACAAGATCCTCATCGATGATGTCTCTATCAATGAAAAGAGGTGATGAGGTCAATTTGTGATATTTTTGTTCATCAACGACTAGTTTGTAATTCATACGTTTTCTAACATCCTCCATGGTCTTTCCGAATAGACTATTATTCTTATATTTATAAAAATCCTTTTCAAAATTATTTTGGGCGAGTGCACGTTTTTGACTGTTACTATCTATGTAGGGTTTGAGGAAGGCTTTCTGTCTAAATTTGATAATGCGGTGAACTGACTTTAGAAGCATGCCCATTTCTAAATAGAATTTTAATATGCAGAAGTGTACGAGATAATTTTTCTTATCATATTGGGTGAGTAAAAGTTTGCGGCATGGTTTGTACCTTGGCTGTCCACACTCTGTTAAGTTATTATGAAATTGTGACATGAATGGTGAAAACATATCTTCAGTCACTTCGCCAGATTCAGGTGCGAGTGGGAAATCAGCAGTTTTATTTTTAATACTATTTGGATAAATCAAATCCACTTCAAAATAATATCCCCAATCACCTTCATCTGGAATATTCAGTATGTTTGAAGGGTTGGAGTAATACTCAAGCTCATTTTGATTTAACCAACTAAACTCGGAATGAGGTAGTGGTTTAGACAGTGAACTGCCATATAAATTATTTTGGTCATAGTACTTTAGGTGGATATGATCATCACCTACTGTTTCAGATTTTATATGATGTTTATTTACAAATGTGAGACCACCGCGTATTCCGCGCTCAAATATATTATACATCTCCGGGTCTTGTAAGAGATGAATGGTCTCACCAGTCATTTTAAAGGCTGATTTAAAGGACATGGCTGGTAGACTGACAAAGTGGATAGGATCTAATTTGTCTTCTTCTAATGCCACTCGTCGAAACTCCTGAAAGACATCAGCCAGCAAAATGACATCTAATTCTAAGTAAGCGATCATATAATCGCCAAACGTTTTACAATTAAATTTTAACCATGCCTCTTGAGCATGTTCATAGTCCTCTACTGGACAATCTTCACCCGTCAAATCGTTTTTGAATTTGCCAATGGAAGGAAGGGTTGTTTCATTTAGTTTAGACATTGAGCTAAAATACGCATAAGGAAAGACTCCTTTGCGAGTGATTATTTCATCCGTTAAGTTTGGATAGTGTTTCTTCAAAGTTTGACTATGGGGAAGAAACTTGAGATTACGAACGAGAGAAGCTAGTGACGCTGACATGAATTGAAATGAATCTAAAAATTTTATTTCGAAGAAGACTGTCTTATTTTCTTTAGTTTTATCTACTGGTACTTTTGCTGTCATTGCCATGAATTTTTCTCTCGTTTGTGCTATAACATTGAACTGCCACGATTTCATCTGGCTCAACCCTCCTTTTATGAGCATATGACTGTCATAGCCCTTAAAGTTATGAAAAATGACGGGTAGTACACGACGTCTCAACCTAAGTGAAAAGTTACATTTGGAGCAGAGTGCGTTTCTAAATTTACCAGTGATGTGATCATGATCACGCACTTTCTTAATTTTATCGTCATCAAACGTTTTATGACATTTAGGACAGGATGTGCAACTTTCAAATTTCTGTTTGTCTTCATCTGACATATGTAGTGACTTACGCTGCAATTGGGAATCATATGATTGTTGAAATTTTGCAGCTTTATCGAGAAATTCTAGAAATTTTGAAATGCAATCTTCACCTTGCCAAGTATGCATTTTGTTTTGTCTATTCCTAAAGTGGTCATGCCATACTTCATAGCAGGATATGGCTGCTGGCTTGTGGATGATATCATCAATGTAGCATTCTATGTCTGCGTAAATGACACGCAGGGGACTTAATTCGTCACCATTATCCCTATGTGAAAATATTTTATCTTTGGGCATGCGTTACATTTGTAATTTACCTCGCTTGCACCATTCATAGTGAGTTTCAAATTTATCTTTACTCCAAAATGAGCGGATGCAGCGGTCGCATACAAAATGTTCACCTCTTTTAGAGTGCCCCAAGTGAGTGTACAAGCGAGAGATTTTGGGAATACCACAGTAGTGCCATTCCTCGCTATCATCTTGTTTTACTAATAAGAGGTTGACTACACGTTCATAACAAGTTGAACGTGAATTATAGCGGGCACCCTTCAACCCCTTCTCCCACACGTGAACGACAATTTTAATCTTATTATGTTTTTCGAACGTTTCTACATCTTTGATTTTCATGTTGTTACTATCACAACCTTCAAAGTCTAGTTCATCCTCCCACTGTCTATAGCTATAGGTGCGATCTCGATGCGCGTTGATATCATTATAGTGAAGGATGGATAGGACTGCATATTTGAAACACTGTGATTTACAATCAACATTGATGACAGCTTTCTTATTATACAACGTTTTTGGAAGTTTAAATGTGCCTCGAGCTGCATGACTTTCTAATAGGGAAATTTTGAATATGGCTGAGTCCACACCATCAAAAATGAGAGCGCTGTCGCGTTGATTGAATTTATCTACATTTGATTTTAAACATTGAATGTGAAAATTTAGCCAAGACTCGCAGTCTACAACTTCGGTTGCGGAAGAGGAAGGAACATGAAACTGTATTCTCTCCGTCACTTGACCCGTTTGAAAATCTATTTTAATATATTTTAGTTTAAGGTAGATGAGCGCCTTCATTCTAAAATTGTCTAAATTATTGAAGAGCGCTTCGATAATGTTAGAATTTTGAAGGAGCCACTCAGGAAAATCTACAATTTGAGTATTGGACTCCATGCAGTAGTCGCGTACTAAATTATTATGTGAAACATTAATGAGGGAGATGGTAGAGGTACCGTTGGTGTAGTGATCATTTGCATGCGTGTGTTGAAGTCTGTGCGAAGATCGCTGAAAGTGACTATCAAAAGAAAGAGGGCACAAATCGCAAGGAAAGGAGATGTCATCGTCAGAATCAACTTCACCTCCGGAGATTGACACCGCTTTGCGTTGACACACACGTTGTTTGATGTGTCGAAGGAGACTGTGCTTCCTTGTAAACATATGTCCGCAGTCGGCACATTCCCACTCGTTGCCTTGCCGCGAGAGTCCTGAGCTGGAACTCACATCACCTGAAAGAGAAATCATTCTTTCATCTCTGTTCAAGCCTCAGTGTAGTGTTACAACCTACCTTGACTCAATAACTCTAAACTTTCCTCGAGAAGAGAGGGCGTTGGTGATGAAGTTGATGCCTGAAATTGAGGAAGATGCTATTAGTCACACGTTTGAGGGAGATGAGAGGAAATTTTCAACTTACCATTTCAACGAAATCAAGTTTAAGGTTGATACTTCTACAAGATAGAGACTTCACTCAAATAATAGTCAAAGAGAGAGATCGTGCGTTCGTCACTTGTATGATTCACAGATTAAATGAAATGACCTGAATGTCACTTTGCTTATATACTTTCATCCTCTTCATTCATTGGATGTTCATTCTGATTGGCTGCTTGTGTATACTTAAGAATTAGAAAAATGTTAAAGTTATCATTATTCAAAGTCAGCATTTCAAAGACAACATGACAAGTCCTCCAACAACACCAAATACCGCATTGGAGTTCTCCTCTCCATATACATCAGCAAAGGTGCTCGTTACACCAAATGCACCAAGAAAGGCGAAGGTGGAGAAGACATACAATCTCGACAATATACGAAAGTTATCATTATCGGAGGAGGATGAAGAGGAGTTGCCCGACCTAACAGGCATACGGTGGAAATATTTACAATATGATGCCGAAGGGGTGATGGAGATGACCAGCAAGTCGCACTTGCATCAAATATGGGAGTGGTACACCCCTAACTCCCAACCGCGAACCGTGGCGGAGTGGGCGTACATTGAGAAAGTGAGGGACGCTGCAGAAGAACGTTTAAAGCAGCTCAACTGTTTTTGTAATCTATGTGAAGCCAGACTCTGGGACGATATTGACGATGAAGACCTTTTGAAATACATGCCATAATAAATGTTTATTTCGTATTATCTTTGCTTTCATACTGACTTACTTGAATGGGGTTTTAGTGAATAATTTAACCATGTATACTTTTTCATTTGGAAATAGTAGCACGCTTAGTCTAACTTGTAAATCTAAAAACATTTCATATGGACGATGATGGTAGATAAAATAGTGTCAAATAAATTAAGATAGCTTACACTTCTGATACAGGGATAGCAATCGACTGCGATCCATGTGTAAAGAGCTTGTTAGACTATGGATGGGCTTAAGTGGATGATTTAACCATGTATACTTTTTCATTTGGAAATAGTAGCACGCTTAGTCTAACTTGTAAATCTAAAAACATTTCATATGGACGATGATGGTAGATAAAATAGTGTCAAATAAATTAAGATAGCTTACACTTCTGATACAGGGATAGCAATCGACTGCGATCCATGTGTAAAGAGCTTGTTAGACTACGGAAGAGAGAAGTGTGTTATGTTGCGTGTGGCGCGTGAGTGTCCTCCCATTTCATTCCATTCATCAATTCGTCTCATTGATAGAGACAGGTAGAACTCATGGCTCTCATAACGTATGCAATGGAAAGTTTTAGGCAACCTTCGACAGTTGGCTAAATGTCGCCCTGGCGCGAATGCATACTACGTTGAGACAGAGGCAATCACTTGCAAACATGACGCAGAGAGGTTTAACAAGATTGACCATTGCCGAATGTCCCTTGCGGTATACATAGCTACGGGTTTCACCGCCGCCCTTTACAGGAACGCCCGTCGAAAGGAAGTATTACACCGAACTGCATTTGCAACGTTCAAGTTGACTGATAGCAGATTCAACTTAATGATAGTATTCGCCAGTCCGAAGACTGCCCAGGGCAAACCGCGAGGAGGTTCTATCATGTCTTGCCCCATGGTGGCCCTTAAGAGAGCCGATGGTTCGTTCTCGGGGACGTGAATTTGACTATTGACTGGAATAGTCAATGGGTATGACGCTTAGGTTGTCGTATACCCTATACCGCCTAAGCCGTGGTGGTGCATCTGGCACCTTTCGGATGCGAGTGGTATTCGGAGTCCACACCTCATCCGTCCAAATGATCCTCTTGATCTTCCCCTTCTTCTCATCCTCATCCCACTCGTCGAGGATGACGAACTCGGGAATGCCGTTGTCTTCATCAGTGAAGACGGGAATATTGTCGGCAGATGTCGCTTCCATCGTGACTTCAAATTGAATGAGAAGCGCTACAATCTTCTGGCTTATATAGGGTTTTCAACAATGAATTGCTCAACAGCGAATCAGAATGCTTCAGGGATAGCAATCGACTGCATAATGTTCAAGTTGACTGATAGCAGATTCAACTTAATGATAGTATTCGCCAGTCCGAAGACTGCCCAGGGCAAACCGCGAGGAGGTTCTATCATGTCTTGCCCCATGGTGGCCCTTAAGAGAGCCGATGGTTCGTTCTCGGGAGTCGTCATCCTACAGCCTACCAATTCTGCTGAGAGAGTCAAAGACTCTCTCTTTGGTAGCACTGTCGACTTCCACACTAACTGGCATGTGAGTATAGAGTGGAATGTAGCGCCATTCCGTTGGATTGACAGCAGTTGCTGTCATCGGATTGCCAATCCGAGCAAGATTGTTGTGGACTCTGTCTTGCTCCTCTAGCCTGACAAACTCCTCAAATAAATTTCGCGGCCTTATCTGCGGTCCGCGAGGAGAGCTAACTTGACTGTTCGGCGTCTGCATGATTGAAATGAAATGAAATGAGAGGCAGTGGTTTATATACCCCTCTAACGCGACGCAACGTTCAAGTTGACTGATAGCAGATTCAACTTAATGATAGTATTCGCCAGTCCGAAGACTGCCCAGGGCAAACCGCGTGGAGGTTCTATCATGTCTTGCCCCTAGGTGGCCCTTAAGAGAGCCGATGGTTCGTTCTCGGGAGTGTCGTGATGGGGTGGTAAAGGCGGGCAAAGATCTGCAATGAAAATGATATGTATTAGAATAGGATATACTATCTTATTTACTTTTTCACTTACCAAGTTAGTCATCCTTTGGTAGTCTCGCGCGTTTCCGAATCGAAAATTTATGCAAGTGACCGCGCATTCTCAGGCTGGCATGGAGACACTTCTTGCTCGGATGACCGTTGTAACATACTATACTTTCGTCGAGACTTTTATTTACCAATACTTCGCCGGCCAAATGATTGTCCCGAATAGGGATGTGGAATTCAAACAAACGATCCTCATTCACACGCTCCCACTCATCCCTCATGCGCTCCAACTTCTCATACGCCTGCCTCTCATCACCCCGCCGAGCCACAGTCCTCTCCAACTCAACATTCTTCGCTCTCAACACACTCATCTCCTTCATCATCGCCTCAAACTTCGCCTCTGCATCTCTCATTCTTCTCTCCGCAGCACTCGCCCTCTTCTCACACGCATCATTCTTCTCTTCCAACTCTCGCGTCTTATTCTTCAAATCAGTCACACAACGCCTCATTCTAATGTTTTCATCCGCTACCTCCTTCGACTTCAAATCCTTCTTTTTTAACTCATCCAACTCCTTCACAACTTCATCCTTCACTTTCTTCAAACTCTCAAACTTATTCACTAACAAATCATGCGCCATCTGCTGCGAAACATGCCTCTTCTCCTCATCCTTCAACCACTTCGCCGACTGCTTACGTATCCCACCACTCTTCTTTTTTGGGGAAGATGAGCTCTTCGGGGGGTCGGTGATGACAATGTTGGACACCTCCGACGACGAAGAGCTCAACTTCCTCACACGCTTCCTCACACGCTCCCTATCTAAATCCACATCATCCTCATCATCACTGTCAAGCACTCTCTTCCGCTGCTCAATCTCAGCCTCCAACGACGCAACCGCTCTCGCCACCTCATCATTCTCAACAACATTCTCAACAACATTCTCAACATTCGCCAACATTCGCTCCCTCTCTTCCACAATCAACTGCGTAAATCTCAAATCAGTCACTAAACCACCACTACAGTCAGCATGCACTCTGTAAAAACGCGCCTCATCCTCATCACCCTTCAGCACTCTACACTTCACGCAAGCAACCCTATTCAAGACAATCATGTGGCCGGTGCCCGCCTTCTTCACATGAGCTTTGGCGTCCGCACTGCGATTAACTCGCCCACAAGAGCACATTTTGATATGGTATTTTCTGTTTCTGTCGTTTGCCATGCCTGATTTATCGTTAGCTGTAAGATAATGAAATTTGTATAAGTTTGGAATCATGTAGTACAGTCATATTCCTAAAGAGTGTAGTGAGTGGCACTCGATCCCGTCGACAGCCCGAAGGCCTTGTACCGATCACTAGGGAAGTGAGAGATCTTCCCCGATACCCGCTCTTTACAGCTGAAGACATCATTGTCACTGCCCCGAATTGGTAACAGGAACGCCGAGTCAAAGGTAGTGATCAGTAGCTGGGATCTAACCCCTCAAAGCTGCCTTAGACTTAGTTAAATTTCAAATCTGATAGCAGATTTGAACTCAGGATACTTGAAAACCTTAGTCTATATGTTAAAACTTTGAAAAAACTGAAAATTAAGAATTTTTAAAAAATTCCGCATTTTACTACTCATACTACTTTTAAAAAATTTTATCAGTAGTAAAGACACTATCAAACTCTATCATACAAACTTTGAAGTAGCAAGATAGCTTGCCTACTTCAAAAGATAGAGTCCTTTGCACCCGATATCGGGAGCTCAGAGCGACGACCGTCGCTTACCTCGTCTTTCGATGAAGTGATCAGACTTACGTTGTCGGGGGTTTATATATGCTCGGAAGAAAACTTAAAATGGCTCTATCTCCGAAAGTATTCATCGTAGCGACATGCGGTTTGTTGCAAACGATTTGTCTCATCATTCTCTATCATATGACACCTCAACCATTCTCATATGACCACGGGAAGTTGGTCCGTCAGCACATGTCCATGTAACATGCCACAAGTGAAAAAATTCCTAAGTGTGAGAGCTCCAGTGTGGTGAAAATTTTGAAAAATTTAAAAACTTCCGAATTTTGACCTGGGACCTTAACCAAAACATTTTTCATCAAATTTCACTGACCTCCCCCCCCCTCGTTCAGAGAAATTTGATGAAAAATGTTTTGGTGACGGTCCCAGGTCGAAATTCCACACTTTGGAAAATTTTCAAAATTTTACCCATACAAAGTCACTCTGACACTTAGGATTTTTTCAGGTGAGCGAGCTCCGACCTAAAATCTTGTAACCGCTCTAACTTTTGAACGAAGACAGATAGGAACAAGCCGATTCTTTCACTGAATTTGTCTCACTCTTAGCTTTCAAACGAGCTATTGCACGACAAAATCCGTCCACTAGAAGCCAAGATAGAAGCTAGCTGTCCAGAGGGGGGGGGTCAGTGAAATTTGATGAAAAATGTTTTGGTGGCGGTCCCAGGTCGAAATTCCACACTTTGGAAAATTTTCAAAATTTTACCCATACAAAGTCACTCTGACACTTAGGATTTTTTCAGGTGAGCGAGCTCCGACCTAAAAATCTTGTAACCGCTCTAACTTGTGAACGGCTGGTCCGATTGACTCGCAACAAAAAATGTTGTCGAGCAGTTTTTTCTCCTCTTTCAAACGAGTAGCTGTAAGACAAAATCCGTCCACTAGAACCAAAGTTAGAAGGTTGCTGTCGGGGCGGGGGGGGTCAGTGAAATTTGATGAAAAATGTTTTGGTGACGGTCCCAGGTCGAAATTCCACACTTTGGAAAATTTTCAAAATTTTACCCATACAAAGTCACTCTGACACTTAGGATTTTTTCAGGTGAGCGAGCTCCGACCTAAAAATCTTGTAACCGCTCTAACTTGTGAACGGCTGGTCCGATTGACTCGCAACAAAAAATGTTGTCGAGCAGTTTTTTCTCCTCTTTCAAACGAGTAGCTGTAAGACAAAATCCGTCCACTAGAACCAAAGTTAGAAGGTTGCTGTCGGGGGGGGGGGTCAGTGAAATTTGATGAAAAATGTTTTGGTGACGGTCCCAGGTCGAAATTCCACACTTTGGAAAATTTTCAAAATTTTACCCATACAAAGTCACTCTGACACTTAGGATTTTTTCAGGTGAGCGAGCTCCGACCTAAAATCTTGTAACCGCTCTAACTTTTGAACGAAGACAGATAGGAACAAGCCGATTCTTTCACTGAATTTGTCTCACTCTTAGCTTTCAAACGAGCTATCGCACGACAAAATCCGTCCACTGGAAGCAAGCTGTCCAGGGGGGGGGACGTCAGCCGAAAATTTTTTCTCTCCGATTTCGCTGGAAACATCCTTCCTAACCCAAAATTTCACGTAGATTCCGAATCTGGCCTCCGTTTTCTCATCCGATGCTTCGTTTGGGCGCTACACACCAAAACGTCCCAAATTCTAACTCTGTCGTTTTTCGAAAAATGTTGAAAATTTTTTCTCACCGATTGCCTTGAAACTCACCCTACCGATGCAGAATTTCACGCTGAATCCGAATCTGACCTCCGTTTTCTCATCCGACCACTCCTTCCACTCGAAACAACCCATTTTACAACCCAACATTCAGCAGATTGCACCAAAAACATCACACACTATAGCCTCAAGACTAATCCTGGCGGTCTCCCACGTCAACCTAGACGGTCGCCCACGTCAACCAGGCGGTCGGACCAACTCACCCGAGTCTCACACTCTGTCGTTGCAGAGGGGGGGGACACGTCAGCGAACATGTTGTGAACGTGGACCCACCTGGCCGGCACACCACGACAGACCACAACCTCTGTCGTTCCAGAGGGGGGGGGGACTCAGACACGAAGCACCACGGCGGCCGACCACGACACTCTGCCGAGCCAGAGGGGGGGGGACGCAGCGATGGCGGCCATCTTGCGCGGTCCAGAAGTGGAGTTTTGCTTACTACTAATAGGTCTACCGTTTTGTCTTGGGCCACCCTCGATCACCGATCGCCCCATGGGAAGTCCATCCCATGGACAGCCCAGGATATTCCTTTACGATGCCTTCATGTAGGTTGGGATGCTTTCTATATTCAGTAAAATATCAGCACCAAAATGATTTACAAACACTAGAAACCTGACTAAAGTCAATGATACTATTCTTGATGGGCAAACACAGATTTCTTTGTCGGAAAATATCAAATGCAGATGAAAAAGTAGTTATTTGAGAGAATACAGAATCTGCCAACCGCAAAATAAATGAGCGAAAATCAATGATGGTCTGCATGATGCATCAGTCTAGAGGGTAGAGAACAATGGAAGGTTAATGCATATGAAAGAATTATTTGTTTTCGGCAAAACTTTGCAAAGTGCTTCAGCTAAACAATAAGCAAAGCTTACTTCAATTGCTAACAAAGAACTACCCGTTTAAAACACTAAATAGACTCACATGCGATGAAACGGTGTACTGACAAAATGATGAAAAATAAATGTATTAAAAAGATAACCTAACTTTTTGATGAAAAGTTGGTGAATCTATTCTGCAATTATTTGAGTATCATCCATCTGATTGTTTGGATGAGACACATGAAAACGTATGAGACATCTTAGTGCAATCTGATCATCCTGGTAACTGTAACTCGGCAGCCCATCCGAAGTACTCCAGGTGAGAATCTTGCGGATCCAAATAAACTGGACGGCACGCATATGTTCTTCCCATAATAAGATTTCCATCGGCAATAACACTAGTTCCATACGAAAAGATCCAATAGTTATCACAAAATGTAGAACAAGCGCCATAAAAATCATTTTATTAATCGTCCTTGATGAAATAATCGCGATATTTAAGGTACGCCTCCATAATATTTAACAAAATTATGAATTAAATCCAATAAAATCGAATATGCATTTGGGTCACTTGGACTCACGGCATCCCTCAGTGACTTCAACATTTTTAATTTATATTCACCTCAAGACATTTGCTATTAGTTTTTTAAACACGACTGTAGCACAGAGCTGGAACCGGCCAGTGGGGTTGGTTTTAGCAATGTCGGCCGCCCTCATGGACCGGCCAGTCAGTCAAAAGAAATGCACATTGTAAGTATGGAGAATTACATTGTCTGACTCTTATTCTATTATTCAATGAAAAACATGCATATTTCGGATTTCTAGTTTTAGCCGGTATTAACTTGAAAATTGCTTCGCCGTCCTTAACTATACTCTGCAGATTCTATGAAAGCGGCTTCTACTGTGTAATCAAGTGACTATAGCTAAAATTCATTGACTTCCATGGATGAGATGATCTGTTAGTATTTCCCTTGACATTCACTTTTTGAACAAAGTGTTCTTCAATATTTGCTTGGTTTTTGAAAAATGCGTAATGCTCAGATGTCATGATGAATTTCTGTGTTCGGGTCGGATTCGGTCTCCTTTCGGATTTTTTCTGGTCGACTTTAGTCAACTTTTCTTACGACCGCGCACCTCCAATATCGGATATCAAGTTGTGATCACAGACTCTTGTCAAGCTCACGATGTGGGGAACTCTGCAGAAATGCCCTCACTAATCTGGGATTTGTAGCATCCTTCTTGAACAGTCTTCTTCAGTGACATTTCGGTTTTTTATGCAATGACTGTATCCGTGCATGTAAATATTGACAAGTCTTCCTAGATGATAGTAAAGAGATAGAGAGTCCTCCTAAGGATAGTAAATCAATCTTTTGTTCATAGAATTTGTCGTTTTTGTAGAAATATCCTTTTGCAATATCGGAACACTCCTTTAGTATCACTAAAGATGTCACCTAGGTGTCCTCAGGGTCCGTCCGCAAGCGGTGATATCTTATTGTTGAATATCAGGCTTTATATGCTATACATACTCACCTCCTAGAATTCTGCCATAAGGCATTTCGATTTCAATTATTATATCATTTTATATTATCACATTATACCATTTTATGGACATCTGTGCAACTCAGGAGAATATTTTCAATTCTACCATTTACCTCGCAAAAGCAGCAGCTAAATTTCCGATCCGCCTCATAAGCATATTATTACTTTGTTTCAGCAATTGGTCAATTTTGGAATGATTCATCTTATCATCCACCGTCAATCTGATAATGGATTTGAGTCATGTCTAGAAGTTTGGTTTCTACCTTCACTTAATAAGTAGATTAACTGAATCTTGAATGCTCAATAAAATAAAAGTGACTACTATTTGATTTTTTAAGCAGTTTCTGTAATTTTTTGCATTTTTTCAATAATTCAATCTTTTAATTACGTTATAAATTGATGGTAGATGAGTATGACAGCTGTGCGTTTTGCTCAGTTATCACATGAAACAACTTAAGATTTTGTTTTGAGTATGCTTGATTGCATGGAGATAGTTAAGCGTTGCTAAATGCAACTCAAATAGACTTTTAAAAATTCACGTAAATTACATGCACATGCAGTCTGCTATATATAGTCTGCTAGCAGTATCTCAGTTAAATATCACGCAGAAGAATTGTAGCAACTACTCATCCAAATGAATGAATGCACCAAATGCATTTTGAGATATTGCAACCTGCCCATTTTGTTACTTGGAATCCACTATTTGTGGCATAAATCAGACAGCATAATCTATAAGCTACTACGAGTATGAGTACTGTTTAAAAGCTATTGCCATCATTCGTATTGAAAGATGCACTTGTGGATCAACAAACATGCTAATTACAACTTCACATATACATTGTCAATGGCAAAACAATTTGATTTGATTAAGATGCTATTTTGTAAGAAAATGTTCTCGATTTTCAAGAACACCTTTTAACAAACGTCAAATTTTTTATGTCAAAGTAGGTTTTTTAAATGAAATTTGAGCAGGTTGTCAGAAATATGTAGAAGCTTAATTAAAGTCACAAAACATTAGCGTCGCATTTGCTATAGTCTTGGAGCACTTTCTAAAAATGTGAAGGGGATCCAGGATCCCTTATGGTAAAATAGGGTTAAGCCGTATAGAAAGTTCATTATTTCTTTTAACTGACATACAGGTACTTTTAATTGCAACATACAGGTACCCGGAGCTGCGAACTTATCACTCGTCGAAGCTATTTGATCGTGGCCGAACTCTGACTCGATAGAATCTGATTTTATTAATCCACGTTCAATCTATCTCGATCAAATTACGTTTGATCATGGATTTTCATTCTAACCGACTCTGCTTATGCATAATTCAAGTATCCTGTGTCAAACAGTGTCACTCATGTAATCATTACTTACTTATGTAAATCTCTCTTGAATGACAGCGCCAAGAAATAGCTAGTACGCGCTACCAACATTTTTGACTCTAAGTTACACAAGTCGGACACTTATGATCGGTCCTGAATCCTAAAAAATGGAGGGAGTTTGTTGGACTCAGAATCAATTTTCTATATTGCTGATTGATTTCTTGATTATATCAATGGCTCATGCCCATGTAAAATCACAATTTTCAGTACTAAAAAGATAGAAGGATGATAGATAGCCAGAGGAGTCCATTGATCCTTAGGTCTAAAAGCATCTCCAAATATTTTCTGGAAGATTATTCTCTATCATGGACAGACTGATTTTTTGCATGTCTTAGGAGGCGTGTAATATGTGGAATTTCCCCATTCATTGTTTATATTATGCTCGCTGTATGTGCGCTGTGCAAGAAGACCGCAAATGTGAGTCTGTTGCTGTCGGGGATAATCGCCCGTGGCTGATAGGGCTGCATCGGCAACTTAATCGGCATCAATCAATGCTTAGGAAGAGAGATGTCTTTATCATATTCAGTTTATTTTATTATATTCATGGTTCTGCTCCAAAGACAGATTCATCATCAAGTTTTCATTGCAGTTAGCGATGAATTTGAGATCTCAGCTGATAAGAGTATATGAATGGGATAGTTATGAGCATAAAGATTGCAGATTGTCAGTTCGCATGGGCAGTCGCAGACACTGCGCTGCGCCGACAAGAGCTCAACAGTATGACTCAGAATGATTCAAGCTGGCTTTCAAATATCTAGAATGACTAGGAATGCAAAAAAAATGTTTTTTTATCGACCATACTTTAAATATTTTTTTTATGTTTTTTTTTGTTTTTTTATGATGGTCGAGAATTAAGCAATATTTTCATAAACACTTTTACGGAATACGCAAATAGATATCTGTAATGTGTTTCATGCTTTATTACAGATGCCTTATCATTTCATTTTCATTTCATTTATCGCTATGTTTGATTTTTGAAAAGGATTACACCATGTCAATTATATAAGAAAGAAAACTATCGAAGATGTAGAAGTGTAAATAGAAAATGGACATATCAAATTAGCCTACTCGATCCTCTAAATATCGATCATTGCGTAACCGATTAACAATTTACTTTAAATTATTTTAAGAAGCGCAATTTACATTTGAATTGCTGAATTCAATAGAGCTACAATATAAATTATTGATTTTTGCCTACAAGTAATTCATAATTGGACTTAGGATAGTTTGAAACTTTTCCACTGCAATGGACATTTTGTCAGAAACTCACCTGAGAAGTGACGGTAGATGAAGTTGGTGGATCTTTTGAACTTGTTGATGCTAGAGCTTTCACCGGGGGCCTTTCCAATCCTGTACTGACGGTCATCTTAATGGCTGTTGGTATCGCTATGCACTTCTAAAGAAGATGCTCTTTGCGTTTTGTTGAGCCTTGTTTTGTCTCCCATGAACAAAATTTACATATAAAAGTTTTGCCATCCGGTTTGATGGAAAAGCGCTTGTTCGATAAACAAGGCTTCCGACCACAAACACCAGGTTTTCCAACCATTCCGAAGCAAACTCAAAATCAATGTGAAAGCATAATCTGTTGAAACTCGTTCTTGATTCTGATTGGATGATTGAGATCACCAATAGTCTGATATATCAATAGTGGGATTGGTTCATAGACGTCAGCTATCACGTGGGAATATATGATTCGAGAATCGAGATAGACCAACACTTTCTATAAAAGCCGCCATCAGGAGTCAACGATGATGGTGGACTCCAATTTTCGTTTTGACATAATGATCAACATAACAGTGTTAACCAAAGCTTAGTTATCGTTATTTCATGTCAATTGCACTAGCTCTAAACTCACTTACAAGGATGACTTTAATAAATTGCATACTGGTTTCTTACGCAGCCGGATTTGTATAAGAAACTTTTATAGGCTAATGAAGTTGATGGAATGTAAACTAATAAGCCTATATTTCAAAAAACATGTTTGTAAGCGCATGTTTGCAAGCACAACATCATAAGCAAAACCATCATAAAAAACATATCAAAAACATTGTTTTTATTATCCATATTTAAAACATATTTAAAATACATATTCAAAATATCATATTTAAAATATCGCAACCCTAAGAATGACTGAGCAAGCTGAAGGACTGCGCAACAGGTTGCTCTGCGCTGATGATTATTTTAGTACATCATACTAGATATTCTAAGCTAGTTTGGCCCATTCCTAGTCGCACTGACGCGCATTGTGACTGAAACGCATTATCTATAATCTGCGTGTATAAGGAGCTTACATGTAAGAAACTGTACAAATTGGCCATAGGATTGCAAAAACTGTATGTAATGATTGTTCTTTAGCCTGTGTCATATTTATATTGATGATGGGCTGATCTTCCCCAGATAACGCAAAATCTGCTGGTTTGTTTTACATTAGCCGGGAATGAGGTCCGTTGACCACCACACATTGATGACTGATTCACTAGTCGAATAAACGTTCTAACGTCGCCACTGTCTCGCACTACAATCGTACGGCAACGGCGAAGAATTCTCAGTGATCAAGTTGTCTTAATACAATATGCTATCAAAACAAGAGAAGCGGAAGCAGTTGGCAAATGAGTTACCGAATAAGTGAGGTAAAATGACATTTCATTATTTTGTTTCATTAGCGTCTAGACAAGTCACGAATTGAATCTAAGATAATAGGTGATTTAGAACATTGAAAGTTGCATGAAAGATTAGAAATGAAACGATATCACCATGGGATTTCTTGACCAAGATCACTGAGAAATTTCCTTCATTGACAACTGCGACTGTGTTTGAACCGCGAAGAAAGAAAGGAATAAGATGAAAATCTCAGACTTCCAACTTGAGTATTCTTTGGATATTCTCAAGAAAGTGGTTTCCTGGCCTTCACTAAATCCCTCAGGAGACATGACTCTATCAATGATGGTTCACCAACTGTCGCATTCATTTACCTGTCATCCATATCAAACAATTCTGTCAGGAGAATGATGCACCCAAGTAAATAGGTAGTAAAAGAATTGAGTGTTAATGAGATTAGAACAGATGAAGGAAGTTGGTAGCGTCGAGTTAGCAAATCTGACAATGAGGGTATTCTCTACACAAAATGAGGAAGATTCATGGCATTGGTGCTATCTGAAGACAGTAAACTAAGGCGATGAATATAAATCAGACTTGTCGTTGAACTAGGCAAGCAGATGCAATATAAATATAAAATCCTTGCTACTTCATCAGCGACTTAGACATATTATTTTAACATTAACATACCAGCAAAATTCTTCAAATGAATCTCAAAATAAAATTTGCTCACACAACTTTAGTGTGCACTTAGACCAGTGTTACGGCGGCGGTGACGACGATGGCTGAACTTACTTCCTTACATATAATTTCGTTCGGTATACATAATTTCAGACATCAATCTTGCAGGATACGGCTGCATCTGAATAAAAAAGTAATGCACTCCTCCAATTAGGAAAGGTCACACGAGTCGCTACTCGTAAGTGCTCCACACATCAACGGTTACTGGGGAGACTAATCGTATAAGTGATGGCTCTGTGGGAGAGCTTGTGATACAGAAAAGGAACAGAATGTTGTCGATATAAGCACTGTCGTCGACCCTTGATAGTCTTGTCGACTGCACGTTTTTCTGCAGGGAACAAAGTCTAGCTTGAAACTTTCACAGAATGATGTAGGGCCTATAGCTGCTACGAAGCTACGTGTCTGCCGAGTTCTACACGGTTCCTCTCATTGTCTGGCAGGATCAAAGAAATGCAAATGTAAATTCAATCGGAAGCGAATTGAAGTTTCGGAGAAAATGACATTTTCCATATTTTGTCTGATTAATTAGTAGCTTTGTCTAAAGCTTTTTAGAGACCGCCAAATATGGCATTGACACTTTTCCTCATTGTTTAAAGATGCAGTTTTTGGCATTATTTAAATCGAGAAAAACCTGCAATATCTCAATTGCTTTTCAAGGATTTTAGACTGTAAATTCTGGTGGAAATTCTCGAGGAAACAGGTAATCAAAGAGTAAAATTATCAAAAATGTCCGTGACTTGAAAGTATTTTCGCATTGAAGATCTGGATCAATTCTGACAAACTCTACACCATATGAAATCTCATCATGTTCCATAAATTATTTTGGCACAAATTTCAATTTTGTGAGGCAATGATCAATTGTGGTCAGCAGGCTTCACAAAAGAGAATTTGAAGGTTTCTTTGACGTAGAATTTCAACATGACGGCGACAGACTTCCCCTATGGAAATTCAATGACATAATGATCTATACGCATCTGTTATTTCATGATGAATAGAGTCCAAGATAGTGTGAACGTACAAAAGGATGCACTACAAATAAGATTTATAATAACTTTGAATGTGCCTTTTCAAACATATCGTAGTTTATGTTCATGCGCATTATTTTCGACTACGATTTATTAGAATCACGATTGATATGCATGAAAAAGAATGGATCATCCAAAATTTCAAGCGCATAATAACATATTATTATAGACTTAATAATTAGGGCAAGACACATTAGTAGAAAGCTAGCATCCCACTTGAATTTGCTTAAATATCTAATGATAAATATATCCATCTTTTTAAATTTGATGATGCAGACGGATGGACCCAAAACCCTCAGACTGCACGTTAAGAATCCTCACCAACATGTCATTTCAGATGAATTGTTCAATATAGTTGCTTGCATTTTGGGACCGTTCCATTTAGTCAACATGTGAACTCCATTTTAATCCTTGTCCGTTACTACTCTGATCACACAAGGATTGCGCAAACCTAATGCACTTGCAATCTCGTGATACAGATTTGAGTTGACATCGCTTATTGCTCAAATAATTGATAACCAAAACCTATTAGGAATCAGGAAATTCAAGGGTTTGATTGACACCGCCATTGACAGAGTGCCGGAAATGACACCGAAGGAAATCTGTAGATGATGATTTAATGAACGTCTTGTGACAGAATTCATTGTTGCCATTTAAAGATGTCTTCCATGACAATTTCTACCAATTTCTCACAGATTGAATGGCAGATGAGTTCTTCACAACAGACGTGCATTGTAGTGCATTTGGAATGAAAATGGAATAGCTTCGATTCTATTGACATTTAAATTTATGGAGTCCTGAGAGCATAATTTAGAATTAAATCCCAATGCAAACCAATCATAATTCATTCCCGTAACATTGTTGAAAAGTTTGTAGTCACCACGGAAATCAACGCATTCGGTGGAAGTGAAAGTACACAATCATGCAGTAGCGTCAAAGTTGCGGCCACATCATTTTTTAGGATACATGTAAATAAGAATGAATATACTGTTAACTTCATCCTTTTGAGACTGCATAAAACTGAATCCGGTACGCTCTTTTCTTTGCAGATTCATAATTTTGAAGGATTCGAATTTTTAAATTAACCCAAGGATTCGTATTCGAATGCGAATGTGCGATTTAGGTTTGTGGTTTCACGTAATTATTTATTGATTTTCATGACATTTTGTGAAGACAATGAAACAGAGCGCTCTATATCATGATGTTCGCATTTCTAGATCAATTATTGTATTTAGGCGCAAGGTGCATGTGCACATTCAACTGCATGAGTGAACATGATACTTGAGAGAAAAGAACATGAGAGATTGTTAATGCTATGTGATAGGAATGTAGCATGTAGGAGTATGGAAGGACTTTATTCCTTAATTGAAGTGAATCAAAAGCTCATTATCATGCAAGCAATTAGAAATTGTGACACTGTAGTAGCCCAATGTTTATTAACAATAGAATTAAATGAAATGAACGATGTGTTGTACATGATAATTTGATGATTGCCCGGACTTTAGCAATTATCCTTCGTTATTTTAATGGCAGCTATAATGATTTTTAGTTTTATCAATTTAAAATTGAATTCATCTATCGGATTCCATCACTTGAACTATTTCTGTCATGGCACAATCAAGAGTAAGACGTGCTATGTTTAGAAAGATACATACCATGTAGAGTAGTTTGGATATGACGAATTCGGATGCGACCTTCTTTCTTCTGCGACGTTTGTGACGTAATCGGATGCGATGAATTCGAAACAGCGACGAAATCGGAAAGGCCACGTTTTAGTATAAATTTCTTTAAAATGTGAGATGCATACAAGTCTAAAAAGTTATTTCAAACGAAAACAAGATCTTCTTTTGAAACGCAAGATCCAAGTCACATTTGTGATAACGAATTAATACCTGTCTATGACGATATTTCAAGAATCAATTTAGACTGTAATGAAATTGAATGAAATTCTTCACGTATTGAATTTCAGATGAACTGGTGAGCACAATTGACATGCGTTTTTCACTCACAAAAGATGCCTGTGAACTCTACTGGAAAGGTGAATTGGATCAAGACTGAATAAAACACTGCATTTTAGAAATCCTCAACTGCATCCATGCATTCCTTAAAAAATATTTCTGCATCCAGATACTACATTTGTAGAAATATTACGTTGAGAAACAACTCATCGGAAGAATTCGCAAATTTATAAGCTGTTATAGAATACTAAATGGGATTCACTGTTCAGTTTTATGTATAGCTTACTTACATATTACATGTAAATTTCCGTTAATTCCGTTTATTTATCATTTTATATCAAAGTCGTCCAATAAATAGCCTATTTCCATTTTATCTGATGGACTAGACCATCATCATCATTTTAATACTTTTATCTTTATCGAGTTTGAATATGTCACGTCACTATCACTGGATGATTTTCAGTAAATACATAATTCGTCGAATTATGTAAATTACAATTCAAGGAATCGTTCTTCTAATGTTCTTTTAAAGCAGGATCATTGAATTCCATTCTATAGGATCATTCTTCTTTTCAAGAATTTTGAAGCACTTGCCAGTGTGATAAGTGTCATGTAATAGAATGGCAGGCGACGGCAAGAACAGAAGACATTTGGATAGAAAATATGTAGCAATTCTATTCAGTCTTTCAAGGTGAAGCTGAAGATCACTTACTTCTACACCTGAATGATCTTTCAGATGGATGGAAACGTCAGTGGTTTCCGTGTGTTGTTTCTCACAATGTAAATGAAGTGTTTGTAAAATGCTTGGCACAGAAACTTGGTTCAAATTGCGATAAGACGAATAATAAAGACATCAGGGAGAATTATCTAAGAAAGAATTTATCAATTACATATTTTCAATAATTTATCAATTACATATCCTAATGAACGGACATGATGATTTTCAGTCAATTGACAACTGCTGATGCAACTACTGCATTGGCGGTGCGCACTCTCATGTCAGCAGGTAACAAAAGAGTTCCCTTCAGAGACCATACATTTTTTCTTCTGCTATTTACGATGTTGATCACTAGTTCTGATCAGCAACTCAGCATGCTTGCATTTAACCTTAGGAATCTTTTTAGGTGCGAAGAGATGACTCTTCTGAGTTTCTGTCCTTGTTGTAGTGGGGAAAGAGAACAGAACTCGTCATAAACTATGCAGGTAAATTACTACGACTACTTTCGCATTGAAGATCTGGATCAATTTTAACAAACTCTAGACCAGATGAAATCTCATCATGTTCCATAAATTTCATTATTTTGGTACAAATTTCAGTGATGCACAATAGTGTGAAAGTGCAACAAGATGCACTACAAATAAGATTTATAATAACTTTGAATAAACCTTTTAAAACATATCGTAGTTTCCGTTTATGCGCATTATTTTCGACGACGATTTATTAGAATC
Organism: Prostheceraeus crozeri; assembly: GCA_907163375.1. Taxonomy (NCBI): domain Eukaryota; kingdom Metazoa; phylum Platyhelminthes; order Polycladida; family Euryleptidae; genus Prostheceraeus; species Prostheceraeus crozeri. Next base: position 546,196 of record CAJQUW010014204.1, on the reverse strand, counting down.
ACGATTGATATTCATGAAAAAGAATGGATCATCCAGCATTTCAAGGGCATTGACATAGAAATATAGAAATTAGGGCTAAATGAATTGCTGGAAAGCTAGCATCAAAATGAGCTCTGCATCCTACAAGAATTTGCTTAAATATCTGTTGATATATCTATCGAACCTTCTTAATTTGATGATGCCGACGGATCAGGCTTGCCGTGAGACGACATTCAGCACAACTATGAAATCGTACAACAGATGTAAAAAATAAAATAATGCTCTATTAGAGCATCTCTCATTTTAATAATAAATTCTTTGTTGCTTCACTTGTTTGCAGAATCGGTGAACATAAAATGAAAGAATCATAGAATCAAGGAGTCACAAAATAGGAACTAAGAGATAATAAAATGCCAAAAAACCATTTACAAAATTTGATATAAGAATTATTAAACGTTTAGTTTACAAAGAGGTCTACATAACAGCACAGGATCTGGCTGACATGCCAGCACCAGGTTTCAAAGAAAACATAATCCTTAACGGATGATCAACTTAACTGTAGCACGTTTTCTCGGCTGTAGTAAGAAGTGAAGTTCTCGTTGGATGAGGGATATTCATACTGTGGAAGATGCGCGTTTCCAGTCTTAAGATTTCATCAACAAGATATTGGGAAGCATTACAACAACATTTTAAGGGAATTCCCATAGCTGAAATTGCTATTCCCATTCCCATGGGAAATCCCGCTCCTTCGGCAAGCCTGAAAATGATGGACCAAAAACCCTCGAACTGCAGTACAGCACATTGAGAATCGTCACCAACACATTATTTCAGATGAATTGTTCAATAAATTTGCTTGCAGTTTTGGACCGTTCAATTACAAATATACTAATATAGTGAACATGCAACTTCCATTTTAATCCTTGTCCGTTATTACTCTGATTACATAAGGATTACGCAAATCAAAGACAATGGTCAAAATGAAGAATCAGTAAGAAAAATGGAAGAGGCCGCATAGAAGAAAGGCGTTCGACCAATGCGCCTTCAAATGTAGACACCGCTTACTTATTTTCATTTCGTTAGGAATTATTTGCCACAACATTGTCATCTCATTTTCCACAGATTCAGGCACCGCATACTTCATCACGGAAGCCGTAGTCGCTACTCTATTTAGACTTACATCAATCACTCATTGAATTTCAACTCTTTAATTAACACGCAAGGGAGCAATAGATAAATTATGCATTGAGCAACATTCGTCCAAGTGTGCTGCATTTGTGAACCACAGCTGTTACTTTGTCAACAGAAGGACATTTTGGAAATCTGGTGCATAAAATGATCAATGAGGAAATCTCACATGAAGATCAATGAATTACAGCAGATGTTAGTTATAAATCAGATTATGGTGTTATAACCAACTGAATTATGTTGATGAAATTCACCATTTAAATGACACAAAGCGGTTTGTAAGGTTTGTAATCTCTGATCACAATGATTGCCGCCAGGTCATGCATGCGACAACATCGTTTGAGCATACCGCCTCTGTTTTCGCACATCTGTTCGTCAAATGTTGCGCAGACTCTAAGCTAACTTTTGACCAGAAATATAGGCCTACAAATAAGAATTCAAGTCTCACTCCCGATTTTGTGACCATACGCATGAAATGATTGCCTGTAAAGTTTCAGCCTGATACCATAATTTTTCCTGATGCCACAAAAGCCCTGAAATTATCCAAAAGTACATAAATTCCCTCTTTTCCTGCAACCGTTGAAAATACTGCTCACATGCAGCATCATAGTCTAACACCTCCCCTCTTGCTTTTTTATAGTGACTTATTTGTTATATGAACTTAGTGCATACGAGATTTCAGATTCATGCGATAACTTGTTTTGATGGTTCAACGACCTTAACGTCAGCCAAAACGTTGAAAACCCCCAAATTTTATACTACTCACAGAATCAACGTTCACAAGTAAACAACCTAACTATCAAGCGATGGTTTGACCATGTTGGTTTGACTTATTGCTAAATGTGTTCTCAACATAAAATCAATGTGTCATTTATCGACTTTCTGACTGTTTAGGTGAGAATTTTTATAAGTGGGCCTATGTACGATGGATGAGCAAAGGGTTAGTAGCTCACGGTTTCCTTTTACTGCGCTCACCCAACTATTTCACTTTCGGAATCAGGCTAACAATTGATCAGGCAAGTCAGGCTGATCATCTCCCATCCGCAGGGTTTCAGCCGATATATCAATTGTATGTTTGTAAATGCACTAAAATATTATTTGACAAATATAAAAGCAAATTGCGGTGTTTTCGCGCATGAAAGTTCACTCACGATGTCAAGCTGCTGCTGTAGTTGTCAACCCAATCTCAGCAGGGACTTCCATGCTGGAAGGTCAACAAATGCATCAACAAGCCAACGTTGAAGGAATTCAAACAAGATGCAATATATAATTTCAAAATGGTGCAACAAATAAACTTAAGCCGAAAAATTCAGCGACTAAAGCGAAATGATTTGTTGCTAAATGATATTACACAGTTTCAGATGAAATGTCACAATTGATTTTAATGGATTTCGGGGAGATTCGCTTATTTAAATTCTATAAGTTATTATTTTTAAATTTCTCACCCGTAGACGTTTGACTTACAAAAAATTAGTCAAAATCCGTGATTTTTGATTTTTAAAAGAGCAATTAATGTCGCACATGATTTTCCATAATGAAAATATATTAAAACTGGTCATATGTCACAAAGTTGCTCGAAAACAGTAGAGATAAAACTTAGAAATATGATTTTCCACAGTAAAGAATCGACAAGTCAATACACAAAGTCATTTTACAAAGGAATGGACAAGCTAAAAGTCGGTGGGACCACTCGTGACTCCTGACAAAAATAGTACTCATCATCTGTTTATTCAATTAATTTGGATTTCCAATGGCCGACTTAAAAATATATTTCAATGTTCAATGGGATTAAGATCTGGTGATCATGCGGACAATTGTATAAGTTTCCTAAACTCATTCTCTGCCATATTTCTAAACTCTAATTCTTCGGTCATTCCAATCCATCGAAAGCGAAACACTTTTGAAATTCTGAAAACATTACTCTCACTATAACATCCATCTATGTACGATGGATCTCCTATTTTCCTCACAGATTTACTTATTATTACAGATCTTCACATGATCTTTCACTTCCAAATACAAAGTTCAGAGTAAGTGATCAAGATTCCGATTGCGATTTTGGAAAAACCCGAAGGTGCGAAGGAGACCAAGAGCAGAAACAATCTAGTCAGTGTTAAAGAACACCAATTGTCAGTCGTTGTGCACGCCGGTCGTATTTGTTCACGCTCGTGTCTCAGATTGTATTTTTTAGCGATATTGTAGCTTTTTGACTACTTCCATTGTATATTTTTGCATGCTGGTGTAATTTCGTGCCTAGACATAATTCTGGTTGCATTTCATTCCTTGACTGTTTGAGGCTGCTTGGGATTTATCCAATTTATATCTGAGGTTGCTGATTGGCTGTTCTCGGTATTCTGTTGTGACGAATTTCTCTCGAATTCTGCTTGTCATAATTCCTTGGTACTGTCTGATCAGATACGTCATCAGTTTATCTGTCAAGGTTAATCACGTGATCAATTTCGGCTATTTTGTGGCATTCTAAAACCTGCCCTTGCTCCGCGGTTATCGGTGAACGATATTCACAAACTTACAGTTCTGGTGAAGTTCTACATTTACGTGGTATCAACTTTGTATTGATTTTCATTTCCCTATCCTCTAACTACAGAATGTCTGGAACTGGTCGCGGACAAAAGAATGACAGTCAAGCACAACGTCGGCTGAGATCGTCATCACTAATGACGAAACAAAGTGTGCGACCTCAAGCAACTGATTGCTGCACTGGAAGAGAAAATCGTTGGCAGATTGAATGTCATTGACACTAAAATCGATGCAATATCGAGTAGATTAGACAGTATTCAAACCGAACAAGTGCGAATCAGCAATGAAGTTGAAGTTATTAAGTCGGTCATTACTAATCAACAGCGAATAATAGAATCATATGAGAGAGAAAAACGCAAAAAGAGCGTAGGCCCTAGTAATTTCCGGCATACCAGAAACAACACTCGTCGAAAATGATGTCTTAGATGATGATCAAGATAAAGCCTTTCATGTGTTCAGTTTGATCTGTGATAATTTCGACTCTGATATGATTGTCAAATGCGAGCGAATAGGCAAAAAAAGTCAAAAGTATACACGACCATTGAAAGTTGATTTCGATGAGATAACTAAGCGAAACGAAATACTTTGCAATCAACGACAGATGAGAATGAATTACCGTCAGACTTTTGGGAATGTGTATATAAACCCGGATCAATCAGTCATCATGCGCAAAGAAAGCAAACGTCTACGTGACAAAATGAAAACTTTGAAGAAGTCTGCAGCACCAACAGACATTTTTTATATCAAGCAAGGCAATCTTTACCATAATTCAACAATAATTGATGCTGTAGATATAGCTAATCAGTTATTCTTGTTTTGATGTAACGATAAGAACTCTGACATCGAGCCTATCACACTGCGAAATGTTTTGAATGAGTACTTATTATTTGTATCATGTCATTATCCTACATACCTTTACAAAATATGTCCCTTGTTTTTTACATACTCGAATGAATTTTATGTCGACTCCTCAACGTTGTCCAATAGTAGCAAACTATCTCATGAAACTAAGTGTTCAACAGAGATGTCTTGTTTTTATGAAAATGTCCGGTCACTAGTTCCTAAAATAGATGTGCTTCGTATCCATGCTATTGATAACAAGTCTGTCACTTTTCTTACTGAGACATGGGCTCATGACCAATTACCTGATAGCTATTTTTTCATTTCTGGCTACGTTCTCTACCGATGTGATCGCTCTGAGCACAAAGGTGGTGGAGTCATGATATACATTAAACAGGATATCTCTTCTGGTTGCTGTAAAACTATGTCTTGCACAGAATTTGATACTATTTCATGTTACTTTATAGATAAATCCAATTCAAAAATTGGACTCGCATGTATCTATCGACCTCCTAGCATTTGTGATAAGAACGAAAAGCTATTTGACTTTTGAATTTGTGTTTCGAACATGATATATCTGAATACTGTGTTGTAGGTGACTTTAACTTTCCAAGTGTAAACTGGTCGACGCCTTCAGATAATATTGACTTGCCTATTGTTGAATGGTATCAGACTAATAATTTGACACAAGCTATCAATATACCTACTCGCCCAGCATCAAACAATGTCCTCGACTCACAACTTTGAATTTATCTGCCGTTGACATTTATGTATTAGAGCAATTTCACAACTCAGATCATTCCATGCTTACCTGGAAATTAGATGTGTGTTTTCAAAATCGCAAATCAAGTGGAACGATCATCAATTTCTATTCGAAAGCACGATGAAGGAAACTGAACAAATTGTTGAAAAATCATGATTGGAGTACCTTTCATAATATCAATGATGTGAACGAGCTTTGGACAAGTTTTCTTTGCACATTTACAGATATGATTGATGAGTGTGTACCGAAGAAAACCAAAAGAAATTGGTGTCCAAGTTTTCGAAGCTATGTAAGAACTGCCTATCGACGGATGAGGCGCTGTTGTGCTAAAGTCAGACTCAATCCTGATTATTGCAATCAAATTGATTATGTCATCGCAAAATTGAACCTTAATCAAAAGATACATATGGCAAAGTTAGAGCACGAACAAAAAGTGGCCAAGAATTTCAAATCAGACAAGAAATTATTTTGGAAATTCATAAATGAAAAACTGAAAACCAGTGGTCTTCCAAATACTTTTTATGATTCGAACAGTACTTACAGTGATTCAGAAACAATTGGTGAGAAATTCAATGATTATTTTGCTTCCTCTTTTGTTCCCTCCGATGCTCATTTACTTTTATCTAATACATGTGCAAGACTGATAAGTTGTGATAGTGACATGATAAATCCTGTCTTCATACCTAATGTAATATGTGATGTGATTTCCAAGCTCCCTAATTCAACCAGCATGGATGCTAACGGACTGTCTTACTTAATGATAAAGAAATGTGTCCTTCAACTATCACCATTATTATCAAGAATCTTTAAAGTCTCGTATGAGTCTGGAGCTATTCCCAATGGGTGGAGAACTGTCATGGTCACTCCTGTTTTTAAATCAGGTGTAAAGAATTGCATTCAGAATTACAGGTCCATTACAATCTCAAGTGTTTGCTGCCGCATTATGGAAAGAATCCTTAGACAAGCTATTATTGACTACTGTTTCGCCAAGAACATGCTATTTTCTTCACAACACGGCTTCGTAGCTAAAATATCAACCGAAACAGCAAATCATGACTTCTATGAGTTCGTTACCAAAAACGTTGACCTACGAAGTACTGTAGACATCATGTTTCTTGATTACAGTAAAGCGTTCGAAAGAGTTCCACATGAAGGCCTGATCTCTACGTTACAGTACTATGGCTTTGACAATCGACTGATGAATTGGCTAATGAATTATTTCACAGATCGCGAGCAAATAGTACTTTTTGATGGTTTGAAATCCTCTTCACGTTGTATACGCAGTGGTGTTATCCAGGGCTCAGTACTGGGTCCTACACTATTTGTAATATTCGTGAATGATTTCGAGGAGAAAATTGTCTTCAAAAATTATCAAGTACGCTGATGACGTAAAATTTACATGCCTTCGACCAACTACTTCCAACCTAAAACCCTTACAAAATGACATCCAAAGAATCGAGGAATGGAATCAAGAAAATGGAATGGTTCTAAATCAGCAAAAATGTGCAATTATGCAGTTAGGGAATTCTGAAAGCATGGAGTCTTATATATTATCTGGGATGAATGTTCCGTTCGTTCGATCGTACAAGGACCTTGGTATTTTGGTGACGAATGATCTTTCTTTTGATAATCATATCAATAGTATAGTAAATCGCACAAGAGGACAGTGGGGCTTAATTTGGCGGACATTTGGCTATTTGGAAACAAATGCCATGGTTTTGTTATACAAGCTTCACGTTCGCAGTATACTGGAGTATGGTAATTATACGTTATGGAATCCCTACCATGAAAAGAACATCAAGCTGATCGAGAGTGTACAAAAGCGCATGTCCAGGAGCTTCTGTCATACCAAACATATGTCATACCGTGAAAGACTTAAAACTCTGAATCTGTTATCACTTAAGGCTCGACGATTACGATATCATCTCAATTTTCTGTATAAAATTGTTCATAATCACAATGACCTAAATTTTCATGACTTCTTTGAAATTTCAAATGAACCCAGAACTCGAGGCAACAGTCTTCGCATGCACCCCAAGCGTCATTATCATCAATATAGACAATTTTTCATCACAGTGTACATTTCCAAGTACTGGAATATGCTAACTGACTCTGAAATCAATTCTCCTTCGATAAATGTTTTCAAAACAGTTGTCCAGGAATTGTCTCAAAAGCTTGATATCTGGTAATTTTTTTTGTATTTGCATGTGTGTGAAGTTTACTGAACGGTTGATTACAATTGCACTGTACTACAAGTATAATTTGAAATATGTTGAAATTGTTATGTCGTTGTCTTGCCCTCGATTTGGGCCTTGTATTTTCTTTGATGAAATACAGATATTACTATTATTATTATTATAGTCCAAATCTGCCAAGTACCATACTAGAAGCAGTCCTACACCGCCCCCCTTGGAGGCCCTGATGTGTTACAATAAGTTTGAATTTTCAACAGTGATTCATGTATGCAAGTTTTGAAAACACAATTTGAAGAACCTTTCGCACTTGTGCTTTTTGCATGAACTACATTCAAGACTTTCAAAACAATTCAATTTCTGTAGTTCTGCAGACACAATTGGCTAAACGTCGCCACATTAAAAAGCGAAAAAATCATAGTTAAATCATAGGAATCATAAGATAACGTAGCATATTCAGCCTACGTGTACATTAAACCAATTGTGATATCTTTTCCATTGTACATGTATTTTAAAACTTAAATTTTTACCATTTCCTCCCGTGAGAAATTTTCATGTTTGGTAAAAAGCGCATGAAGAGGATAGAGAGCGCTCGTGCAAATGTTAAAAATGTTTTTGCATAATTTGTGATAAAATTTTTGCTTATTATTCATACAATTTTAATATAACTTATGTATATAGCAAGAGTCCTATATAAGGAAGACCCAGCACTTAATAAGGCCCACTCTTTTCAGCGGGGAAATTGCTTATTTGGAGGTCCCTGTATATTAATGAATATTGGTGCCGCCACATTTTTGATTGTGAGCGGTAGTGATGTGTCATATTCATTATAATCTTGATCCCACTAAAACCACGCTTACGATTGCGTCCACGGGAGTATGTAAATGCCCGTTGAAGTTTCTGTAAGTCGAAAAGTACAAGCTGACGAAGGTTTTCAACAAATGTCATAAAAAATGTTAACCGCATTGATGATCTACCTCAAGTAAATGAGAAATATTGAAATTGATCAAATATTTGAAATCATGTTTCATGAGTTAAAAATTTTCATTTTTCAAAGAAATAGTTGATAAACGCTGTTTTCCCGATTTCCTCACGATCATGAATTTTGGTGTATTCACGATTGTGAATTTGGTACCAATCATGAATTTTACTGCATGAATGTGCAATAATTGGTTATCTAATCCTGGACACTTGCCGGTAATATATTATCTAAGTCAATATTTATCCTGTTGTACGGCCACAGTCAGCAATAGCCGATTTCTTTAAATCCTAGATGGAGCTCGGCCTGTCACAGTTTCAGCAAATCTAGCTGGTTTCATCAATAGACACGAAGTTCAGGTATTTTAATAAATGAAATTCGCCACAATCTTGATTTCGCAAGACAACATTTCAATTTAATTCACAAGAGCTGTTGATTAGATTTATGGTAGGAAATTTCAAAGTATCTCTTAAAAATATTCTTTAATTATTGTTTATTGTACAAGCTATTTCGTAAAATACTGGGCGTTTTGAATCACATGGTCTGTTATTAATTTTTCGCAAGTAATAAAGCAACTGCTCGCAGCAATTTGTAGCAGTCGAGCAGTTATCACCATGTGTCAGTGATGCATCTGCAGTCATCAGACATGTTGCTAAGAACTCTTCCCTTCTTCCGGAGTCTTGTGAATTGTGGCAGTTGTTCATCAAGAAAAAGTTCAAGTTCTTAATTTGTAGAAAAACCAACGTTTCTCTTGATAACCTCGAGGCAGGAGAAAGAGTCGCACAAGTTGCAGGCAGGTAAGTAGGGTGGCTACAGTGGCAACCTCACATTCTTAAAAACAAAAGGAATTCTCCCACAGCTCAGAGAAAAGTTATTATGCAGTTGCAGAACTTCTAAGTTTTTCATATTGCCTCTTTCCGATTTGAAGAAATGGACTCCTTGATGAAACAGCAACAATTTTTATGAACTTTCTTTCCACTGTTGAAATGGTATTTGTTTGTCGTCTGGTCCAACGCGTGATGCTATATTCTGAGTCACCTTCAGAAAAGAGCACGATTATTGCAGTGAAATGCTTCATATCTATTGGCTGAGTATTTTAACCTCAAGATAGATTCTTTATCGTCTTTGCTAAGTGCTCATTTTTATGAACAAATTACCGCGAGGTCGCTAGCGACATCAAAGCTTAGTTTCTCTTCCTCTAGACGCTCAAAACATGATCATTTAGATAATGCAGTGGCCGATGAAAATATTTGCTGCATTTCCTTTATGAAGAGGTCTTGCCATTGACATGTAATTTCAGAAAGGTAGTGAAATTTCATATTAAAAAAGCATCGTCAATGTCGTTGGTGACCTCAAAGTCAAGGAATATATCTTTCTTTCCGCATGATGATGTATGAAAGGCATATTTAAGTCCGTGGTGAAAGCAATATCGGATTGTGTCTGTTACGTTTACTTCAACAGCGGAAAGTGGGCATGAGTTTCAGTGATTGTTGGTCTAATTGGTGACCAACCGCAAACAAGTATTGCAAGGCTCAGTAACCACGATTAAGTGATAGAGGAATGACAACTTTGAAGCGAGAGAACAACAGCATGCTCTCTAGATCGTAGTGATTTCAAAATTTGCTATGCATTTGCCTTTGATTTCGATAGTTCATTTACAAGTATCAATTCATGATAAGAATTCACGCTTCTTGGACTTCTTCTACTCTGTTCAATCAAATTGATGACGTCAGATATGAGGATGAGGTGAGCGAAGGAAGGCAACGATGGAACAAAAAATGGGAAACTAAAAATCAACATTATATTTTCAAAAATACTGACAAAACACTTTTGAAACTGGTTGACCAAAACTCGATTTGAAACTTAGAAACTTGAAACCAACAGACTTCATTACGAATGAAGTGATGAGCAATTACGTCACACTTACGCATATACGTTCACGAGGCGATTCTGATTACAGTTATTTTCCAGGAAGATTGCGATTTACTTCTTAGAGATTAGGAGAAAGAAATGGCGCAATGTATCTGGCAAGACGATCTGAAGATTAATTTGTGTTTCTATATATGTTGACAGACTCCAGATGACCTTTGTTGTTAGTTGTCGTTAGTTGTAAGCCAAATGAAAAATTGTCTTGCTTTCGTTTTGCTGTTAATTAGGCAATTTTTCCTTGAATCTGAAATGCTTCACCACTTTCGGCGATTCTTCAGCTAGATGATAAGTTTAAAGGTGACGGTTTCAAATGGTCATCATTCTGCAGTAGATAAGTTTCAGAAACTTGGCATGAAACACATGATTGGCTTCTTGATCGCTCAAACCCAATCACACGCTGATATTTTTTTCGCTAAACTAAGTAGCAACATAACAAGATAGGGAGAGATCAAATAAAAGTATGTGCATTCTATTCAACGACTATGAAACTCATATAAACAAGCTGCTATAACAGAAAATGAAAATCATCCTTAAGTATGACATTATAGATAATTCAAGCATTTATTGATTCAATACGGGCATCATCAGTACATGACAACACAGCAAATAGTGGGCAACAATAATCAAAGACAGAGCTTGCAAAAGTTTTATAGACAATTACAAGATCACTTCTGATATACACGGCTTGAAAACGCGCATAACGTACATGCGCTTTGAAGCAGACTGAGCTATTTTGTTAATGTGATCAGACCAATTCCATCGAGAATTTTAAGCGAACTCCTTGCAAATCAAGGTTAATGGAAAGTTAATGGTGATAATGTTAGGAAAATTCAAATTCAGATTGCAGTGAAAACTTCGCTTCGAGATCAAATAGGCCCTGCATTTAGAAGCATTGACAGTTAAGTCTGGTTGGCCAGACCAATCCATGAGATTCTGATTATTATGCGCGTGCACAACTGCCTAAGGTACGCGCGCCTAGTTTGTTTCGCTTGTTTCCAATGATAATTGCTTCTTATTTTTAATTTGCCGCTTTTGAGCTAAACTTGAATCGCCACATCATCGCATGCACATGCACGTACATATTCCGATTCAATGGCTATTCTAAACATATTTGCGGGTTTACGTTGGTTGTTGGTTTTTACAGCTATTCATATTGATGGACTATCTTTTGCCTGTCGACTGCCACCATACTTATCGTTAAGTCATCAACACCATGCATCTGAGATTCCCAATGGAAATAATCCCTTTCTTTGCATCTCGCCTGAGCAATATCTTAGTCACACGCAACGCATTCCTGCTCTGGCAGTCTCAGTTGTCTAGTACTCTGGAATTTATGTTAAATTCTATGAATTTTGAACACTTTCCTTTTGCACACTTGTAATAAAACGCATTTAGTCGATTGAAGGCAATATTGGGTTTGATTAGTATTAAGATGTAGAAAAATCTGCGTTTATTTGGACGGTCTGTTAGGAGCGCGCAAGGAAGCGCCACGCCATTGGATTCCAAGATGTATTGGACATGCATTGTAGACGCGCTAGAGCAATCTCCGTTGATCTCATTCACTCTTTGACCATAAGTAGTCCACCCGCATCCTCTGTGAGAGGCCCACGAGCATCCTCCTGCACCCGTGAGAAGTATGTGCCCATGAAATACAAAAATTACAAACACGCGCTCGTGAAAAGCCGTTTGTAGCCGTGAGAACCATGCGCGTACCCGCCTGGACCGATGAAGATCCAACCCATACCCGCCCGTGTCCTTCAGATGCAATCGTACCCATGCGTAATATTTATAATGGTGATATTCAAAGTTTAAGAAGCTGCCTATTCGAATAGACGTTCACTGACATGCTCAGTAAAATATTGCTCCCCTCACATTCAATCGAGGGGAGATGAAGCCTGTTTTCATTATCTTGCGAGTCAATTTTGGTAGAATAGGACTACGAATGTCTCTGAAGGATGCTTTCACCAAAGCAAGATATCAACGCTATTGGCGTCAGTTTTCAAAAGTCTTCAATCTTCTTAATGTCCTCCCCTCCTTCTCCTCACTGTTATTATCATCTGACCTTATGATGATAGTCCTTATTCTTTTAAGGTCTGGTCCTTGTGTCTCCGTCAGCTTGATTCTGACTGTGTGAAGTTTCCGCGCTCGCACGGCGATTCTTGAAAATTCTTCATAACTCCAGAGGGCTTGATGACTTCTTAGACGCCAATTATATCGTTTCAGCTGCGTCAGAGTTACAGTCAGCGAGAAGTTGTTGTGTGAGGATTTTGTCAACGCACGTGCTTATGTAGCCCTTGCCATGTCCTAAGTGTCTGGCGCTGAACATGATCATTCACAAGACGGTGATCATGATGGTCTGTTCACAAAATTGAAATGGGAGGAATAGCAAAGATATTTCCAGATGATTTTGCTTCATAATAATTAAGATCACTTTGATGATTTGTGACAGGAAAATGACGGCTTTACATTTTTGCTCATGTACGATTGTTACATATATTTGTTGGAACTATTCTAACCGATCGGTCTCCATGAAGTCTGATCTTTCTACACCCGTAGCCACCTGCTTGGCATGTATTCCAGCTATACCCGACTGTACACGGGAACCCGTGAAGGCACTTATCATCTCCAGGGCTTTACATAACGTGAGATTAAGGGAAAACGAGTTTGAATTTTCTTAAATTTCTCTTAAAGAAAAATAGCTGCTTTCTTGCTACATGCGAACAGATTGGTGAAGAAAAACTGCTTCATACAAACGAACTAGTTCAACTAGTTCGAACTCTGATTCATTTGTAAATTGAAGACTTGTAAACGACTTATTCCGGGTATCAATTAACGTTGCTTCGTCGCACCGACGCTCTACCTTTTTGCGCGAGGTGCTTGCTCTTCACTTACCCTGCCTCTTCACATTGTAAACGGCTGAAATTGTTGTAGTATGTAATATGCACATTAAATTGCTGCATCGCTTTTGTTTAGGAACCTCGGAAATTTAATTAATTCTGACACGAACAATTATGATTTATTCCTTACGGGAGCACTCGTAAAATACTGATCTCTTCACATAGTGGAATTCCCTGACCTAAAAAGAGTTCACATTCGCTTTGCTCAAATGTCAATGAAGACAGTAGTGACATTCATGATACCAGACAGCGACGTTCGATTAGCAAGGAGGGAGATGTGGTTCATCAGAGCGATCGGTGGAAACACTTTCCGGCAGTTGGATAACGTTCTGATGAAATATTATCTAGTCATATTTAGAGGGAAGTGTAATTAAAATCATCCCATTCTTAAGTTGCTTGGTCAATGCTGATCCAGAAACGAATGATGATGCTTGTCCGACCAATTTGCGTTATGTACAGGAAACATTAACAAAAGAAAGACTATGCTGTTTAAAGCAACACAATTCTTAGTGTAGAAATCTGAGTTGTGGAACATTGGAGAACACTCAAGTTTGAACATCACTCTATCAAATTTAACTTTCTTTAATGGGTTGATCACTTCGATGTTTCTCTGCATCAATTGATAAAGAGATCTTTTGTCACATGTCATCCATCATCTGTAATGACGAGAACTCAGACTTCTAATGGCCTAAATATTCTAGGACGGCCCAACCTGGACGCGATTTATTAGTAATATTACCGCCCAGGGATCATTTCGGGTCCCTCGGCCAGTAATTAATACTTTTGTGATCTATAGGACTAGCCTATTCCGAACAGGGATTCACATTTGACTTTATTTGAATATTTGAATGTGTAAACTTGAGCGTTAAATTCTTGTAGCCAAGAATAGAGGTAAAATCTAAATTTTGGTTATTGATAACTATACGAAATGTATTCCGATTTCTATGAGCAAGATCATTCAATTATTTCAATTCATGAAAATATGCATGCGCGCAAAGTTAATAATAAAGTCAGTTTTTGATGATAGCTAAAGAAGATTGATGAAATTATCTATCAATTAGGAAATTTAAGGTATTTGTGAGTGTTTGGCCATTAGACTATCTAACATATGAGTCTGGGATTATTATTCATTTTTAGTTTGTAGGCACGGTTTACCAGGAGAGGCATTTTCATTTCAAAATTCTTCCATCATATTTCTTTACAGTCTAATGTATTTGTACATGAGCTCTTTCCTAGAAAATGACGAAAATTAAAAATGGCGGACAGAAAAAAGGAACCAGCATTCTGGGACGCAAATAAAGAAATTCACAACTATTTATTCAATAGCTTCCTATGTAATAGACGGTTGACATGCTCTTTTCAAATATAATTTTCAAAAATCAAACGATTAGCCCTTTTCGAGAATATGACGAAAATTCGAAATGGCGGACAGAAATACCGAAACTTCATTCTGGGTCTCGGTTACAGAAATTTCCAATTAATTCGTCAACAGTTTCCTATGTAATTTGACCCGCCCTTTTCAAATATATTTTTTGGAAAATTAAGCGTTTGGCCAATTTCGAGAATATGACGAAAATTTAAATTTGCGGACACAGACCCGAAACTGCATTATTGGGCTCAGTTAAAGAAATTCCCAACTATTTCGGCAACAACCTCCTATGATGTAACTGTAATTTCTTAATTATCGCTTCTTCTTTCAATCTGTCTTCATTCGTCACGTCACGTAGTTGTACATCCCATCTGCCACCTCATTCATTGTACATAACCATTTTATCACTCATACCATCATCAATGTTGTATCACGTGTTCCAAATTGGAAATAAACGTTTTGACTTTTGTAATTTGACTCGCTCTTTTCAGTTATAATTGTTGGAATGCGGGTAGCCCTTTTCGAGAAATTATGAAAAATCAAAATGGCAGATATAAAACCGGAGCTGTATTCTGGGGCTCGATTAGCATACATCATGCATCAATAGCTATTCTTGATGATTTATGAAATTTGATTGCAGACTAATGACACAATGACTGGACGAGACAAAGGCAGCAAAGGACTTGGTAAAGGAGGCGCTAAGCGTCATCGAAAAGTATTGCGCGAAAACATCCAAGGTATCACAAATCCGGCGATCCGCCGTCTTGCTCGTCGAGGTGGTGTCAAACGAATATCTGGTTTGATTTATGAAGAAACCAGAGGTGTTTTGAAGGTATTTCTTGAAAACGTAATCCGTGATTCCGTTACTTACACGGAGCACGCAAAAAGGAGGACTGTGACTGCAATGGATGTCGTATACTCCCTGAAGCGTCAAGGCCGTACATTATATGGATTTGGTGGGTAACGCGGTTTTCCTGAGTGAACTGATGCTGATAGTGAGCGGTACTGATTCATACAGTACGATTTGCGCATGGACAGGAAGATTCAGAATATGGCTTTCCAAGACTTCTTAAGAGCCTGTCATTGCCTCCAAGACTTACTACATTTATGCAGGCCTCAAAAAAATGCAGTTTTGGTTTAATATCGGCAAATTTAAATTTTCGTCATATTTACAAAATTGGCCAAACGCTTGATTTCCTAGCAAATATATTTTAAAGGGCGGCGGATCAAGTTGCATAGGAAACTGTTGACGAAATAGTTGGGAATTTCTTCATCGAGCTTTAATGGAGTTTCGGCTTTTCTGTCGGGCTGAATTCTTCTGAATATTTTCTGATTTTTCATCTTATTCTCGAAAAGGGCTAATCGTCTGATTTTCGAAAGCTTCATGTAAAAATACATCAGAATATGTAAAGAGATGTAATGGGAAAATTTAAAACGAAGTCACCTCTACTGACACACCATGGAGGATCCCCAGTTGCTGATGAAGCAAGAAAAATGCTTCTTTAGCATTCGAAGCTTTTCGCCACAATACGGTTGGGCATGATCACAGCAACGAAAATCCCCGACTGTAGAAAACAGATTTTTCTTGCCATGCACTATCTAATAAATTTTCGTTTTGCACAAGTTCCATTTGATAGAGCGCATTCCACATTCATCACTGCAAATAGGTTTGATTTTATGTCTTCCAGTTCCCTAAAAGTATAATTTCAGAACGAGTTGATCAGTTGAGACATCTTTTGTTGATGACATGCAATCATCTACATTAATAAGTTATCTCTTAATTTCATCATAGTTCAGATTGGTTGCACGACTCACCTCAGTTTGACAGTCAATCTAGTCGAAGTTCATCACAAGTTTAAGCATACATAATTCAATTTGAAATCATTTGCAACAAATAATATCACGAAGGACTTACTGATTACTTCATCGAGTCATTTCGTGAAAAACTAGGATAGCACGAAAAACTTATAAAGAAAATATTTATTAAAGTTTGGTTAATCCAAAGGGAAGTTATAGTCAAACGCAATGTGATAAAATGCAAATAATTCTAATAATAGGCCTATACTGAAAATTATTAAGATATATCTAAAATGATGATGATGATTGAAATGACAATTACTCAAATTACGTAGGTCTAATATACGAAGTTGCCGTGGGAATGGAAGAGGATATTTATCAACTGGTCATTCTCACAAGTTGGTTTTCTTTTTTTACAACTGTGAAATGCAAGTAAAAATGAATCAAAAAGCGATACTATGGTTGCGTAAAATTAAATTTGCAAAAGCTTCCTACATTATAGCACGACATAAACAATAAATAACGTCAACTGGAGTTTCCTGCGTCATGTGTCACTGGTATTGTAACATCATTGCAGTATTAAAAGCATAGAATAAGATTTTTTAAGCGTGTCACTTTTCTAGAAGTACAAACTGATTCAAAATGATGGCACATGAAGGATTTTACTAGGTGGGCATAAAGAAATGTTGAATACCTTGCAGAAATTGGAAAAATAGTCGTGCGTCGCTTGCGGATTATTGTGAATTCCTTCAAAATGCTCCGATCGCCACGATTCCTTTAGATTCGAAGAATTCAGATCATTGGGCAAAAGTTTTCTCGATAATGGGCGTTTTCGTAAATGCAGAAACAGGCGAAACAGGCTTTCGTTTTTAATATTCAGAGAAAGTTGGTCAGAGTGAATTTTCATGTTCAACAATGGTGCTTTTTAATTAAAAATTCCGTTGTTTGTTGGCATGATTCTTCAATGAATTTGATTTCATCACGTGTACTTCACGTGAACCTCTGGATTGACTTGCGTGTCTCATTCAAGAATAAATTAACACCGGCTGATTCACAGGAATATTCGTCCACGTCTATTTACACGCCTCACTTCTCATCTATAAGAGACTCCAAATCACGGTACTTATATTCTTCCCCCACCATATTTTTTTGTTGACACCCGAGAGTTTTGCATCGTCTCTCGATGCACGATCTTCTCTTGCTCCTAAGTCTCACTTCTGTCGCAAAAGCGTTGTGTGTAAAATGAGCTTGCAGAGCATTTACAGTCTCAAAACTAGACAACTGCTTCTCATTGTCTGTAGACAACAATCCCACGAAGTTCATGATCACATCTTTACCTTGTACTCTGGCTGAGCATCCAAGGGACCAATCCTTCATCCCAGGTTTAACTAAGACTTCTCATTGGTGCTGTACTGTCACTCAGTGACAGATGAAATCTATTCTAAATCCTATGTGACTGACGAAATTTGATGAATATGGAAAAGTTGGAAGATGTGTGTGTGTGGGGGGGAAGAATGGAAGTACCCAAATCACTCAACAGGTAGCAAGAAACACGCATCATAAAGTGTCTTAACTCGATCGTTTGTCTCTATTCTCATCACTTGGTACTGCTTCGTCCATTACGTTATGAAAATTCGTTGCGCGATCGTTTGCCGCTATTTTTACCATTTTCTAGGCATTTAGTGATTATGAGAGCATTGAGAGTAGACTTTATTATGAGAGTGTTAACCGTAAAGTTTTGAGAGTAGAGTTTGAAACGATCATATTTATTGAAACGTTATTTTGATATTGAATATGGCAGCAAAGGCGTGCTCAAGTATCCTTCCTATTGAAGAATTGCACACGATAATGAAAGCATCTTTTGGTTGAAAAAGCTTCAAGCCCCTCAGAACAGTCAAACTGAGAAATTCGATGTTGGACTTCAGTGGCATATTTGATGGACTATCTTGACAAGTCGAGATGCCTGTTGTTGGAAATATATACTGTTAAATCCATTATTTTATTTTACTACTCCCTGCTTGTTGAATTTGAGGTTTTACATTTAAGAGAGAACGACCGCTCTGATCCACGTATAAATGTATTGTGATAATCAAGTCCACATGTAACTGACACTTCGCAACGAGCATTAATCAGATAAAGCAAATCAATGGCATGACATATACAATGAATGAATTAAATGAATGAATGACGCAACACACAAACGAATGAAAGTTTAGGTATTGTTCATAGATATTCAACACTTTCCTAACAGTGGGAAAATCCAGAATCTGAATTTCAAAAGAAAACTTTTTAATGCATATGATACATACATGCAAAACAGATCATTACGAAGTTACTCTATCACCAAAAAATTGTGGATGTCTTCTCACACGAGATGGATACCTCCTAGTTGAATGGGAATTAGTTAAAGGTAGACATTTATCCTGGCTTACATCATCATACGCTAAATCAGCTGAGAAATCGCGACTAATGCTCTGCACATGTAACGGCTTTATATTCCTCTGATTATACCGCATGACGACCATCAAGATCCACCAGGTAAGTATATTTCCTTATCTTCCTGACAGTTTTACCTTCCTGAATATGTGGCTGACCATCACCCTTCCTGATCAAAATACGCTGACCAACATTATACTTTCTGATTCTAGAATATTTACTGGAATATTCCTGCTTCACAGATCTCTTCCTCGACACTGGAGAAGTAGGTTTGTCGTTAAGCATACTTAATTTCGTTAGCATTGGTTTGTTGAAAAATCGCTGAAAAGGTGTCTCGCCATTGACATAATTCGCTGAACTCCGTACATCGAAGAGTACCTGATCGATGCCAGCCTCTAGAGATATTCTTGATCCATTCCGAATACGCCTCAATCTGTTCTTCAGTGTTCCGTGCAAGCGTTCGATTGTTGAATTTCCTCTTGGATAGTAAAGGGAAGCAAATGAATGGGTTATTCCACAACATTTAAGAAAATCAGTAAATTCAGATGATGTAAATACTGACCATTATCGGGAATTATTACTTTCGGCAGCCCGAATCTGGCAAAAACTGAGCGCAAATGTTGTATAATTTCATGAGATGTACCTCAATTTAAAATAAATATCTCCGGGAACCTTGAATGCAGATCGATGATTGTTAATAGAACCTTGTTATCAAGAACTTGGCTAGGCCCAGTTAAATCAATGGATATTTTCTCCCAAACCGCATCCACATTTTCCGCCACTACAGTCAATGTTGCGGGATCACATCTAGTCTGATAAACAGTACAAGCAGTGCACTTCTTGACATAGTCATCGATATCAGAATTCATACCGATCCAGTAAGCATGGCTACGAATATTAGACTTCATTTTAGATATGCCACAGTGACCCTCATGAGCGACATTCATAACATTTTCTTTCATCGATTGAGGAATTATCACCTGATCGCCTCTACAAATTATAAAGCGATCATTGCATATTTTCAAATGTGATTCAAATCTCTGTAGATAATAGGGACGGATATGAATAGAGTGCTCTTGAGTCCAACCGCTTTGTATTAGACGCGCGAACTCCTGAAGTTCTACGTCTTCGCCCGTAGCTTCTGCAAGCATCTTTAAGTTAATTGGATTACTTTTCATCAAAAAGCATGCTGTATGCTCGGTTATTTCTTCATCAGATGGGTCTAACTTGATTGAGTTTCTCGATAAAAAATCTGCAAATACGTTACTCGATCCCTTGATATGTTTAATTTGAAATACATGATGCTGGATCATAATCATCCACCTCTGGAGCCTTTTCGATAATACATCTATAGGTTTCTTGAAAAGCTGTACTATCGGCAAGTGGTCAGTTTGTACCTCAAAGCTCAAACTCAATACCGAAGAGTAGTTTACTGAAACGAGTGAGCCCGAATACCAAACCTAGAAATTCTCGTTCTATTTGTGAGTACCTCGCCTCTGTTGCGGTAAGAGCTCTTGATGTGAACATAAACAGCTCTACCCTCCTGTAATAATACGCTTCCAATACCAGTCGGACTAGCATCAGTTTGAATCACGACTTTCTTTGTTGGATCAAAGAACGCTCGACATCTGTCTGAAATAATTTCTGATCTAAGTCTTTCAAAAGCAGTAATATTTTCATTGCTACAGACAAAATTTGATCTTTTCATCATTTCCCAGAGAGGCTTTGTTAATGTGCTGAAATGCGGGATGCCATCATTTCCCAAATAACCAGCTAAACCCAAAAAGGACCTTAGCGCTTCCTGATCTCTAGGAATGGGTAGTTTCCGAATAACCTCCAATTTTGGGGATCAGAAAATATACCATCACAAGACCAAACGTGGCCCAGGAAATCAATACTTTTAGTCGAAATCATACATTTATCTCTATTCAGTTTGTCACCAGCTTGAGATAATCGTTCGCATACTTTACGTAATGTAGCATTATGAGTCTCAATATTCTTTGCAACAATAGCTATATCATCAACATATACAAGCACACTGTTAATTCCACTAGGTATATCTTGAAAAACCCGTGTAAACACCTACGGAGCCGAAACAATACCAAACGGAAGGCGTTGATAACAATATCTGCTTAATGGGGTCGAGAAAGTAAGAATCTCCTGGCTATCTTCATGTACAGGCACTTGCCAAAATGAATTCTTGCAATCTAGCCGACTCCATATCTTTGGTTGCGTAACCCTAGCCGCCAACTCGTTAAATTTTGGTATTTGATACAACTCTCGTCTTAATGAATGATTTAGGCGTCGAAAATCACAACATACCCTCAAATCACCACTTGACTTGAACGCTATAACCATGGGAGCGCAGTGAGTCGGCTTTTCAATTTTCCTTATGATTCCCTTGTCTACCATATCATCGAGTACATTCCTTAGCTTAGGTAATAAGGCAGGAGGAACTCGCCTAGTTGGGGCACAGTAGGGCATGAAATTATCCTTAAGCACAGCTCGATATGCATATCCCGTATTAATACAATCATCATTAGAAACGGAAAACAGCGTTGGGTATTCAGTGTCGAGATTGTTCAACGTAATATTTCCAAAATCACATTTATCAACATTATTCAACATAGACATTACAGCTGCGTTGTTTAAATCAGTACAAGTATTTGTAGGCTTTTCATACAATTCTGATATCAAGTCGAGCTCACGTAACAATTTGAGTGAAAATAGCGGACTCATAGCGTCAACTTCAACTACATAGAATTCTGCCTCTACTGTACGATTATTGCAGGAAACAAAAATTTGCACTTCCTAGGACATTCACTTCAAAATTGCCCCAACTTTTGATACGAACATTTGTAGGGGTTAAATTTTTGTTTTCAACAAGGTATCTATAGGCATAACATTAACTTGAGCGCCGCTATCAAGAATTACAGACATTGGCACATTGTCAATGAACACTTTTCTTTACAGTGCAGTCTTCAAAAGAAAAAATATTAAATTCAGAGATAGAACCGGTCTTACTCTCCGGTATGGCTCGAACCTCTCGCACCTGCTTCGGTGGGTTATAACTGGAACGACCAACAGCATTTGTTTTGATTGGTTTCGATCGGCAACACCTCTGAAAATGACCGAGTCTTGAACAGGATCTGCAGATGGAATTCTTCGCGGGACACGCAGCATCGTTCGCCAAGTGACTCGAAGAATCACAGCGATAGCATCTAGCATTGGATCTCTTTTCATCTCTTTCAGGAGCAACTTCCAACAGATTTGGGCTTGAAGGTTTGTCCCACAGCAGCAATTGTCCGGCTTCTTTCTTTCTTAGCACGTTCGAAGGCTTCTCCTCTAGCAATGGCAAGTTCAAATGTAAGGGACTTCGCATCCTCCGCAAGGAGACGCTCACCCAGACGATCATTCGCGACTCCAATCACGGAAGAAATCTCGTAGAAGAACTGAAGCAGTTGAACCCAAGTCGCAATCGGCTACAAGTCGCCTTAGACGGCATGCAAAGTCTTAACACTTTCTTCAGTACCTTGCTTAGCCTCATAAAATAGCTTTCTCTTGAGCAGAACTGAAGTGCGACCTGTAAAGTGGTCATTGAAGCGGTCTATTGTTTCTGCATAATCAGTCCTTGGAGATGGCAACCCGTCGAAAATGAGGATTCCATCACGACCAATGCAGTTCATCAGAAGCGGTAACTTTTGATCTTTGTCTGCTTTGACAATGGCCAGGTAGTTCTCAAATTGTCTTGCAAAGAAAATCCAGTCAGCTTCCTTAGGGTTCGCAGACAGTACTGGAGCAGCAAACTTGTCCATTTCCGCTTTCCTCGTCGCCAATGTTGAATTTGAGGTTTTGCATTTAAGGGAGAGCGACCGCTCAGATCCACGTACAACTGTATTGTGAAAATCAAGTCCACATGTAACTGACACTTCGCAACGAGCATTAATCAGATAAAGCAAATCAATGGCATGGCATATACAATGAAGGAATTAAATGAATGAATGACGCAACACACAAACGAATGAAAGTTTATTGTTCATAGATATTCAACACTGCTATACTGCGTTCGGTGCTACTTGGATAACGCGAGCAGAATCATTTCTTCTTAACTTCTTCGCTAACTTAATATCATCACAGGAAATCACCAATTCAGAAAAAATCCAAATGCAAGAGGACCAATCGAGAATCCTCGTGGAACACCGCCTATGATTGATTGAAATCAGCTCCTACCACTTCCCCATTGCACACGTACTGTCGAAGATAGGTAGGGGAGAATTGGGTGACATGACATCATGTTACCCAATTCATCCAAAATGTCCAAATAATGAAAGAAAAAGCTTACTACTTTGCCCGTGATATGCAGAGTATCTCCCAACTATTTTGTATCAGAACTTCTGTAGGAAGCGTTATTGACATTCTAATTTGAATGTCACCCCAGCGATGGGGTGACATGGCAGTATTCAGTCGAACTTCGTATCTCTGTCAATTATTATTCAAATATCAACCAGAACTTAACTAGCTCAATTTTTACACAATCAGATCACATTTGCCAGTAGGCCCACCTATGTAATTTCCTAGTTTCTCAAAATTTGAAACCAGACAAAAAATATTTTGATAAAATGTCAAATGTCGTTCAGCCTACAGCAATGCATCTAAGCGAATAGAGGAAGCGATTAGAGCTTGCGTTTTTCCACGGTATAAATTTACGATTTAGGAACTACACTGATATGAAATCAAGCTTCATCATTAGCTTTTTTAAATGGTTAGCTACCGTGCTCGCTACCCCCTCCCCCGAGAATAAGAAAATTTTCAATTTTCATGGAATTTTCACAAAACTTTTTTACACTCCTGCATTTTAAGTGAATTTCTTGCAGATAGCCCGAGAAAGAAAAAGCTTCCCCACAGAAAATCTTCTGGGGACGCTACTGAGGCACATTCTCCAACAGGTACCGTTATGAATGAGAAATCCATGCCTCATATATTGCTATATTCCGGCTAGATAATAAGTCAAAATCATTGCGATGGATCTTTATGTTTACTGAAGGACCCTGATGGGTTGAGTTTTTTTCATAATTTTGACCAAGAATCGCTAAAACGCAAAAATCGATGGCTGCCATGTCACCGACTTTTTGAAATATATCAGCTGTCATCTCAAAGTAATTGCATTTGACATCAACAAATCCATGTAGTCCATTTAGTCAATCAGTTGTCTTCCTGCAAATGTGTCGTATTGTTTGATATTGATGATATGGTAAGAAAAATGTACTAGTTTTCAAAAATGCAAAACATTTTTTTTGAAATGTAAAGAAGTTCATCGATTTCTGCTGAGCAGAAAAAGTGAGCTAGGAGAGATTTTCATATCTCCCATGTATGTGGCCTAATAGACATTCATTGCATATATTTCGGATTTTCTTTCTAATGGATAGATTCTGAGGCAGATGGTTACTGCCAAGTCACACCATTCTCCCCTAATTGTACATAATTCCTTCAAAAATTTGTCAAGATTGCTGCTGACCACCTTCTATAAGAGATGGTGTGAGACTTTATCCCTAAGTAAAGTATATCGACAGCAGATGGTATGCAGTTATGTACATGAGATATGAAAATTGTACGTGGCATTCCTCCATCAAATAACTTATACAACAGTTCGCGCCTCTGTCAAAGTTAAGTTTTAAAATGTCGAGATACTCAATATGCGTTTTCCTGTACCATTGCAAAGACGTCGCTATAATGGTGGCCAGGACATGAAGGCAATCGATTTCATGGAAATTTGTGTACATGATGAGGGATGAATTCCCAGCAAAACACAAGCGATGATGTATAAATTCTTCGGTGGAAGTTGGCTTCTCATCTGTCTTCGAATGATTCATTACACCAGAAATTTCTTCTAAGTCCTAGTCAGAGTGTGTTATTCATCAATCTCTTTCAAACATTCGCTAGGAATTCCATCTGTCCAAGTGATTGTGAAAATGGTCATCCATTTGCTAAATATATAACAGGATCATTTTTCAATTGCGTCTATAAAAACTTTCTAAATGGACGAGTCATTGTGCGCAGTAATGACACTGTGCTAAAATAACGATGCTCTCATTGAAGAAACGCTGAGTTTACAAGTATGTGTTACAAGTATGTTACAAGTATGTGAGAAATGGGAATATACACGAATCCTGATTACCACCGTGTACTTTCGGTTTTTGCTCATTCGCTGAAGAAGAATATCATATCAAATAGATGGGATCAGAGTGGGTGAAATGAGATTCTTCAGAAGTTAAGGTGGAAAATCGTACTTTATTGGGATTAATAATTGAACCTCATGTACAGCATTTGTGATCGACAATCTGTGAGTGTAATACATATCGTATAAACTAATTGTAAATAATTGGAACACATGATACTAAGAAGTGATCAGAAAGTATCATATGTCAGTGGAAGGTTGACCCTCATGTTGTACACTTGTGCTATTAGCCTCATGTCCAGGCCACCAATGTCTAGGAGTCTATGACCATCGTCAACTTGGTCTATCGGCACTGAATTTTAAGAAAAAAGAAAAGGGAGAAAGAAAAGATTAAAAAGAAACCGGTAAACCACCCAAAGTGCGTGTTAGACATTGGCAGTGGTCCCGTGGTATCTTAAGTGTCTGCCCTCTTGACGTCTCGCTCATCTGTTCGCGCCCACACCTGACACTTGACATGACTGCATGCTGATAACGCTATCCTTTATCGCTCCTTGATATTGCCGCTTTGTAAATCACATAATGTGTTTGCATGCCAAATCTCACTAACTTCGCTAATGTGAATAAACATTACATCTTACCTCTCGGTTCTCTCAAACGAAAACAGTATCTACCACAAAGCACATTTTAGTCTCCTCTTTCGAGAAGCAGGGATGCGCCTGTACCATTCTAGGGCCGGTAACCGCACGATGCATGTCAGAGTATGTTCATAGTATGTACAAACTGATCAAAGCATGGGCTAGAAATATTCAAAATATGAGTGTAATATGCATGTTTGCATTTCATATATCGGTTGTTTACTTGCATCGTCGCCTTTTTCTTAGTTCAGAGCCGATATATACGCATTCTACTATACGAGTACAACATGTTCTGACTGCGATACCTGTATTTCAGCTAGAGTTTCCGTGTTATTAGTATAGGCTTAGGCACATGTTAAGCATTAATATTTTTGGTATTCAGTTATTTACGTTCTACTGCTTTTTCATTCAGGGTTATTTTTCAGAGGTGCATGTTAAGTGTATGCTCATGGACCAATATATTATTTTCTTTGACATGTGCTCTTTCTTCCAAATGAATTAACTGTCTTTCGCTAATATGGCACCAGTCAAAAATTTCGATCGGTGAATGATCAACACAACCATCTCTAGAAGCTTGCGGTTGGACTGCAATCGAAGCTGGAAAAATGGCCATTTATCCACTTCACTTCTTCATCAGATGTATGTTATTGAACATTCCATGAATCTGTCGTGGTTGCTTCAAAGGACGTAGTCACGAATTGATGAGGGGACTGTCAAAATGTAACTGATGCTGTTCATTTGGGAGTATCTGCATTATCATACATTTGTAAGATGAATAGATTTTTTCGTCTCCACTATATGGCAAAATGCATGGTATGAAATCGCACTGTGGAAGTACAAGAGGCAGGCTGTGTTATTAAGTAGCACGTTAAAAGCTTACATGTATTTACAAACGACCCTATGTAGTACTAAAACTTCTGTTCATAATCCATTCTACTGCCAAATACCACCTACATAATTTGTAATAGCCAAAAACTACATATCTCAATTATTTGTTGTTAAATTTAAAAATTCAGCAATTAGTTAAATGTTAGAAATCATTTTTAAAGCTACTTTTATTTTACGTGCAGGCTACTCGTTAACTGAAAAATGATTCACATCACAGTCGATATCTACAGGTCTACAATTCTAGTTTATTGATTTGATTCTCCGTCATGCTATTTTGCAAGCAAGCCTTAAGCAATTTGAAAACGCATGATGCACGCATTGAAGTTACGCTTGAATCGTAACCAGGGCAACGAGTTAAGCTAAAATAAGCGAATTTGTAGTCATGTTCCTGGAATTATCAAATATTGCGTTGCATCCTCAATTATGAAATTGAAGAAGTGGGAACATACTTGAATGACCGGCGCTCATCCAATATCTGGAATCGTGATATGAGACCCAGTTCACATCCCCAACGTCAACGTCAACATGACTTCCTATTCCAAATGCTGCCATACCCTGAGTAAATTTAAGTACACAATGAGCAAGCTGGCATTACTTGAAATTTCTTGCGTATTTGTCCAATGATTCTTTAGCACACTACCAGCATGCCGTCTAATTCAGCAGTAATAATCTATAAATGCTGCTTTTGAAAAACACAATTAGATCACGCAGAGCAATGTCCCATTATTCAATTGAGAAACGCAGACATATATTTAATTATTCTATTTGCATGAAGGATTCTGTAGGACCAACAGTGGGGTGGATTGCTGACAGGGTTTTCTTCGTTGGAAGTCTGCATGACACAGGTGCAAGCGAATCGGAGCTTAGGAGCTTGATGGGGACCTTATAACAGCAGAAGGACACAATTTTTGTTAAAGTCATTCCTCCTGTTTGTCTTGATAATGGCTGCGGATATAAATGTAGTCGAAATATATAAATAAAAATAATGAAGTTTTTATAATATCTTGCAACTTGGCTTTCCTATAAAATAATTGAAATATCAGTTGTCTCTATCAGGTGCACTGAGTACATTCGTAAAGCAAGGATTAATGACTGATGCCACTTACGCGCTAAACAATCAAAATATTTCTCTCAATCCAAAATATCTACTTCTTGCTGAATTATATTCTTTGATTTTGAGTTAGAACACATTTGATCACTCCTCGGGCTCTATTTTTTAGCCAAAAAAATTTCTTTAACTTAAAACAGTACAGAGATGAATAAGTCGTGGCTCCCTGCCTCCCTTTGGCTACTGCTTTGGATACAAGCATTTTTATTGATCGTTTGGTTAAGTGGCTAATTCATATAAGCATTATTGCGTTACTTCTAATTCTCAACGACTCGACTTATTCTATACTTCATTCGAAGTCCAATTAAAATTTCACATTTGTATCAAGTGATAATCTTTAGGGGTTATGCACAAAAGTGATGCACCGAATAGTGATTTTGATATGCGGCCGAATAATTTAATTAGCAATTAAGTTCACTGTTGCAACTAGGGCTAAAAACAATGTTTTTAAACAAAAGTCATTGCTGCACCGAAACTAAATATGCCACATCAACGAGCTACATTTGTTTTCATAGGATTCAGCATATCTTCGGGCGGTCTGCACGCATTGAATTTCATTCTGTCTACTTCCCTTTTGTTGTCATGCTGACGTTTCTTTTGGAAAGTTTTCTAAAAATTTATGGAATGATAATTTGCAATCCGCGCCCGGATCTGCCCCAAACAAACAAAGTCCCAGTCATCCCGCTTCCATTATGTTACCTAAAACTTCTCCCAGAGGTGTGTCCGGCGTTATTACCTTACACTGACGCAGGATGTCCATCTCGATCTCTGTAGATGTCAGCTGTCTCTGTCATCAAATAATTGGGAAACAATGCCACTATACTTGAACTATTCAAGTTCATGATTTCAATAATAGCACAGGTTTGTTGCAGATTGAAACACGACTACATCTGAGCGACTGATGATTCTTTGACAAGAGGAATGAAAGACTTCTTCAATCTGCATACTGAAATCTGACTCGATTCGTTCTCCTACTAACATAACAAGTTCTGTCTTGTTGTTCATTGTTATGTTCGCACGAGTGGGTTGCGCTCACATCAGTTAAGGAGTTACGACTAAATATCAGTACCAAAAGAGAAATTCTATTGCATGAAGTAACAAACTCTGGTCATTTTGTTCCCTTGTGAGGAAATCCGTGGAAAACGATGGACATTTAATGCATGCGCTTTATCGAGTACCTTCAATCGCTGCACGCGACCATCATCAGGACATGAATTCTGTTTTAATTTTATGTGCTGAAAGTGCAGGAAGTGCATTAACTCCCCATGAAATGATCCCGAATACCAATAAAAGCACACAACATTTGATGCTAAGATTTCTGTGATATCTAAACCTTCAATAATTAGTTTTTCTAATCGAAAGTTAGATCAAATGTTCTAAGAAACCATTATAAGTTATTAATTATTAATTAATTGAATATTAAAAGCAATGTTTTTTAACCCAAGTAGCAACAAAAAAATCAGTCTGTTTTGTTGCAAAGATACGTCCTGTATATTTCAATACATGTATTAAATTTTATACTGTAATTAACACCGGGTCACGAACTTCAGGAGATCACAAGCGTCTTTGTGCTTCAGGACTTGATCAAAGCATGCAGAGACTACGCTTCACAAATAAGTCTATATAATATGGATTGGCTCTAAGATCGAGTGTTATAGTGTTTTAAGACGTGTGCGAAATCAATGGCCAAGTGATTTGGTTGGATGAGACTTTCTCTGCAATTGTAGCACTATATATCCATGATTTAAATTCCTATTCAATTGCTACAGATATTTCATTCTACTCATCCATCATTAGATTTAGATTTAATTTATCGTAATATTTGATGCACCATGGAAATGTATGAATGAGATATAAAATGAAGTACAACCGTGTCTGCATTGAAGCACTTTGCTTCGTTACATAACTTATCTAATAAAGATATATTATCGCCACCCTAGAATTGCTCATATTACGCAATGATACATAGATGTGCAAATTGCCATTAACGTGGCCCTCATTTCATTTGTTTAGCATATTTTCAGTGCAACTAAATCAGCTGCAGGCTATTTAATGGGTCAGGTAATATTCCTCTGATTTCTCCCATCATATTTCTATGACGACATTTTTTGCTCGCATTGAGCCTTTCCCGTGCATCGCATGTCCATGAACTGTTGTTGCATTCATCATACCCAAGTCCAATGAAATGATCTATGATGGAATATAATTCATAACCATATCCTGTGTACGACAGAGACAGTGATGGTTCGACTATTTCTATTATCAGTGATTCACCTGAGATCTCAATGTTGAAAATAATGAACTCGACGGGATTTTAAAATGCAAATTGATTTTATATGTATATCCCCCTATTCCTCAATTTAAGTTTCATATCAGATAACTATGCGAAAGCCTACTCGGGACAGCGGCTCAATTTAGTAACGCTGAACAGCTGAAGCTTTCATGCACATGCATATGTGCAGTTTACATGAAATGGAAAACTTAATATGTGAAATATTGATCTTATTGACATACACTCACAGAGGACTTTTGAATGTCAACTCATGAATAATGCAGGACATTTCCGGATACTTAGCAGGCTTCTGATGCGATAATTGATGCTATCATTGGACTATTGTATAATGTAAATGTGTTAACATATGGCTTCAAATGCGCTTTTCTTCTTGCAGCTGGAACCTGATCTTCACAATGGCGAAACAAGAAATAGAAAATGCCATAGCAGAATGTTTGTTAACTCCAGAGACCGATGAGGTGGTCGAAAGCGATGGGGAAGCCATGACTCTCCAACCATGTGTCGAACGTACTGCTTCGCATTTGACCTATCTGAATTCTTTTTGAGATATTGTAATTGACAGTTGAAAATTGTCACAACATAAAGTTGAATGATACATTGTCACATGTGCTTTTCATTTCACTCTGCGAGTCGTTGATCTAGTTATTAAGGCTACATATATATATTTCGCTAATTTTCATGTTCAGAAAATGCCATTTTTATGCATGAATTCGGATGAATGCAGTTGACTTCAGATTTGGAGTTAGTGTGGGCGAATTGATGGTTACAGCAGCTGGATAATATCAGTAAGAAGGTGGTAGTTGCACAGTTTAGTTGACTGAATAAGCAACCCTAGATAATGATCAATTGATCATCATTTTGACAATTTGAGAAAAAATCCCAACAGACAGATGACTATCGCCCATAATAATTTCGCACATCCGAAGGTCTAAAAGCAAATGTTAGAAAATTAAATAACTACTGCTATTAACCGGTTGAAGACAGCTCGCCCTCGTTATTTTCATCTGACTGCCGAGTTGTGCAAATGAAAAACTACTGTCTCAAGTGCTGAAGACGGACTGGACCCGTCATACCCGTCCTGCTGGCAATAAATCTGCGGTAACTGCAGTTGCGTTTTGATCATAGGACGAGAAGCGCTCGTCCTCCGCACTTGCTACAATGATAAATATTCTATGTCAACACCGTTTTTGGACAAAATGAAGTTCAATCATTATTACGCGTGGTATTGGATGATTGAGTCCCTGATTTCGAATGAGGTTTGTCGAGGCGGCAAAAATGTGGCCTATGGGCTGCGTATGCGGTATTCATCCAACTATTCTAAGTAACTTTTAGTGTCACAAGTACAAGCTCATTCTCGGTGAAGTGTTAGTTGGCCTTTAATAGTCAATAAATGCCAAGAATATGCATAGCTTGAAAATGTTTTAATTTATTCCCACTATCGCATTATTTCGCTGTGAAGCCTGAAGGACTAATGCAACTTGTGAGGGTGAACATTCCTCAAATGTTTTGCCTGTGAAAAAGGTTTTCCTGAAGTTAGTTGAATGAGGCGAGTGGCTACAATTTTCGAGGTGTTCCTGAACATTGATAAAGTTATCCAAAAAGGCCATCGGAAATTAAGTCTTCGCCTGCGATTGGAGTCCTGCAAAGTCCCAAATACGCGTGTTTCTGTTTTTTGACCTTGCAAGACAGGTGAAGATCTCATACCTACATGAATGTTTAAGTTTTGTAGGCATAAAGAATAAAAGAAAATTAAGATATAGGAGCCCCACCAATCAAATATTTTTGAAGTGCCGGTATAGCGAAGTCAAGAATGATGTCATAAAAGAAGCAAGAAACTAGCTCAAGTTTGAAGGTCACTATGGTGACCAAATTATCATCGAAAACTTCAAATTAAAATTTTATCCATATTCTCCTTCATTTTCACCCGGCTGTCATCCGAGATATGGAAGAAATTCATGTTATGAATGATTTCTTGATTGAATCAGAGACATCATGATGTGCCCACTGAAACATAGACCGCTCTCCTTGCTTGAGGAAAACCATAGTTTTATCATTTTTGTTTAACTTCTTTGATGACTGACTTCTAGATAATCAATTTGAGGATAATGTAAAAGGGTTATTCGTAGAAAATCATGCCAATGCTAAAAGTAAGTGGTTTCAATTGCACACTCCTTACCCAGCTACCTTTCATCGGTCACAGTGGTCAGAAGCAGAATGTCATTATGATTACTTTTCAATGTTTGAAAATCAGTCATTTTCAGATAACTTTGTTGGTGCTGAAAACAAGTGTATAAGGCGAGAAAATAACTTTATTTCATTTATACTTTCATAGTTTATACGTAATTGTAATGACCGATCGTGAAAAATTACAAAAGGGATTGATGGCTGTCAAGCAGTAGCCACCTAGTCATCAGTGTTCAACAGCTCATGATACGTTGTTGAAACCATGGCAAAAATCAAGACCATGGTTATCGAAACTGTAGACAACAGCTGATTCCGCCATCTTGAAAAAGTGGAACAGGGGTATGGGTATTTCACATTTTTCGCAGAACTGTTTCTGACATGTTTCTGCTTTCGTTTTCATGACTGATGACGCAATAAATAATCAATAAACAATCGGAGCACGTCATCAGATAATAACTGACATCTATTGTTGAAAATGAAAGAGAACTTGTGTGTTTCGGCTGTTTCTCATGTTTCTGAAACTGCTTCTGCGTTGCTATTGACAATGCAGAAACACTTTCGAAACACCTGAAACTGTTTCTGCATTTACGAAAACGCCCAATGTTAAACCCTCCGACCATTATTAAAAAAGTTAGCACGAAAAAACGTTCACAAACTTCTCTGTAGAACTTGACA
Organism: Prostheceraeus crozeri; assembly: GCA_907163375.1. NCBI lineage: Eukaryota > Metazoa > Platyhelminthes > Polycladida > Euryleptidae > Prostheceraeus > Prostheceraeus crozeri. The sequence continues at coordinate 513,334 of CAJQUW010014204.1, read as the reverse complement.
TCGACTACGTCTCCTTACTGTGTGGTCGGTTGATAACAGTCACTGAAATTTCGCACAATTTGGCGCTTTTAATGTTGATCTGGCTGCTCATTGTTCGATTGCTATGGTATTATGTCAGCAGATTGTGCCATTTCATCAACGTTACATGTTCTAATGTTTCCTTTCTAGTCAAACAGAAGAAGAGATGACTTGTCTAATTCTGTGATTGAAAGTCTATTAGCTTCGCGATAATCATATGGATTGATGGAGACACAGAATTAGACAGGTCGTCGCTTCTTCCGTTTGACTAGAAGGGAAACATTGGAACATGTAACGTAAATGAAATGGCACAATCTCCTGACTAAATACCATAGCAATCGAACAATGAGCAGCTAGTTCAACGTTAAACACACCAAATTGTGCAAAGTTTCAGTGACTGTTATCAAACGGATCACACAGCAAAGCGACGCAGTCGATGTCAAGTTCTGCAGAGAAGTTTGTGATCGTTTTTTCATGCGCCTGCTAACTTTTTTTAAAATGATCGGAGGGCCCAACATTATCGAGAAAACTTTTGCGCAATGATCTGAATTCTTCGAATCTGAAGGAGTAGTGGCGACCGGATCATTTTGAAGGAATTCAGAGCAATCCGCAAGCCATCTGGCGCACGACTATTTTTCCTATCTCTGTAAGGTATTGAAATTTCTTTTTGCCCACTTATTAAGTTCCTGCATGTGCCATCTGTTTGAATCAGTTTGCACTTCTAGCAAAGTGATGCGATTAAACAATCTAATTCTGTGGATGGAGATTAAATGGAAAAAATCTTATAAACAAAATCTGCGCTCGAACATGATTGTTTGATCAATAACAACCATATTTGATGAACGCACGTCAACGCAGATGGCAGCACCGCTTCTTTCATCATTTATATTTGCCTACAATACAAAGATTAAATGACATATGGCACCATTGGAAGGTTTGTGTGAGTACTGCGAACTGCAGGTAGTGCACACAAGGCTGCAGGACCATGAGCCCGAAGACTTAGTCATTAGACTATTCAATAAGGTTGTGCATGCAGAATTTAAGTTTAAGCAATTTTCGATAAGTTAAATTTGAGATTAAGGACATAATTACATAAATCAAAGAAAAATAAATTTGAAAATTCTTCACAGAAAAATGAACTTGCCCAACACTCGTGCTTTGCTTCTGGCGGCCAATATAGGTGGTCAAGAGCGTTGTGATTCCGGACCCCATCTTAATTTCTCTCAGTTTTGTTTCACTGATTTTGTCTTTTGTTGTTTATTTCAGAATATTAAGGTCCTTTTGCAAATAAGTTATGGTCGACCCGACAATTTTGCATCAATTGTTTATGTATAATTCGCATGCCGACTTGATTTTTATTAAACCACTACATGCAGTCTAGACATCACATCTTCTAGTTCCCCAAAATGCAAGTTACAGAACTCAGTTGAGACATCTTTTATGAAGACATAAAATTGTTTACAATAACAAATTATCTCTCAATTTCATCATACTTCAGATTAGTTGAGCGTTTCACCTCAATTTGGCAGTCAATCTAATCCAAGTTCACCATAAGTTTAAGCATAAATAATTCAATTTCATTTCATTTGCAACAAATAATGTCACGAAAGACCTACCTGTTATTGAATTAAAATATTTCGTGACGAAGGATGATAGTTCTGACGACAGAGTTCAATCGACTAATTCGAAAGAAATTGAACTGAATTAATGAAATAATAATTTGAGCATTGTCTAACTTTCTTTTCACCATATGTTATCTGAAGAAAATGAATTTGAGTGAATTCAAAAAATAAGATGCACCATAGTTGAAGCTGACTTGTTGGGCAGTAGACACTTCACCAAGCACTGTTTCATTTTGTAATGCATCATATTTCTTTATCTTCAAAATTACCATGCGCTTAGTCGTCATATAGAAATTCTTCTTCAGTTTTTGGACTGACAAAAACATGAGCTGAGTAAAAGTAGGCAATTTGAATTGAGTCTTCAGCATTCCCCCAGTAATCTAATTCATCTAAATTCATATTTTTATCTATATTTCTTCGGATAGTCGCCCAACAAGTTTAAAGAAGAGCTCACATCTACCTTTCTCAAAATCAGCCAGCCACCCTCTAATAATCGCCAAGACTTTAATTACCGGTCATCCTAGTCTCTAAGTCATCCATCGTCAATTGCACTGTTAACCGTGGAACTACCAAATGAAATAAATTTCGCTGCGAAAACCACCCACTAAGACTAACTAACAACTCTTCCCAAATGAAGATGGTTTAGCTTAAATAGCTGGTAGACCGCGTTCATCTGGTAGTGACCGCCTGAAAACAATTCAACGGTTTCGTAGGTTGTCTGCTACCAAACCCTACTGCGGCTAACAGATCACCTTGAATTTGATTAGTCAATATTGAACAATATTGAAATGGAAAAATTAATCACGACCAGTAGCAAACCGGCCTGTTTCCGGTCTATGATAAAATATCATAAACCCAAGAATACCGAAAATTCTTTCCCTTTGAGGCCGATAGCAGCGCCTATACTGAAAAATTGGATAGGTATATTTGGACCAAACCAACGTAACGCTCGCTACATTTAGTAGCAAAACTCGATCGAAAGCCAACATTCTCTATGATACGATATTCTTTTTGAATATTCTGAAGATCCAGTCTGATGTAACATGACATCGATCTATTACATACAAAATATTAATTTCATACTATCTCTACATTTGTGTACAGAGGTCATTTAATATGGTAACGCTCGCGACAGGGATAAATATTTCATTATAGATTTTTTGAGGTGGCATGGATATTTTATCTAAACTACAGAAGCTGCTGTCTCAAAAACGAAATGATAGATAGATAATGAATAGTTGATTCTTCATACTTGAATAGATTACTGAATGCACCGATTGCGAGATTTCAATCAATCTTGACGGTAACGCTCGCGACATTATCTGATAAAATTACGGATAACATAGATTTTGCCATTAAATTACTCATCACAGAAGATCATAATAATGAAGATTACAAGATTGAACGATTAATTTAGAAACAGCACACCAAACATTTTATTTGTACCGGAATCATAACACAGCAGTTAAGCATAATGTAAGATGAACGTCAACATCGGAGACTACTACATATTGGGTAGCTACAGCCATAGAATCATGAACAAGCTTTTGTCACTTGAGGAAGAAACTTCCCTTACCTCAACGAGTCTTTCTCTGACTTACGACAGGAAATGGAACTTCTTTAGTCCTTGTACATATACTTACGCCCCACGCTTTTGTCCTTCTACTTAGGCCTACAAGACCAGGCCTCGCTTTGGCCTGAATTAGTGTCTGTGCATGAATTAATTCTGTCTGTGTTGTAGGTCTAACAACTTAAATAAAGGATTGGGCGTATAAATGAATGCCAAATATAGTCCAGATTGGTATTGCTATCTTAATTTCGATAACAAATAAAACTAGATAATTGCAATTAGGCCAACAATTAGACTACTGTACAGCAAATTGCAGTTGTCTGTAATTAATTGCACTTTCTGAGTAATTGGCCTACTTGTAATATCGAATTAGAGATCTCGAGATCTCGGTATTTGATAAATATTGATTCTCGAGATTGAGATTCGAGATCGAGATTAAATTCATTAAGTGTATGTCATGGTAACGCTCGCGACAGACATTAAATTGATTATCTACCAGGAAGTAGACTTAGAATTACTTTGTTGATTATCACTCTGATTAGCATTCATGGAAAGTCGATAATCTTTGGTAGCATAAACTGGCTAATCATTCTTGTCTCCGAGGGAAAAACTTATTCTATATTTTAGGTAACGCTCGCGACATTCTAATATAAAAATTTAATATTTTCTAATATTAACTTTGACAGAAAGCTGTCTTTCAGATACATTGACTAATGTGAAATCTTCTAGCATCACAAGCGATTTTTCAACTTAATATTGACGTTTTCATGTACAAAATGCATTGAAGCACACAGCTCATAAAATAGGGGCATGATTGAAACTTAGTTTTTGAAATAGTTTTCAGACTACCCTTTGTCATCTATGCAGACATATTTCAGCTCTTTAGCTAGCATGCGTCTGAACTTAGGACTATATATTATATCATGGTCATCGGCAAAATTCGTCAAAATCTGATTTGAAATTTTACTTCGGTGCGACCAACTGGTGGTTTGACCCATTAGCAAGATATTGACACATTTAGTTCAGTTCGTTACGAGTAACGTAAAAAAACTCTGATGAATTTATATCTCATCTAAAGAAAAGCGATTTGAATGTCAGAAATAAGACCCCTGTTTCTTTGGACGTCGTCAGCCTGTACCCTAGTGTAGACATACAATATGGGATACAAGCTATTATTTAAATTTGCCACTCTACATTTGGATAAAATACAAAGCTACAAAATGTCTGCAGAAGATATAGAAAGAATGTTTAACCTTCATAGCCTGTAACTATGAGATAAGCTTTGACGATAAAACATATTTACAAATTCGTGGATGTCCCATGGGAAGCCACTTCGCTCCCACAGTTATAACCATGGACAAGATAGAGAAACAAGCTCTGACCAATTTGAAAAATGACCATGACATTGTCCCTGAAATTTCCATTCGATATATTGATGACATCTTTCTCGGCATTTCGATAAAAATGAAGCTACTCTCGAAAGTATCCTAGAGACGTTCAATCAGTTAATGACAATGTGAAATTCACCATTGAGATATCTAAGAATGGACAACTCAGTTTCTTGGATCTGCAGATAACTGTAGAGAGTGAATAGTTAAAGTATTCGTGGTACACTAAGCCTATCTCATTCGGTTGGCTCATAGAGTTGGCTTTCATTGCAAACTTGGTAAAACAAGTGAGCGGAAAATGCCCTGATGCGAATGATAAAAGTGTAGCCTTTCAAAACTATCAAAAAACTTGAAAAAAGATTCAGAGAGAACGGCTACAAAAAAGTCCACTGTGATGTAGTTCTGAAAATAGAAAGGAAAACAATAACAGAAAACAAAAAAAAATCTACCACCAAAAATGAAAAACAGACGGTATTGAATTTAGACCAGATCGAAGACATATGTACAAATAAAATTAATAAGATAGTGCGCAAATATGATTTCCCTATCAGAGTTGTTAACAATCCTACAAAATTCTTGTACAAAAGTCTCGAATACGAAAATCTGAGAAATATACATTCTAATTAAAAAATTTGTGAAAATCTGCCTGACAGTTGCACCTGTGACGACAGATTCAAAAAACCAAAAACCATTCGAAAATTTTTTGTTTGTAAATATAAAAAAAACCAGTAGGCAATTCCAAATTAGATATCGCGAACACGAATATAGTCTCAGAATGAATAGCGGCAATAGTGTGCTGTCTGACCATTCTAAAAAATGACCACAATAATTCCCTAACGATCAATGACTTTCACGTGATGATAATGAAACGTTGCAACACACCTGTTGAAGCTAGAATCATTGAAGCGCAAATGATTGAAACTCACAGACCTGAGCTAAATCGCAAGCATGAAATAGCCAGTTGGTAGGGCCGTGGTTCACTCTTGACGTATACAGCCATCGTGTAAGCCCGGAAGATGCGAGGAGTCTCGCGAAAGCTTGGCGTATTTACATGCATAATCTGGACCTTCTTCTGTTGGTCTCAGATTTTCAATAAGCATCAACAGTAGCTAATAGTTTTTGAGGGAGATTCCTGGAAAACTTCAAACATGCGTTAGTCAATATTTAAGTTCTCTTCCCATCATTTCGCAGCAATGGTGATTCTCCACCAGATGCGCTGATAGCCATAGTCTTAAGTTTCACCTAAAAATCTTAGACTTACATATAATAGAACCGAATTCAATATTGTAGGCTTGATGTTTAAATGTTAATATCTCACTCACCACTGATAACGCGGTGATGTATGTTGACAAAATGCCTTCAATCGACACATTTTAAAATGCATTTTTTACGCTGAAGTTGTGATACAATTTTAATAAGCAATAAGCCAAAATGCGTATTGCTAAAATCTTCTGACACGATTTTTTGTTGATGAGGATGCTAAATTCCAGTAAACGTTAAGCCACGCAAAATGATATTGCTTGGTATTTGTAATTTACAGAACATCTATTTTGTTTGGTCATATGTGGTCAGCTGATGAAACATATGCAATTTAGTTCATTAATTTATGTCTGTGGCATATGTGGTTAAGAAAACATCACTTTTGAGACTGTCACTACTATGGAATTGAATGGCGTATAACCTGCGGAAAGCACTCTAGATAATTAGCAATATATACTTAGCGTAAATTGTCGTGTGCATCATGACGAAGCAAAGCAAAATTTATGAAGTGACAGGAGACGATGCTTAGAAATTCGCGTATTCATGAAATGAAAACTTAACAAGTAATTGGACGTAAAGCTGTCGAATCATTACAAAACTAAATATGAAAAAAATTCTGAATTTGAGAAGTCCCATAAATCACGTGTGAAAAGTTTGACGGATATTCAGCTAGATATTCAAACCGAATTTTCTGCAAGACATTCAACTCTTCAATTAACGTGAATTTCTAGAAAACCAAGACCACCATGCGATGGAGACATTGATGGAGATTAAGAATATTCAATGTTTTTACAATGAAAATCAGGATTAAACTTAAAAGTTAGAGGTAAATTTTGAAAACAGTGTACTTTTGAATTTTATCGTAGCCTTTGATGCAAATACCTTCGGTCTTCCTATCCTCCATTAAATTTTCTGCCACATGATGGTTTTGGTTTAAAAAAATGCGCGCTAATCACGCAGCTGAATATCATTCTGAGGATTAAGTCCGTCGAACGCTTCATACGTCATGAATCATTACAAATTACCATACAAATCATGACAAAACATTGAAAATTGTCAACGTTTATGTATTTTGTATTCTTTTTATCCTGGATGATTCAGATGACAATGGGATAAACAATACCCTCATGGAAAAAACCTTACAAATCAGTTTAGTGATGATTTCAACTCTTCTATACTCGTGGAGTTTTGGCATCATTCATGAAACAATCTCATAAAAATTATTTGTTCACAGCTAATTGTGCTTTGGCGCGAATAGAATAAAAGGAAACATTTGGCAGACACCATATAAGTTTGGTCGCTTTGCTAGCAGATAGTGACAACGCTACCAGAAGAAAGGAAATAAAGAATTTGGTCTGGTAGTGTACAATGTTACAATCAAATGCATGAGTCAGTTAATCTAACCACACATAGGATCAATGCAGTATCAGACCTTACAAAACAGTTTAGTGATGATTTCAACTCTTCTATACTCGTGGAGTTTTGGCATCATTCATGAAACAATCTCATAAAAATTATTTGTTCACAGCTAATTGTGCTTTGGCGCGAATAGAATAAAAGGAAACATTTGGCAGACACCATATAAGTTTGGTCGCTTTGCTAGCAGATAGTGACAACGCTACCAGAAGAAAGGAAATAAAGAATTTGGTCTGGTAGTGTACAATGTTACAATCAAATACATGAGTCAGTTAATCTAACCACACATAGGATCAATGCAGTATCAGAATGGATTACGTTTATTCAATCAAAATACCCCGTGATAAAAATCATGAGACAAAAATACGGCATATTACGGAAATCTTTAGCTCTATCATCTGCTCTGACATGGAGCATCAGATTGCATCTGTTAATGAAATTTGATGAATGAAACAATTCATGATGATTAAATGAGGATATAGCAGAATATTTCGTGTAATGGAAAGGGACGAGGAGAAATGTCTCGTTAATTGTCGGGAAAACGCATTGGTTTTTTGCATTGCTGGGACCTAGCACTAACTAACTTAGTCTACCCAAATCTTATTATGCTGGAAGAAGAATTATTCTGCCATATAGAAAATTATCACAGCAAGCTATTCAAAATGAGTTTTAGAAGATCTGTAATCTTGCTTCCAGTCATTTTAGAAAGTAATTTTTTTGAAAATTTATAAGATTGCACATACATATTTGCATATACATATAAGATCCCACTATTCATACTTGCTAAGCGAACAGTTCCGGCTCACCTGGTCAAAGCTCTGACCGATCCAACTCTGAAATGCGACTGCTATAACAGTATCACAATCACTAAAACAGCATTTTAAGTACCTATATGGGCATTCCGACTTGGCAAAACTCCATTCTTCTATACCTATCGAAACGCATCCGCCTACATCTATAATATGTCTTGTGAGAATAATCTGACAAGTCTGAAACTATCACTTTCATTATGTATTATATATATGATGGTGATATTTTATAGAACTTTGTCCTCTTAGTCGTCATTGAAAGAGAACTACAGATAGTTTCATGACGATAAAGTAAAAATTATAGCTTTTTTCCCAAAAAATCGTAGCAAAACCAACCCCAAAGTTTACGGTCGTCTACGTAACAAAGTCAAATTGGTAAACGACAGATCTTCGGCAGTAGCAAGAAAACGGCGAACACTCGACCGGCGCGCCCCCCCCTCTGGAACGGCAGAGTGTCGTGGTCGGCCGCCGTGGTGCTTCGGGTCTGACTCCCCCCCCTCTGGAACGACAGAGGTTGTGATCTGTCGTGGTGTGCCGGCCAGGTTGGTTCACGTTCACAACATGTTCGCTGACTCCCCCCCCTCTGGAACGGCAGAGTGTCGTGGTCGGCCGCCGTGGTGCTTCGGGTCTGACTCCCCCCCCTCTGGAACGACAGAGGTTGTGATCTGTCGTGGTGTGCCGGCCAGGTTGGTTCACGTTCACAACATGTTCGCTGACTCCCCCCCCCTCTGGAACGGCAGAGTGTCGTGGTGGACTTGGGCGACCGCCAGGATTTGTCTTGAGGCTATAGTGTGTGATGTTTTTCGTGCAATCTGCTGAATGTTGGGTTGTAAAATGGGCTGTTTCGAGTGGAAGGAGTGCTCGGATGTGAAAACGGAGGCCAGATTCGGATTCAGCGTGAAATTCTGCATCGGTATGGTGAATTTGAACGCAATCGGAGAGAAAAATTTTCGCTGACTCCCCCCCCCTCGGGAGAGCTCGCTTCGATCTTGGCTTCCAGTGGACGGATTTAGTCGTGCCATAGCTCGTGTGAAAGCTAAGAGTGAGACAAATTCAGTGAAAGAATCGGCTTGTTCATATCTGTCTTCGTTTAGATGTGAGACGCCATTTAAGATTTTGGGAGATTGTCGAAAAACGACAGAGTTAGAATTTGGGACGTTTTGGGCTGCAGCGCCAAAACGAAGCATCGGATTGGAAAACGGATTTCAGATTTGGAATCAGCTTGATGTTATTGTCCAATGAGGATCATCATCCAATGAGAATCAAGCATTTCTATATAAATAGCGAGCCTTCCACAGTGAGAATCATTCCATCGTTGAATCATACGAGTGACGGACGCACATTTTCTCTCTCTCTAGTTCCCTATTCTATTATCCAACTAAAATGGTAAGTCGCTACTTTCCTCCCTCTCCTCCCTTGAACGTAAACTTAATACAATCTTTTTCATTTTCAGGCATCTACTCCATCTGCTGCACTAGTAGGACAAAATGGCGGTCAAACGTTGCAAGGTTCGCTACGATCAGATCATCTACAACTGAGGCCAGTGGAAGAAACAACCAAGGTACATAATCCTACACCGCTACAGCGTAAATTTAAACAAGTCTTGCGTTATGACGATCATAGCGTAGTACTCCAAACGGGAATGCTCCCTTCCACGGATGTCAAGATAATGCGCAATCAGTATGGGGACTACATACTGATCCCCGTGAGTCCATACATTCGCCACCAACTTGATATTATTGAGGAGAATGTGACATTAAATATGGACATTCCTACTCCTCTTGCTCAAGAGTGGAAGGCGAGAGATGACAAGGATACTCCCTATAGAAAGATTTGGGATGGTAATCACATTTGCCTACCAGTATCACATTGGTGTACTTACTATAAGAAGGATGGAGATCATTCAATACCCATCAGATGTGATGAGCTCGGAGAAGGTACTTGGGATATCCTTTTCAAAGTGAATGGGCTATATTGTGGTCGGCACAAGGATAATAAAATAGCCTCTCTCTCCATGCATATGGAATCCATCCTATATATTCCAAAACCACCCAACGTGGATGACATAATTGATCAAATCCTTAACAGCAGTGGTACGAAGCGCAAGTCGGAGAAGAATGCTGCATCAAAACGCAAATCAAAGAAGGAGAATTACTAGTCTTTTCCTAACTCTACCCTATGACAATTCGCTTATGTGCTTTGAGTGTCGTAGACGTGGTCTTATTAGATACATTTTACTTCTTCGTTGCCATCATATCATTTGTGTATTTTGTCGTGAAAAGCATCGATGTAATTCTTCATTTTGTAATATGTTATAGAACGTTTCCTTAGATGTGTAAATTTCCGTTTTAGGCTTCTATCATCATTTTTATGGATTGTGAGGGTGAACCTGTACAGGAGCTCAGTGCTATTGCTATGAACAATTGGACATATCAGATTGTTAGTGTCTATCATCAACATGCCAACTGCGATCCCAATGTTGATCAATGGGCGAGAAAACACATTCATGGACTTAATCTGAAATATTTGCAAGACTATGGCTTTTCTTGTGAGAGTGCTCTTCTTATTGACTTTAAACGATGGTTAGCTACTTTCAATGTTATACGCATCTTTTGTAATAATCCTGGTAAGGAGAGGAAAGTATTTCCCAATCTAATCATTGATGATATTTTGCTCCCACCTTGGGATAGTAGAGTGAATCAACACTACCATGAAGTCACGAAACGTTTTAAGGATTTGTGTGTTCCTATTTTGTCTGTTCGTTGTAGTAGCTACGTTCATAAGCAATGCTTCTTTCCTCCTTACCTCAACACTGCCAAAGTCCTGTATGGTTATCATTGCTCGCTGTATGATAGTTACCAGCTGTATCTATTTTATCTCTTTCAAACCATTGATTTATAATGCATGCTTGTTATAGTGATTCAATAAATGTTACTATGAGAAGAGTTGTTGTTTTCATGTAATGGATGGGTTAGATAAAGGGCGATCATGTCTTTCTCAAACGACTGCGGAACATTACATTTTCATAGGCAAAGTTTAAAAGGAGCTGTTCAAGATTATGTGATAAATTTTCATAAAGATGAGACCGACATCGAAGCAGTGGTCGATGATGCTAGCACTCTATTTCTAGAGTTAATGAATACATTCTCTGATAGCATTATCATGGCGCGATTAGTTGCGAAAATTAAGTTTAGTCATTTTGGAAAGGAAGAGGTGGAAAGTCGCTCTTTCCATTTTGCTTCTTATTCAATGGAAGTGGTAGATCACCCCAAAGAATTTTTTAAAAGACATATGATAAAAATTGCTGAACGTCTTAACGCATTTAACCATCATGGTAGCAGTCTAGTGATTGAAGCGATTTCAGATATTCACATTCAACTTTCCATAAAGAAAAATTGAAAATGCAGTGGTACTTGATTGTAGCACAACTGGTTTTCGAGCTATGCCTGCTCACTCTCGAAGTATATTCCTTCTGTACATGTGTCTATTATTTAGAAAAGGCTAGCAAATTCATATCTTCAAAAAGACTTGCTATAGACATCAGTAACGGCGAAACTATGTGTTGTGATGTATGTAAGCGAAAGGATGGAAATGAAAAGCGCATCTTCAAGAGATGTAAGCATGCTTTTTGTCAACGCTGTTTCATACGTAATTGCATTCAACTTTGCAAATGTAACCACTGTGATATTGCTCATTTCGAGTGTCACTTATGTCGCAATAGTTAGTACCTATGCAAATGTGGTAAAGATAGGTTTTAGCAAAGACTAACACGGAAAATGGCGAAACGTAAAATGACGAAACGTAAAAGTCAAAAGTCTTCAAAGTTTTCTTCAGCCATTCAAGCTCTCCGACGAATGAAAGCAAATCAGCGATACAATGCTATACGACATGCCAACGATAAATTCATTCGTGAAATTACTTCGGGTGGAACAAAAGTTTTGTCGTTTGTCTGATAACGACTTAAGAATGAGTAATCATGGTCATTGCGATACATCATTGCCAACCTTGATGCATTCGCCGATCAGATATTCAGTTAGATTGATTCTCTAATGAAGTTTTATGACTCATTTCGGACAATATTCATTGGATGGTGAAGTCACTGCAACGAACATCGATTGGATGTCTATTGTTTCGATTTTAGTAAGGTTAATGTGTGTCCTCACATTGTTTTTTCAATCAACGGTCTCAACATGAGTGCAGAAAAATCGCATTACCGCTTCTACGCTATAACACGTCACAAACTTGGCATGTCGGCTACGGAAATTCACGAAGAACTCAGGAATGCCTGGAGCGAAGATTCTCCATCACTGAGGACTGTCCAACGTTGGCTAAAGGACATGACTGATGATCTGGAACTTTACGACGCCGCACGTTCTGGCCGCCCAAGGACTTCCAGGACAGATGAAGTGACGAATTTGGTGTCCGAACTGATCGAAGCAGATCCTCATCTCGCTACGCAACTCAACAGTGACCACACCACCATCTTACGCATTCTTCGAGAAGACTTGCAACTTCGATTTGTCTACTCATTCTGGGTATCCTACGAACTTTCTGACGACCATCGACAATTGCGAGTCAACTGCGCAAAGCATCTGCGTCGTGCTCTGTTCGCCATGAAGGACGTGAAGTACGACCTATACGCCGTGGAGGATGAAACATGGATCCCATGGGACGAAATCAGATAACCGAACGTGGCTTCGTAAGGACGAACCAAGAAGGCAAGTTGTTCGCACATCAAGCATGACAACACGAAAGTCGATGCTTCTTGTCATGTTCACGGCAAACAAGCGGTTCTCTGTACAAGCTTTACCTCACAAAACAACTGTAGACTCTCAAAGAATGATTGAATACCTCAAGCGTACTGGAGACCGTTGGAGAACACTTCGTTCAAGGCCGGTGCGTTTGAATCAGATCAGTCTGCAAATGGATAATGCACGTCCCCATACAGCATGTCTCGTGAAACATTTTTTGACTGAAAGGAATGTAACGACACTTTGGCAAAGTCCATGCAGCCCAGACCTCAATTTGTGTGACAGATTTCTTTTCGTTTGGTTGAAGAATGCATTGCGTGGTAAGACATTCAACAGCTCTTTGGAGGTGGAAGAAGCCTCGTTGCAGTACCTTCGTAGTGTCTCCGAAAATGCTTTACATGAACAGGTTGACTTGCTGTTAGAGCACTGTCAACAAGTCATTGATGCACAAGGACATTATATTACTGAATAAAAGTGTTTTTATGGATACAGAATGTTGTTTGTCTAAAATATAAGCCTAACGACAAAACTTTTGTTCCACCCAAAGTATTTCTCATGTGAGAAAGTTAAGGACGAAGAAATTAGCGCCAAAACAACGAAAGTTACTTAAGCGATATGTCACAAAATTGCGTTTCATCTCCAATCCTAAAGTCACCCTTCAAAGAAAGAGGAAAACTCTAACACAAAAGGGCGGTTTCCTTTCAGCAATACTGCCAATGATAGCTCCTGCCGTGGGCAACCTATTGGGTAATATCTTTGGCTCTAGACGTTAATTATGCAAATGTTGAATCTCAAAGTAATAAAATGGATTTCAGACTTCAATGTGATAAAGTTCTGACTGTATCAGGTCCATCTCATGCAGGTAAAACTGTTTTCACGCTGAATTTATTGGATAAAAGAAGGGAGTTGTTTAAGGAATCTATCAATCGAGTGATTTGGTGTTATGGTATTTATCAACCGTCGCTATTTCAGGAATTGCAAAGTCGCAACTTTATTCGACATGAAGGAATTATTCCAGTGGATAAACTTCAGTCTAATGATGTTGTTGTATTGGATGATTTATTAAAAGAAAGTAAGAATTCAAAAGATGTTACAGATATGTTCACTCGTGCAGCACATCATAAAAGGTGTTTTATCATCTATATCACACAAAATTTGTTTCCTGATGGAAAAGAAGCTCGTACACGAAACCTGAATACACACTATTATGCTATTTTCAAGAATCCGCGAGATAAAAGTCAATTTGAAATTTTAGCGCGACAAGTTGCACCCAGAGGATCAAAAGCCTTAATTGAAATTTTTCAAGCAGCTACTGAAAAACCATACGGTTACTTATTCATTGACTTTACGCAAGAGTGTCCGGAAGAATTTAGATTTCGAAGTGATATTTTGAAAACTCCCATGATTATCTACAAACTATGAGTTCTTATTCTCGCATGATTGTTATACCTCAGGATGAATATGTACAATTGACTGCCATGCAGCAAGTAAAGCAACCTCTTGCAAATCAAATGTATAGGAAAGAAATAGATTATCAGCAAAATGTTCACATCAAAGATCCACATCGTGCTGTATTATTACAATCGGAAACTGTTGAGCAATTGAAAAACTTGAAGAATAAGATGCGTGACTCTGTATCGACTGCTACACCTTTAGCATCTCGCGCACATGCCATATCTCTTTTCAACAGTATTGAACCCCATCTCAATGTAAATGATAGAGGAGAAATCATTACAGATGAAAATAAAGTGATTGATGCTTCACGTTATGAAGACTTGATTCAGTATGCGACACGTAGAAAGCGCCGTCAGGGCTATGTTCCACCTGGTTGGTCATACTTTCTTAAACTATTGAAAAAGCATAATGTGCCAAAATTTGCTTTAAATAATGAGACATTGAAAGAACTTGATTCAACAGTGGCTACTACTCCAATGCTTCAGGCGATGAAAATGCCAACAAATTGGTTTAAGACGTCACCTGCTACATCCCCTCCCACACTCACTAAGCAAACAAGAGGAAGAACTCGACGTAGATCTACATCACCACTAAAACTAGTAAAATGAAAACGTAAAACAGCTCCTCCTAGGAAATAAATGTTCTCAGACTATTAATATGAAGCAGATGTGTTGCTTGCCATGTAATGAGCCGCCAGAGGTGAATGTCGTTGTCACTTGCACTTGCTGCGCCAGCTCTCACAATGAAACCCCTAAGCAATGTGAACACGATCGCAAAACCGCTAAAGCTAAATGCTGCAGTTGTTGTAAATGTAGAAAGGCAAGAAAACAAAAGGATGAGAAGGAGAAAAAAGAGTCAGTCGTCATCGACTGAACGTTTGCAGTCAATCTATTATGATGTAAAACATCCGGCAGGTGTTGCATCTATCAAGAAATTATCAAAAGCGAGTGGGCTTCCACAATCACAAGTGAAACGATGGTTAAAGGGTCAGGCTACCTATACACTCCACAAACAAGCGAAAAAGAAGTACCGCACCCGCCATTATATTGTTCATGACATCGATGAACAGTGGCAAGCAGATTTGTGTGATGTCGCCTCCATTTCAAAACATAACTCGGGCAATAATTTTATTTTAACCGTCATTGATATTTTCTCGCGTTATGCGTGGGCTCAACCTTTAAAAACTAAAGAAGGGAAAGGAGTAGCAAAAGCATTCCAAACAATTTTTCGAGAAGGCCGCATTCCAAAAAGAATTCAGAGTGATCAAGGAAAAGAGTTTGACAATCAGCATGTGAGAAGATTATTTGAGAGGCATGACATTGAGTTGTTTAGTGTAAAGAGTGCTTATAAAGCTGCACTCGTTGAACGTTTTAATCGCACATTAAAAAATCGCTTGTGGCGACATTTTACTGCCAACTTGACACAAAATTGGACAAAGGTTCTACAAGATACACTCCATGCCTACAATCACTCTATCCATCGTTCTATTGGACTCAGACCAGTAGATGTAAATGCTGACAATGTAGATAAAGTGGGCGAATCATTCCAACGTAAACGCACTCATGTGAAAAGTGATGTGAAAATTGGTGATAAAGTTCGTATCTCAAAAGTGAAGAGTGTTTTTGCTAAAGGGTACCTTCCGAATTGGACAGAGGAGGTATTTACAGTATCAAGGATTAATCAAAAAGACTCTCCGACTACCTACAAATTGAAAGATTACGATAATGAAGAAATTGAGGGTAGCTTTTACCGCGATGAGATTGAGGTAGTCACTGAAAGTGAAACATATTTGGTAGAGAAAATCATTCGATGTAAAAAACGGCAAGGTGAAGAATGGTGTCTTGTTAAATGGACTGGTTATCCTTCAAGTATGAACTCTTGGATGCGTCGTGCCGACATCTTTCATCTAAGTGATCGACAGTGATTCATGCAAAGTTGTAACTAACAATGTTTAGGGTTTGAGCTATGAATCCAACTGCCTCATTTTATTCACGACCCTCCTATGTAAGTGGTGGAGGACAAATTTACATCGGCGCTCGCCGCCAACGTGGAGGTAGCATACTTGGTGCACTGAAATCTGTTGTAGCACCTCTCATATCCAATGTCGGTAGATCTTTAAAACGAAATGTTTTAAGTAATGCCGTTGGCTTTGCTGGTGATGTTGCTAGTGATCTTTCCAGAGGTAGAAGTTTTAAGAGCAGTTTGTTGAATCGTGGGAAGGAACGCGGTTTAAAAACATTGAAGCAGACCTTTGCTGGTGTTACTCAAGGAAAGAAACCACCTAAACGAATGAATAAAGGAAGGAGGAAACATCGCGGAGCTGGTAAGGTGCGATCTTCAGTCAAAAGGCATTCACGCAAACGTCGCAGAGGTTCTAATCATTCATCAGGCGCTAAACGACGACGCTGCTATAACTTCTAATCATGGAGTGTAAAACTTCCGGGTTTTGTTTGTTTGATCAACAAGCCATACAGACAGATATTCTTAGTTCAAGTATTGTAGATTATCATCCTCGAACAGCTGAGAATGCTGGCCCCATTGAATTTGTTATTCCTGGTGGTAGTGATGACTACATAGATTTGAGTTATGCGATGCTTGATTTGAGGTTTAGAATTCAGCAAGCAGATGGAACTGCTATTGACGATGCACATAAAGTTGGACTGAACAATTTATCATTGACGACATTACTTCGCGATGTTTCTCTAACGATTGGAGAGCAGCAGGTGGAAGGTGGTCAAAGCGATTATCCCTATAAATCATATTTCAATCATGTATCACAGTTTCATCCAGCAGCACAAAAAAGTCATATGGAAGCCATGGGATGGTACAGAGATGAAGCAGGAAAATTTGATGTTGAAACAAACAGTGGCTTTGTAAAGCGATCTGCTATGATTAAAGATAGTAGAGTATGTCAGCTATATGGTCCGCTGAATTTAGACTTCTTTAGACAGTCAAAGTTTTTACTCTGTAATACCAGCATGGGACTCAAGCTGACATTGAATAAGCCTGAATTTGCGCTGAATGCATTTGCTAAAGTTGACAATTTTAGAATTCATGTGGAAGATATTGCACTTTACATTCGTCGAGTAGTACCGAATCCAAGTGTCATTAGAGGACATGCTGAAGGTCTTAACCGCCAAAATGCCATTTACCCCGTTCAGCATACAAAGCTTCTCACCTTTACAATTCCTAAAGATCAAAAGAGTTTCATGAAATATGGCCTTTTTCCATCGGAAGCACCGAAGCTCCTCATGGTGGCAATGGTTGAAAATGATGCATTTAATGGTAATATAAAGAAGAATCCTTTCAATTTTAAACACAATCAGTTAAGTGAAATTGCTTTACGTGTAAATGGTGTGAGTCATCCTGGTCCACCCTACAAACCAGATTTTGCTGCGGATCAATTTATGCGCAGTTATGTTGATTTTAGGGATGTCTTTGGCTTTTACAATACGGATGACACCAACGGACTTACTATGAAAGAGTTTAAGAGTGGATATACTATTTATGCATTTGATTTGACTGCTGACAGCGATATTAGTGCACCCTATCGTCAAGCGAACGTGCCTCATAATATTCGTTTGGATTTGACGTTCAAAAGAACACTACCTGAGACGATCAATGTATTAATTTATGCAGTCTTCGACTCAAATATTGAAATTACAAAGTATCGTGACGTGATTCTTCAGTATAATCGTTAATGAGTTGGTTGACTGCTGACGATATTAAGACTAAAGTGCAGCGTAATGCAGACGAAGCGACGTTGAAAGCTTTCGATAATGTCTATTCACTCGATACCTTACCACCTGCAGTAAATCACTATCCCATCTTTATTGTGCTAAACACTCATTCGCAGAATTTAGGCGGTGAGCACCGGAAAGCGATCTTTATTGGAGAAGACCGACGTGGTGAACTATTTGACTCTCTTGCTCAACCTCCAAATATACCAACACAGCAGTGGTTGAGAAAACATACGCGCCAATATCAGCGAAATGAACGCATACTACAACATCCACTTTCATCAACGTGTGGTGCTTTTGTACTGTACTTCATCTTAAAACGTTTACATGTATCTCGATTTGCATCTGTTATTCAAAACTTTTCATGTAATCCATCCTCTAATGAAAAAATGATTTGTAAGTTCTATCATGATTTGAAATAAAAACATCATGTTGGAAAAATTGTTTTTTATTTTACAATCCGCTGGGTGCGTACATACTCAATGAGATAGTCTAGGATCACATTTGCTTGTACATGAGATTTTAGTCCAGTAATGATCACTTTACTATTATGAAAGATTGCCACATGCACAGGTAACCAACAACTAATGAGAGCTGCAGGAAAAAGTTCGGGTTCATAACACAAATTGTAACTGCTGGTACGAATCTTCAAAAATGATAGACTGTCACTCAATTGAGTAGAGATTACCATATTGTCCACAGTCAGATTCGACATCACACACCTCTCCCTCTTCCATATCCGACGTAGTAGTCTTTGTAGCTCTAAGCGCATTGACTGCGCCGATGAATGAGAAAGGGCGCCGAGAATCTGTACAGTCCCATTTGGGAAGAGTTGAAGATTCCGTGAATTGTTCATCTTCACCACTAACATTTGAGGTCGGCCCGGGTAATACTTGCTGTTTGGAAGGTGTTGGTGTAATGTTGTGAGATCGATTTTGGTGTAGAGTCTGAAGCGGCGGAGAATGTTGAAGATGGTGTAGCGATGGCGCTTCATGATGAAAGAATGAGTAAATTGAGCGATGTACCTTCCTTTTATACTTTTCCCAACTACCTTGATGAAATGTGAAGTTAGTATGAAGTTGGGAATGATAGAGTTGAATTCGCCGATTGTTGACGCGCAGCCAGATGCGATTTCCAATACGTGAATGTCTTTTCATATAGAAGTATTTCAAGTCCTTCATGATATGATGTAGAGATTGAAAATGACGATAAGATAAAGCAAACTCTCTTCTCACATTTCCAGTTGAATCTTTGAAATAGACGTTTCGATCATGATCCGTTTCAATACGTTGTAGGGAATCTAATTTCCAACTCATGATGTGTGGTAGTCATGTCTGATTAAGATTTGCATAGTAGGGCGATGAACTCACGACGAATAAATGTCATGATGGAGCGATGTATATATCTTCTATACTTCTCCCAATTGTATTTGCGAAATGAGAAACAGTTTGCGGAATGAGAATGGTAGATTTGAATTTCATTTCTGTAATGTTGAAGCCAAACTTGATCACCAAAGGAGATGAATCTTAATGTTTCAAAATATTCCAAATCCCTCATGATATCATTGAGGTTGACAAATTGTCGCCATGTTAATGTAATACCTCTTGATGTATGACCATGAGAATTTTTGAAATGTACGTTTCCATCACGATCAACTCTGATATATTGTAGAGAGTCGAAAATCCAAGTCTTCATGATGTTATGCAAAGCCGCAGATCAGCAATATAAAAATGTCGTTTTATCATATTTTGCTTAGCAATGCGGCTACAAAGAGATTTACTAGTAATCGAGCCGCACTCTTTTCTACTCCCATTGATCATGCACAACAGCTAAATGGAAATTGGGAAGTGGGTGTCACTCAACTTGTTTATAGCAACTGTGTCTATACTTTTGATCATGAGGTGATGACTATTAATATGAGACGTACAGCTGCTTACCAATGTGAAAAGGGGTGCCGAGTATACATTCCACAGTGGCCAAAGAAAGATCTCTTATCATGTAAAAAGTTTATATATGATTTCTTGAATAAAGCGTGTAAACATATTGCCCAATTTACTCCGCACAATGATGATTATACTTATGTACATCATGTAGTTGAGAAAGATTGGATTGTTGGTTTAAGTCCAAGTTTAAGAAATGATTTAGGTTACCTCGCTAGCGCCTTAACAAGTTAACAGTTAACTTATAATTATAACTTATAATTATATATTAACAGTTATAGTAACATCATAAACAGTTAATATACCGAGAGGAAGCTTATTATGTAGATCTTATTCCAAAAAATGAGAAGACGTTGGTGAAGAAGATTGTGATTAAGCCAAGAAAGACAAACATGACTCCTGAAACATTATTGAAGAAATTTAATTATCTCCTTCGAATTGATGGTAAACAAGTGGCAACATTGACTTATATCAAATCATCTAATCATATTGCAAAAAGTAAATTAAATGATGATGATCTAGTATTAGTTTGTTCAAAAGATTTTCATCAGTTCTTACGACATCGTTCTGCAGCTGTTCATGGAAAATCTGATATGCAACATTTACCATGTGAAAGGTCAAATCAATTTGATACAGAATGGACCGTATCTTTATACAGAAAGTGTGTAGAGCCTTTAGGTGGTATCTTACATGAAACAAGAGTGTTGATGCCTCGCATTATTACTTCGGTTAAATTGGTTGTAGATTATTTAAATGAAGTGATTAATGAGCAACATATTTCATTTTCTGAAACAGAAGGTACTTTGTCTCTCACTATAAGTGGAAAAGGTATTGAACTAATTATGGATAAAACTCTAATGGACATTTTGGGTTTTGACCAAAATATCTTTAAAAGTGGTACTGTAACCAAAGCTAGCGCAGACATGTCGCTATCGCGTCGTATTAACTATTTTCAGATATATTCCAATATTGTTGAAGATGTACGTGTGGGAGATGTTGAAGCTCCATTGCTAGCAATGATACCATACCAGCCAAAAAGCTGCAGTATTTTATCTGAGCATACTTTCAAGAAAGTGCATTATACAAAGCTGAAATCAAACTACATCCCACAAATTGATATTGCCATTTATGACGATGCTGGTGCGTTGATTCCTTTTCATAAAGATGCTGTAACAAGTATCACACTCCATTTCCGAATGAAGAGTTACTGCAAAAGTATGCTAATAAATTTTCCAATGTGAATAATATGGAAAGTGAAAATAAGGACTCGCTTCTGATCTACTTACCCAGTAATGCTTCTATGAATAAATTTCCCAAAAATAAACCATCAGACTATCGAGTAGAATTAAATCGCCCACTACATTTAGAAGGTGAATGGGAGGTTGGCGTTTCTAGTATTTGCTATGATAGCAATATTCAGAATGTGAATGATTTGGAAGAAATGATATTGACTCCTCGCACCCATGATGGAATAACGATGAATAATGCATTCCAGTTCCCATACAATTTAACATCAGATGGAAAGTGGAACTATGAATGGATTCAGATAAAATCAAATTCTTATGAACCATTTGGGAATGAGAAAATTATTAAGGCATTCAATAGTGGTAATACTTCCATCATGAAGAATAAGGATCAGAAAGTTTATGAGTTTACTATCTATCATTGGAGTGGGAGACAGTTCCTTTGCTTTCATTCTTTTACTAAAGGTCTTACGCTGAGGTTGGATAATGAATTCTATCCACATCTTGGTTTTGGCCATGGACTACATCTAACATCAAATGCTACTGCAAATGTTAAAAAAGTTTATTCAAATCGAATCAATAAATTTGATTATAGATTTAAAATATTTGATGAAGATGTTGTAGAATGTGAAGAACGCATCATTTTGAAAAAGCGTGGTGTTCAACCTTTATCACTTATTGAGTTAGTAAAACGATGGAATGAGACTGTGGGTAAGAAGTATGGAGAGAAAATTATGGCGGACAAAAATAAGTTGGTTATTCAGAAATGTAATGACAAACTTACAGTTTATTTCTCTCCAACCTTGCGTCATTTTGTAAGACATTATACACCTATTATTGGAAGCGGTGTGGTGTATGCTTCTCATGAATATCACACTAAAGCTGATTCAGTTAATGATGAATGGTGGGTGGACATCTATGGCGATCGCATCAAGAAAATTTACCAGTCTTATGAAGAATCTAAAGTTGCTATCAATATAATGCCGCGTCTATATCATACAGTTGAAAGCTTCATTCATGTAGTAAATCCTTATATACAACAGAAGTTGAAGCATGTGATGAAAAGTAAATATGATGTAAAGACACACCACATTTCGTTTTCAATTGAAAATCAACGCGTTGTTCTGAAACTGGGTGATGAAATTCAATGTCAATTGAGTAAAAATTTGAAAAAACTCTTTGGTTTTTCAATGCTACAAACTGTGTTTGCTGCTGCGCATACGATTGGTATAGAAACACCAATGACACTTGATAAACATGAACAGCACCTTTACATTCAAAGTGATTTGATTCTACCTATTTCTGTTGGTGAGAAAAAAGAATACATTTTACGTGATTTCATTCATGATAAAGACGCTTCATATGGAATAGTCGAGAAGATGTTTGAATCTATTTTCTATCATCCCGTCGTCAAACAAACTATACCCTCTATTGCTATCAAAATTACCAATGGTTTACAAGAGTGCATCCATGTGAAAGATACTAAATCCCTCGTAACTTTAGTGTTTCGGAAAACAAAGTGAAGTAATTGTGATAAGTTTATTGAAATAAAAATATGTATATGAAAAAGTCTTTTCACAGATATAGGGGGAATGGGCTGACTGTAGGCATATATTCACAAGGAAGAAACGATCTCATGCGATACATAAAACAGCAATGTTTATCTACAGAAATCAACATAAAAATACTAAGTTAAGGATGATTATGCTAAGACGTCTCCTGAATGTGGTAGTGTGAGTTTAATTCTTTCGGGTGGTGGTATGTTTGTGTCAGGATGTCCATGTGGAAGAGATATGTTGTGTTCTAACCAGCACCTCTTATCCTCCCATGCTGAAAGCGCCCGTTTCCTAAAAGTATGAGTTTTGATCTCATACGACTTAGATTTTAAGATTGTCATATTGACAAACGTTATATTTTTATTTCTATAGGCTTTCCTGAAACTTTTATGTTTCATGTTAGAGACCAATGATCTTGATATGCCTTTAGCACGTTTAATACTATCGTTGCTATCCTTTAATTTCATACTGTATATTTTTGGACGGAGGAGAATCATTTCATCTATTTTCTTCCCTGCTGTCTCATCCTTAAAGCAGCCAAGTTTTGCCTTATTTTTGATGGAGTAGAGTGGGTGATCAGTAGGATAATTTGATGTATCAAAATATCTTTCTAAAGATTTTCCTACTTCATTGAAATTTACATCTTTTTGAGTGGTAATACCTAAGAAGAAACTATCTGTATCGCCACCCAACAAACGAACCTCTTTTACGAGAGGACATGGTTTTAGTATTTTATAAAAGAGTTGGTACATTTCAAGCTTAGAGTAATCTAGTACAGCTTGACCAATATAGATGGGCTTGCACAACTCAACTTCAGATTTTATCATTTTAACACCTACAAGGTCCTCATCGATAATGTCTCTATCGATGAATAGAGGTGATGAGACCAATTTCTTAAATTTTGTAACATCATTGACTAGTTTATAGTTTACACGTTTTCTAACATCCTCCATCGTCTTACCAAATAGACTATTATTCTTATAGTTATAAAAATCTTTTTCAAAATTATTTTAGGCTAGTGCACGTTTCTGGCTGTTGCTATCAATATATGGTTTGAGGAGGGCTTTCTGTCTAAATTTAATAATGCGGTGAACTCTTTTTAAAATCATACCCATTTCTAAATAAAATTTTAAGATGCTAAAGTGGACTAGATAGTTTTCCTTATCATACTGGGTGAGTAAAAGTTTGCGACAAGGCTTATAGACAGGTTGACCGCATGATTCTAAATCTTTATGAAATTGTTTCATAAAGTCGGAAAACATATCTTTGATCACTTCACCTGATTTGGGTGCGAGTGGAAAATCTACGGTTTTATGTTTAATATTATTTGGATAGATTAGATCTATCTCAAAATAATATCCCCAATCACCTTCATCTGGAATTGCTAGTATGTTAGAAGGGTTAAAGAGATGCTGAATTTCACTATCATCTAACCAGCTAAACTCAGAGTGAGGGAGTGGTCTGGATAGTGAACTACCATATAAATTATTTTGGTCATAATACTTAAGATGAGTCTGATCATCGCCTACTAATTTTGATTTTAACCTATGTTTATTTACAAATGTGAGACCACCGCGAATTCCTCGCTCAAATAAATTATACATCTCTGGATCTTGTAAGAGATGAATGGTCTCACCAGTCATTTTAAAAGCAGACTTAAATGACATGGCTGGCAGACTGACAAAGTGGACGGGATCTAACTTATCTTCTTCTAATGCCACTCGTCGAAACTCCTGAAATACATCAGCCAGCAAAAATACATCTAACTTAAGGTAGGCAATCATATATTCGCCAAATGTATGTCAGTCAAATTTTATCCATGCATCTTGTGCATGATCATAATCTTCGGTCTTACATTCTGCGCCGGTCAAATCATTTTTAAATTTATCTATGGGCGGAAGAGAAGTCTCGCCGAGTTTACTAATTGCATCAAAATATGCATATGGAAAGACTCCTTTCCGTGTGATGACTTCATCGGTTAGATTTGGATATTGTTTCTTAAGATTTTGTGTTAGTGGAAGAGACTTTAGATTTTGCACGAGAGAGGCCAGTGATGCAGTCATAAATTGGTAGGAATCTAAAAATTTTATATCAAAATAGACCGTCTTATTTTCTTTAGTTTTATCGACAGGCACTTTTGCTGTCATGGCCATAAACTTCTCTCTCGTTTGTGCTATTACATCAAGCTTCCACTCTTTCATTTGACCTCAACCTCCTTTTATTGTCATATGGCTGTCGTAGCCCTTGAAATTATGGAAAATGACGGGTAATGTACACCGTTTCATCCTAAGTGAAAAATTGCATTTTGAACATAGTGCGTTTCTAAATTTACCAGTGATGTGATCATGGTCGCGCACTTTCTTAATCTTATCATCATCAAATGTTTTCCTACATTTGGGGCAAACGTTGCAACTATCAAGTTTTGCTTGATCATCTGCTGTCATATGCAATGATCTGCGATAGAGTTCACCATCATACTTTTGTTGAAATTTTACAGCCTGTTCGAGGAATTGTAGGAATTGGTAAATACAATCCTCACCTTGCCAAACGTGCATTTTATTTTTTCTATTTTGGAAATGGTCATGCCATACTTCATAGCAGGATATGGCTGCTGGCTTGTGGATGATATCATCGATATAGCATTCGATGTCAGCATAGATGACACGAAGAGGACTTAGTTCATCGCCATTCTCTCTATATGAAAACTCCTTATCTTTGGGCATGCGCTCCATTTGTAGTTTACCTCGCTTACACCATTCGTAATGAGTTTCAAATTTATTTTTACTCCTAAAGTTGCGAATGCATCTGTCACAGTAATAAATCTCTGATGAGCTAGAATTTCTTAGGTGGTGGTATAAGCGAGAAATTTTGGGAATACCGCAGTAGTGCCATTCCTCACTATCATCCTGTCTTACTAATAAAAGGTTGACAACGTGCTCATAACAACTCGAACGCGAGTTGTAGCGGACACCCTTCAATCCCTTTTCCCAAACATGGAGAACTATTTTGATGTTGTTCAATTTTTCAAATTTTTCTATATCTTTAATTTTCATATCTTCACTATTGCAGTCATCAAACTTTAATTCATTCTCCCACTGTTGATACTTACTCTTGCGGTATCGGCTATTCTGTACATCATTATAGTGGAGAATGGAGAGGACGGCATACTTAAAACAGTGCGATTCGCAATCTATAGAAATGACTGCTGCTTTATTTCTTAAATTTTTCGGAAGTTTAAAGGAGCCTCGTCCAGAGTAGTTCTCTAATAAAGTGATTTTAATCATGGCGGTCTCAATACCATCAAAAACGAGTCCACTATCACGCTCGTTAAATTTATCTACGTTTAATTTTAACCCTTGGATATGAAAATTTATCCAAGACTCGCAGTCTACAACTTCGGTTGCAGGAGAGGAGGGTATGTGAAACTCCAACCTCTCTACTATTTGACCAGTATGGTGGTCGATTTTTACATATTTTATTTTGAGATAGATGAGTGCCTTCATTCTAAAATTGACTAAATTGTTGAAGAGCGCACCAATCAAAGATGAATTTTGATGAAACCATTCTTCAAAGTCAGTAATGGTTTCTGAGAATTCCATCTGGTAGTTCCTCACTAAATTATTTATTGACACTTCAGAGAGTCGGATAGAGGAAGTGCTGTTAGTATAACTATCGTCACTGTGTGTATGTCGAAGTCTATGTGAAGATAGTTCAAAATGTGACTCAAAAGACTGAATGAATAAATCGCAAGAAAAGGAGACATCGTTAACAGAATCATCCCTACCTTCGGAGATTGATGCTGACTTAGGTCTACAAACACCTCGCTTGATGTGTCGGATGAGATCACGCTTCCTCGTGAAGATGTGTCCACAGTCAGCACATTCCCGCGACAATGTTGACATGGACTCGCTCGAGATGGGACTGGTATCACCTGAAAGAGAAATCATTCTTTCATCTCTGTTCAAGTCTCAGTGTATTGTTACAACCTACCTTGACTCAACAACTCTAAACTTTCCTCGAGAAGGGAGGGTGTTGGTGATGAAGTTGATGCCTGAAATTGAGGAAGATGCTATTAGCCACACGTTTGAGGGAGATGAGTGAAGAAATTTTCAACTTACCATTTGAACGAAATTATGTTTAAGCTTGATACTTCAACAAGATAGAGACTTTACTCAAATAATACGTCTCAAATTTGGAATTCACTAGAGAGCAGTTCACTTGTACGCCTCAAATAATAACAGAATTCGCTAGACAACAGTTCACTTATGCGTCTCAAAGACAGAGTGAAATGACACGAATGTCACTTTGCATATATACTTTCATATTCATCATTCATTGGCTGCTCATTCTGATTGGTTGCTTGTTGATACTTAAGAACTAGAAAACATTTCAAAGTTATTATTCACAGTCAACATGACATGTCCTCCGACCACACCAAACACAAAATTCTCTTCTCCATGCTCAACACCAAAGGCGCTCGTTGCACCAAACGCTCCAACGAAGGGGAAGGTAGAGAAGGTGTACCGACTGGACAATATCAGAAAGTTGTCATTAGCAGCGGATGATGAAGAGGAGAGTGTATGTGAGAAGGAGTGTCCCGACTTAACAGGCGTGAGGTGGAAGTATCTCCAGTACGATACTGACGATGTGATGGAGATCACCAGCACAAAATTCCTCCACCAATTATGGGAGTGGTACACCCCTAACTCCCAGCCACGAACTATGGCGGAGTGGGAGTATATTGACAAAGTGAGGCTCGCAGTGGAAGAACGATTAAAGCAAGTGAACTGTTTTTGTGATCTATGTGAAGCCAGACTCTGGGACGATATTGATGATGAAGACCTTTTGAAATACATGCCATAATAAATTTTTATTTCACGTTATCTTTGCTTTCATACTGAATTACTTGAATGGGGCTTCAGTGGATGATTTGAGCATGTATACTTTTTCATTTGGAAATAGTAACACGCTTTGTCCAACTTGCAAATCTTATAACATTTCATATGGGTGATGATCGTAGATGAAATAGTGTTAAATAAAATTAAGATGGCTTACAGTTCTGATACAGGGATAGCAATCGACTGCGATCCATGTGTAAAGAGCTTGTTAGACTACGGAAGAGAGAAGTGTGTCATGTTGCGTGTGGCGCATGAGTGTCCTCCCATTTCATTCTATTCATCAATTCATCTCATTGATAGAGACAGCTAGAACTCATGGTTCTCATAACGTATGCAATGGATAGTTTATAAGGCAACCTTCGACAGCTGGCTAAATGTCGCCCTGGCGCGAATGCATACTACGTTGAGACAGAGGCAATTACTTGCAAACATGACGCAGAGAGGTTTAACAAGTTTGACCATTGCCGAATGTCCCTTGCGGTATACATAGCTACGGGTTTCACCGCCGCCCTTGACAGGAACGCCCGTCGAAAGGAAGTATTACACCGAACTTCATTTGCAACGTTCAAGTTGACTGATAGCAGATTCAACCTAATGATAGTATTCGCCAGTCTGAAGACTGCCCAGGGCAAACCGCGTGGAGGTTCTATCATGTCTTGCCCCATGGTGGCCCTTAAGAGAGCCGGTGGTTTGTTCTCGGGGTGTGTGGTAGGGACTCAGGCTTGCTGTTTCGACTGTGGCTCCGGCAACGGGGCGGGTGGTCGCTTCTTTTGGATGTCTGTAAAGAAAGAAGTAGTGAGTTATCATCTTACATTTTAATTTAGTCATTTTTACTTACAGATCTTCTCGGACGCTTCCTCATAAAGGAAATTCGAGATCGGATTACGATGATCGAAGGTGAAGTGTAGACACTCCACCCCTTTCTTCACCCGAGAGTAGCATTTCCCCCCTCTTCCACGCTCGTACAAGAGAGGAGTTTCTGCTACTCTCCCCTTTCTAATAGGGATGTGCAGACGGCTGGAACGCACCCTTCGATCGCGATCCACCAGCTGCGCCGAACGGTGCAGCTCGTGATTCGTCTCGACCACCTTAGCCATCTGCACACGGAGTCTCTCCACTTCCTCCTTCAACCTTCGTATCTCCTTCTCCCTACTTTCCCTCTGTGCTAGCAAAGCCTCTTCTCTGGCTTTCCCCTCGAGAGTCTTGAGCCTCTCCTGCTCCAACTCGCCATCCCGCTCGCTTAATCTCTCTTAATCACCTTCTTCATCTCTCCGGCCACGTTCTTTAGGTCCTCATACTTTGACTTGTATGAGAAGGCCTCCTCGTTCAACTTCTCCACCTCTTTCTTTAGTCTATCCCGTTCGGCGATCACCGGCGGGCACTTGACAAAATTGCGACATTGTGTTGCAATTCCGCTCGCAGTCACGGCTGTAGGGGTCTCGCGATCGAGGTCGACGTTCTCGATAGGTTGCGACTGTAGCTCTCCCTCCTCCTCCTCCTCCTCACTATCGCTGCTGGACAGCGAGCTCTCGCTACTAAGCGAGGATACAGCGGCAATCGCTTCAATGGCGGATTGTAGCTCAGTGGCCTCAGTGGTGAAGAGTGAACTCCGTTCTTGCTCGTTGGTAGATTGTAGCTCCAAAGAACGGAGCTCAGTGGCGAAGAGTGAACTCCGTTCTTCTTCGCCTACTTCGCCTGTTTGACACTCGCTGTGTTGTGAGTGCCAATCCTGCAGCCGCTCACTTAAGCGACTGACTTTGTGGGCTCCGCAATAGTAGCGAGCGACCCCTATCTGTTTCTTGTTAGTGCAAGCGTGTTTCTTGAAGGCGTCAGCTCGGAATACCTTCCGGCATTGACACAGTTTGAAACTGGTCTTCATATTATTGTATTTCGGCATTTCTGAAGCGAAAAACGGAAAACAATGATTTTACACTTAGTGAGGAATGATAGATTTGAGTATAGTGAGTGGCACTCGATCCCGTCAACAGCCCGAAGGCCTTGTACTGATCACTAGGGAAGTGAGAGATCTTCCCCGATACCCGCTATTTACAGCTGAAGACATCATTGTCACTGCCCCGAAGTGGTAACAGCAACGTCGAGTCAAAGGTAGTGAACAGTAGCTGGGATCTAACCCCTCAAAGCTGCCTTAGACTTAGTTAAATTTGAAATCTGATAGCAGATTTGAACTCAGCATACTTGAAAACCTTGAGGAAACATCCCAAGTCATTGCTTTGATCAGCTTGATAGCAAGCCGTAGAGAGCTTGATTCACCAGCGTTTTGCAATGGAGATGTTTAGAGGCCACCCATGACAAGATAGCTAAGACTCAACCGATTGGCGTTCAAAGTGCTACGTTGAGAACTGTGTCAAATGCCCAACATGAGACATGAGTTGTCCCAGCGGTTACGGTCTAAACTATGACACACTCCCTTGCCACACTTATCACTACGGCATCGTCCGCCGTCCCGAAGGAACACCCTGTCAGTGGAATATTACAGCAAAACTCCCCGTGTCTTGCTCGCTTTCAGTGAAAAGCCGCTTATACCATGAGACGACTGGCTCAGACATCATTAAAAATGCTTTCATTGACTTCAGCAGGGTCGAAAACCCCAGAAAACCTCCAAAACTAGTGAATTTAAATTTTTCAACTTTTTAGCACTACTTATGAAATTTTATACTTAGGGCACTTAGTATACACTAAGTAGTAGTCACTTAGGGCAGGTCAATAGCGACCGAACCTTTTTTGAATCAAGTCAAACGGACTTGTAGAAGCAAAGTTACAAGCCTTTAAAGTTTTGGAGTCTTTTATGGCCTGGAGACGAAGGCCATCTCCTGGCTAACCTCTAAGTCTGACGCCTTAGCTGATATCAGCAATGAAATTTTCTAAGAAATTTCTAAGAAACCCGGGATTTGGAATGTCCGAAGCTATCATCGGAGCTCAGAGAGACGACTTACCGTTGGCAATCTCTCGTCTGAATGACAAGTCTCTGTCGGTTCCCAGCTTATATAGTGTGTGGCGATCAGCTGATGACGTAATACCCATCATCCAAACACTAAAAACCAGTCTATCTCCGGTTCTAGTGCTCCGATTGAGATGGAAATATACCATTTGCAAGTAGAATTTGACGCTGAATCCGAATCTGGCCTCCGTTTTCCCATCCGATGCTTCGTTTTGGCTCCACAGTAGGCAGCCATCGCAAAAATTCTAACTCGTTTTTCGAAAAATGTTGAAAATTTTTCTCTCCGATTGACTTGAAACTCTCCGATTGACTTGAAACTCACCATACAGATAGAGAATTTGACGCTGATTCCAAATCTGAAATCCGTTTTCCAATCCGATGCTTCGTTTTGAAGCTACAGCCCAAAACGTCCAAAATTCTAACTCTGTCGTTTTTCGACAATCTCCCAAAATCTTAAATGGCGTCTCACATCTAAACGAAGACAGATATGAACAAGCCGATTCTTTCACTGAATTTGTCTCACTCTTAGCTTTCAAACGAGCTATGGCACGACTAAATCCGTCAACTGAAAGCCAAGATCGAAGCGAGCTCTCCCGAGGGGGGGGGAGTCAGCGAAAATTTTTCTCTCCGATTGCGTTCAAATTCACCATACCGATGCAGAATTTCACGCTGAATCCGAATCTGGCCTCCGTTTTCACATCCGAGCACTCCTTCCACTCGAAACAGCCCATTTTACAACCCAACATTCAGCAGATTGCACGAAAAACATCACACACTATAGCCTCAAGATAAATCCTGGCGGTCGCCCAAGTCCACCACGACACTCTGCCGTTCCAGAGGGGGGGGAGTCAGCGAACATGTTGTGAACGTGAACCAACCTGGCCGGCACACCACGACAGATCACAACCTCTGTCGTTCCAGAGGGGGGGGGAGTCAGACCCGAAGCACCACGGCGGCCGACCACGACACTCTGCCGTTCCAGAGGGGGGGGGCGCCGGTCGAGTGTTCGCCGTTTTCTTACTACTTTCGGCGTCCAGCGCCTGCGGTGGTCGATCTTACAATAAAAAGCGTTACGAGGCACGGAAGCCGTGTGAAGATATATGAAGAATGAGTGATATTGAGAAATGTATTGGCTGTGAATGCATGTCTAATTGTGAGGTCAGATTGTAGTGTGGAAGTTCGTATTTCCTGTTTATTGTAGGTTTCAAGTGTGTGATTGCCTTTGCTTCTGCTATTGCTGTGTCTCGTATGTTGAATAGTTGACTAGTGAGACCGACCTGACAATTTCCGATGCTGCCCTCTCCGTTGTTTGTCTATAAGATGTTGATACAAAGCGTTGTTACTATTTTTATTCTCAATTGCTCTCATATGTACATAGTGTCTCGTATCAACATCCTCGCTTTTTTTCCGATATAAAAGTCTCCGCAATGAACACATGCATATTGGTAGACTACAAAGCGGTCTCTACAAGTAAATTTAGTGTTAACCAAGTCTTTACAAATATTAGAGTTGCAAGATTTATTTGTTTTATTAATTTTTAGAAAAGACACTGAATTGCAGCCGTACTCATTTGTCAAATTTACTGGTAAATCATACTTTTTAATTAATTTATTAACTTTGCGGTTACAGCGATCATTTACATATGGCAGTTTGAAATTCATATTCCTTTCTTGACGGGTTTTATTTACTTTATTTGACTTTCTGATATTTATCTCCCTTTTATTAAAACCACTTCCTTCCAAAATGTTCATTACAGCCCAGATATCCAGATCTGTTTCCTAGTTCACTGCATAATTTAATCTTGTGTCAATTGCTCATATAATGTAATTGACTACAATTACTAACTGCATATTCATCAATGCAATAGATCACAATTACAAATTACTCCCTTTTTCTTCAATTGTATTTCAATTGCTTTATTATCACTTTAGATAACTCCCGGTTCTTAATTTAGATTTTGACAATAAGCTTCGTTGCAAAATTCTTTTAAAAGAGCTGCCTGTAGTTGCACACCTTGTACACATCTAGGTATAACATCACAATGTCGTCTTATTGGTAGTTATTGTAACGCATTATCGACGAGGGACACTAGTTCATACTGCATGTTGAATGAACATTTAACAATGCTGACTGAAAAGTAAATGCAATAACTTCTCATTACATGGCCAAAAATATTATTACTTACAATTACTAATCACAGTTAATGTAATTTCAATTACATAATTGTAATTACAATCACAATTACAACACAAGTGTGGTATCATTGTATATATGAATAATACTAAACTGTGGAAGAGCGCGTATCCCAGTACGGTGCACTAAATAGGCTAAATGACATGAAACCCTTCAATAATAAATACCTTATATCGATGAAATACTTTCAGGTGAAGTTTAGGTGTGATACTTATTTATTAAAACTGCATAACTCGATAATAAGGTTAAAAGGATCAAAGTTCTCACGAATGTTGAACTAACCTGACTTGACTGCTTTGCGATATTGACTACTTGATTGCCAATATTTGCTTGATTGGAATCTTATGAAAATAATCACTGTTTCGATTCCTCCAGTGGATAATTGGCTGTGTGGAATTTTATGTGCAAATTCATAAACTATACATAATTTAATCGGGCGATTTAGTCCAAGCATTTTTTTCTCGAGCAATATAATAGACAGAAGATAGAGATATCGCCGATCACCTGATAGAAGCGCTAAACAATGCTCGCAAAGTCCGATGGGAAGAAAATACAAGGAATCTTGACTTTACTCACTCTATAGTCGCACAAGCTGGAATCTCATGCGCAAGCTCAACAATGGACAAAATCAGTCGACCACGAAACCGAGTGTTCAACCTAAATCCATTGCTCAACATCTCGTAAATTTGGGGAACCATCCCCTCAGAGCGAAAATTAAAGAACAAATGAGCAACTGCGGCTGTTTACCAGGATAATGAGATCATCACCGACTTGGAAACTACTGATATAACCACAGAAGAGCTGATAATAGCATTGAACGAACTGAAAAGTGGAAAAGCTTCAGGATATGACAAGATATTCCCAGAATTCCTGAAAAGTCTATGCCCATCGACATTGAAGTGGCTCTGACAGTTCTTGACTCATGAATGATGCTGATTAAACTTAGTTATCCCTTGCATCTTATTGATAATGCAAATAAAAAAATCAAAAACTGAACAGAGCATTCAAAATCAAACAAATAGCGCTAAGCAGATAATATAATATGTTAAGACACATAACCCAAATAATCACAAAGTTTTGCGGTATATCGTAATGCCAGTGCTCTCATCATTACAATTAACGGACAAATTCAAAAATTATAGGATACGGGCTTCATATCGTCAACTACCGTCGCTGCTTCAATTATTACGGAGGAATAGAGTGATCGTTATCACTGGGGTTTCAAAAGAAGTGTTTGTTGGCAACACTTGAGTATCGGCAAAGGACTGGAATATAAAGTAGAAACTATTGAAAAAACTAATGCTTTAAAATCAAACATGAACTGCTCCTCAAGTAATATCATATACGCTATTCAATGTCCCGGTTGTAGTGAGCTGTATGTGAGCCAAACAGGCGACAACCTGTGGTCAAGGGTTCGTGTCAATCGAGAACAGATTAGACTTCCACAATATCGAATCCTTAATGTGAGTGATCATATTAATGAATGCGCTAAAAATATAATTCCATCTTTTAATGATTCCTCCTCTTACAGTTACCAGCAAAATGAGATAGACTTCTAGAGGGACGAAAGAACAAATGTGCATCAGAATAATAAGACCGCTTCTGAATAGATCTATAAATACCAGTTGAAATGATATATTTTCCTTCTTGTGGCAGTAAGCAAATCTTTTTCCATGGATACATATATATAAACTAAATAAGACAAATCAAAATGCTTGAATTATATCCAAAAATGATCCCTAAAGAAAACACAGTATCAAATAAAATCCCCGACCGGTTTCACTTCATTCTCAGAAGCTTGTCAAGGGACAAACCCCTTGACAAGCTTCTGAGAATGAAGTGAAACCGGTCGGGGATTTTATTTGATACTGTGTTTTCTTTGGGGATCATTTTTGGATATATGTATATATATATATATATATATATATATATATATATATATATATATATATATAAGTTGATGCATTGTCATCCTTTAAAGGTCAAACTGGTGATATCTTACGTAATATACTGACCGTTCATTGCCAACAGATTAATAATTCCAGGCTTGCTTTGCTCCACGTAAGCAAACATATAGCCTCTTGTTGTAGGAACATGGAAATCAAATTTGCAGCTGCGGCTTTCTATCAGTTTTCTAATGATGCAACTAGATCTCAGAGGGAAAGTAAAGAAAGCTATTTTATTTCAAAGTTTAAACCATCTTAAAATAGAGATCATCATG
Organism: Prostheceraeus crozeri; assembly: GCA_907163375.1. Classification (NCBI taxonomy): domain Eukaryota; kingdom Metazoa; phylum Platyhelminthes; order Polycladida; family Euryleptidae; genus Prostheceraeus; species Prostheceraeus crozeri. The sequence goes on along the minus strand of CAJQUW010014204.1, from coordinate 478,294 downwards.
TATAGTTGCCTTTCAGTTTATAATTTCTTGGTGTCTGACGAGGTGTATTTTAATAAACATGGAAACTGGTAACACCAAAGCCATCTTCTGGTTGTCTCCTTTTTTATATTCATCAACTATCTCCATATCTCGCAATTTGCGATATAAATATATATATATATATATATTTTTCTTTTAATCTCTTTATGATATCGATTTATCTAGTGCTGTGTTTCAGTTGTACATGAACAATGCATGTATTGGATATCTGATTTTGAATAAATTCATTTAGCCCTTGAGAAGCCTGCAAGATAGGTAGAAACCGGTTGGGCAAAATTCACTGGTTTTTCCTTTTACGCTCTACGTGGATTTTATTTCGGGATATATATATATATATATATATATATATATTTTTGAAAGAAAAACAACTATGTTTCTATCAACCGAACATGTTTCGGAATGTAATGATCATTCCATCTTCAGCGGTACAGGAATCCGATAAAACAACAGAAGTAAGCTTATATACAGATCAGCGTAAAATGCAAGAACCGATATCCATCAAATATGACGTGTAAAACTATGATGCTATGTACAGGCGAAAAATGACATCATGAAAATCACAAATTCAAGTGCAAGGGCACTGAGCCATTCCTTTCATTAGATAGCATATCGATATTTTCTTTCAGAAGAATAGACTCCAAGATAAGAGGATAGGCTGATGCACCGATAATAGAGAAATTTTCAGCTTTAGGATGGTGCTCATGTAAAGAGATTTCAGTGGCTACGGGATAGGCTTTCAAATGCTCACTGATTCGAGTGGCTAAGTGGCGCTTGGTTGCACCAATGTATCGCATTGGACAGCGATCACAAGTATACAAATATGTAACAATCGATTTCAAGCCAAACGAAATGCGATCTTTGTTATTGAAATGGTTCAAAACTTTATTGGTTTTGAAAGCCAAGTAAATTTTCACATTCTGCAATTTCTCATTCAACTCGTTTATGCGTCTTTTACTAAGTTGCTTATGTTTGCTATCTATGAAAGGGATGGACCAGTACACCTTATCCACTTCAGTAGTGGTTGAGGCATTTTGCGAATTTTCAAACTTGGTTACCACATTTCTTTTTATGTCTATAATTGCGAATCATAGCCGTTTTTCAGAAAAATTGATTTGATGCGTTCACACGCTATTCTGAAATTCTCTCTATTGGAGCAAATTCTGTATGCTCTCGAAAATAGGGAACGCATAGCAGCGATTTAATAAGTAGAGGGAGAACATGAAGAGGCAGGTATGTAGATACCTGCATTGGTTTCTTTAATGTGATGGCCAATATCAAATGCACCATCAAGAATGCTGACAACAGTGTCAAGAAATATGAGACTCTCATTCTGGCCTAATTCCATCGTAAATTTTAAATTTTCCTCAACCGAATTGAGGAACTCGAAAAAATGCTTACAATCCTTTTCAGTGCGAAAGATCGCAAAGCAGTCATCTACATATCTAGTATTGATATATCATTCTTGAAGAGGACAGATTTAATCGTAAGCTCCAAAGTTTGAAGTCAAAGAAGCTTTTAAACAATGATATCATTGATAAACTCAAATCTGTTGGTTCTCGACCCGCGAGGTTGTACGGACTCCCGAAAGTCCACAAAAATATCAACAATCCTCCGTATCGTCCCATTCTAAATATGAGAAATTCTTATCTCTCCAATTTGTCGGGTTGGTTGGATAATTTGCTGAAGCCCTTCATCCCTAGGCAATATAGTGTTACTGATACTTGATAGATGACAGTATTTGCTTTGGATGTCTTCACGAACCTTTCTCGCAATTGTTTCACTGATTACTGACTACTGTGTTCACCGCGACATTACCTGAAAGAGATTTCATTCATTCGCAACATCCTGATCCGCAATGGCTATCCACCCTGGTATATTGAGAGGCATAGTAAACCCATACCAGAAAAACCTATTTCAGCCGAAAAGAAGAAATTCTTCTATGAAATCCAATATTATGGTAAAATCAGTGAAACAATTGCGAGAAAGGTTCGTGAAGACATCCAAAGCAAATACTGTCATCTCAATGCCATTCCAATTTTCCGGACACGAATTTTGGCTCCTAACTCTGTCAAAGACATCATCCCACCCACCCAAAAACCTATGATTATATACAAGTGCGACTGTTCTTGTGGAGCAAGATACATTGGGAAGAGTGAGAGATGTTTGACTACTCGCCAGAAGGAGCATTTACCCAAATGGCTGTATACGTCCAACGTAAGACCCAAATCAAAACTCCCACCTCAGTCTGCAATCACAAGGCACCTAACAGAATGTGACCAAAAAGACCACATGCTACAACAAGAAAAGCAGGGATTCAGTGTATTTAAGAATCCTAGAGGCCCTTTGCAACTCGCCATTACAGAAAGCGTTTCAATCCGAAAGCTTAACCCAAATTTGTGCATTCAAAAAGAAAGATTATTCATTCTAAGACTGTTAATTCATAGACATTCATGTGCACTTACCTCTTTCAGTTTATCAACTTCTCTTTATAAATTAATGTAAATTTTCTTACTACTGCGGGATTTTATTAGTAATATACAGTTTACTGACCTTTTGCATGTATATTCATTTAGCTATTTCATCAGAGAATCGATGACTGATGTTAGCTCTAATCATTTTACGTCTCTGTGACTTTATCATTTCGATTGTCATTTCTTGTTGTATCTTCACCAGAGAACAAGCGTGATCATGAGGAAAATTGCAAGTTTTTATTTACTACAGTTTGTTGAAAAGTTAAAGCAGCTCAATATTCGGGATTTGAAAAATTGCAAATTAGTTAGCTTTGATGTATCGAATCTCTTTACGTCGATTCCTGTCAACAAGACGATTGATCACATTTTGTCGTTAATTGATTTTGAGCGCTGTTCTGTCTCCAAACCAGCTTTGAAAAGTTTATTAGAAATAGCATGTACTAACATTTTATTCTCTTTTAATGAGAAACTGTTTTACCAAATTGATGGCATGCCAATGGGCTCGAAGCTGGCTCCCACCATGGCTGCGTTTACCATGAATCTTGTAGAAAGCCGTTTTTCAGAACTTACTCATCTTCCCCTTTTCTACACTAGATATGTAGATGACTGCTTTGCGATCTTTCGCACTGAAAAGGATTGTAAGCATTTTTTCGAGTTCCTCAATTCGGTTGAGGAAAATTTAAAATTTACGATGGAATTAGGCCAGAATGAGAGTCTCATATTTCTTGACACTGTTGTCAGCATTCTTGATGGTGCATTTGATATTGGCCATCACATTAAAGAAACCAATGCAGGTATCTACATACCTGCCTCTTCATGTTCTCCCTCTACTTATAAAATCGCTGCTATGCGTTCCCTATTTTCGAGAGCATACAGAATTTGCTCCAATAGAGAGAATTTCAGAATAGCGTGTGAACGCATCAAATCAATTTTTCTGAAAAACGGCTATGATTCGCAATTATAGACATAAAAAGAAATGTGGTAACCAAGTTTGAAAATTCGCAAAATGCCTCAACCACTACTGAAGTGGATAAGGTGTACTGGTCCATCCCTTTCATAGATAGCAAACATAAGCAACTTAGTAAAAGACGCATAAACGAGTTGAATGAGAAATTGCAGAATGTGAAAATTTACTTGGCTTTCAAAACCAATAAAGTTTTGAACCATTTCAATAACAAAGATCGCATTTCGTTTGGCTTGAAATCGATTGTTACATATTTGTATACTTGTGATCGCTGTCCAATGCGATACATTGGTGCAACCAAGCGCCACTTAGCCACTCGAATCAGTGAGCATTTGAAAGCCTATCCCGTAGCCACTGAAATCTCTTTACATGAGCACCATCCTAAAGCTGAAAATTTCTCTATTATCGGTGCATCAGCCTATCCTCTTATCTTGGAGTCTATTCTTCTGAAAGAAAATATCGATATGCTATCTAATGAAAGGAATGGCTCAGTGCCCTTGCACTTGAATTTGTGATTTTCATGACGTCATTTTTCGCCTGTACATAGCATCATAGTTTTACACGTCATATTTGATGGATATCGGTTCTTGCATTTTACGCTGATCTGTATATAAGCTTACTTCTGTTGTTTTATCGGATTCCTGTACCGCTGAAGATGGAATGATCATAACATTCCGAAACATGTTCGGTTGATAGAAACATAGTTGTTTTTCTTTCAAAATATGTTCAAATTGGGCACGTTATGTCTGAATATATATATATATATATATATATATATATATATATATATATATATATATATATCGGACGATTTGAATACTTATGAATGAAAAATTTTATTCAAAACTTTGTCAGTTTTTATTCAAGACTGACTTGTTTTTGCAGTCAAATCAGTTAGAAGTCAAAATATTTCACTCACAACATTTCGGCAATTAAGATTAGTTCCCCCATAAGCAAGAGCCCATAACCTTACAACACGACTCATCACAATGTCATACAGAAAACATATCTAAAATTATCAGAATTAACACTTAGTATGTCATTGTTCACCAGAATACTTCAATTGCTCTGGAAGATTCATCATTTCCTCTGAATGCTCATTATGTGAAATTATGTGTAAGACTGCATTAATACAATTTCATCCTCGAGAATTGCATAAATCTCAGAGTTCTGTCTTTTGATTAGTCTTCATAGTCTGCATGTTGCGGACAATTGCCAGGAAATTATTTCCATGACATTCCCTGTTGACAATGTTCATTGCAAGAGAGTAATCAAATTATGCTAATTGAATCAATTTATAGTCGAAGAATGTTGTAAATTTCTGATATAGATTTATGAATAATCAATCAAATCCGATCACACTCATTAAATCGACTTCGACAAAAGTTCGGTTCAGATATTCCTCAGTGGTAATTTAGTTCAATGTTTATTCATTGCTTTGAGATTGAACTGATAAAGTGTATCACCATTCAGTAATTACGGCTTCCAAGAAACTCCAAGAAACTGATCGCTTGAGGTCAGAGCCCTCTTTGCGATTAAATCGACAACTTTTCAACGATTTCCGACAATTTTTTTAAACTATCTGCTTTGTGCACCGCGTGCATCTGATTTCAAAAAATTCAGAGTTATCTTATCTTTCTCTGTCATTATGATGGGTGAAAAAATGTTCCACATGAATGATTTTCGACTTCTGATGTTGTTGCGTCAAAATCCTTTATTGAAAAAATAAATCGTACCTCCACCACCCTCATTGCGAGAGGTTATAATCGCTTTGATCTTAAGCGCAGTGCTGAAAAGCAGTTACACAAACACAGAGAGACTTTATTGAAATACGGTTATTTCTCCGCTAAGCAACTTTTGGACAACTGCCCGAACTTTATTTAAGTTCCTTTTCCATATTTCCAGTTTAGTCAGTTCGAATCATCTCGATGGCATAGTCAATGTATCTGACTACATGTCCGAGATTTTTCTTTCGAGGCTGCTTTCTTTAAAGCAGGGCCCCGCTTGAGCGAGTTTGAACGTACAGGAATTAAGGGGCCGAAACGTGAATCTTGCTCAAGTTCCTGCTGATGACCTCTATTGCTTTTGTCCTCATCAACTTTATCACAGCATATATCAATTATCTGTTTTAGTTGCACTCCATGTAACCTGTGGGAAAGCCAGATCGGTCCTTTGGAGGGATCAAATTCTTTACTTTTCATTATCTTCAGCTTCATCTTCTCACTTCGATTGAAGCATTTGCGTAACACCACACGTGGTTGACCAGTTATCCGCATTAGAAATGACAGGTCTGTTTGTAATTGTATTTGACTGATAGCAGATTGGGATTTAGATAAGTTACAAAGTTTGAAGTATATAAGCAGACACACAAGTGTCATGTCTATAATCACTCCTTTTTAGACGCTAATGTCATAAGTAAGTTGTTAGATTTATAATTTTGTTTATAACGCAGTAATAAGTTATATTTTTTTTTCTTCTTTCAGTTTTTAGTTAGGCCTATAGTATTATTAATTTTCTTTATGATCTACCGGAGGTTAGCCTCAACCAATTTAAATACTCTTCATTGGTTGATGTGAGAGATAAAAAAATAAATGTTCCTTGCTTATACTCGGAAACGCCGCTCTTAGATGTGGCCGAGTTCCATTTATCCCACTCTCATTCTTTCACGCTGAGTGTTTAGCAAGAATGCAGAGTGTGCCGATTTTAAAAGTCTCAGGTATGACCCGACCTCGATTTGAACCCAGGTCTCCTGGACGCAGAGCGACCATTCTATCACAAGGCCACTGCGCCGGTGATTCACTATTTGTCGGGCTATTTGACTGATAGGAGCAAATACTAAATTAGGAAAAAACCTCGAGAAATCGTCGTGGCAAAATAATTTTACAGCCGTAATAATGAGGATTCTGTTAAGCGATTTGGAACCACATGTCCGCTTCCCCAAAGAAATAATTAGAAATAAATTGACTGCTATAGATGCAATTGCTTCATGCATTGACTCACATCGATTCATGCACATGTAGGTTATACACCCTATCAATAGCTTTTGAAATAAATTCATCTGTTCATGAAATACACACTCTACAAAAGTCAGACCTCCCCTACATAGAAGTTTAGAGACGAAAATCTCATTTCTCGAACTTAGTGATGACCATGGTGGTGACTAATCATCCGCAGCGCTTGATGTCACTTTTGCACGCTTGTCAAATATACATGTATATTGTCTAATTACCAGATCCATAGAATTCTGACCTTCAATAAAAATGGAGACTAGAAAGGACATAATCATTGAAAACAGCACTAAACGTCACAGGCTAAACGTTTGGGTGCTACAAAGCACATTTTTGCATACAATATGTATACAAATACACATTCGTCTTGGATGAATCTGATATTTATTTCAATAAACATATAATATTGAAGGAGACTATGCTAAAAACATATCCCTCAACAGAAAATGAGGGAGAAAGTGATAGAATGAAGGGTAGAGGGAAATAGCGAGAAAAGGAGGACAGCTAAGTCAAAAGGTAAATCGTGACAGAAATTTAGAAACGCAGTTTAATTTACACAGCTGACATGGTCAATAAAACTCAAGGATGATTGTATACTGACTATCAATCAAGCAAATTCAGTAACAAAAAAATGTCAGTGTCAGATTTGTTCAGGAATTATTGCTGTATAAAACTCTTCACTAATCAATGTGTAAACTTATTAACCGTTGGTTGGCGGTCCTTCAGGGGTCCACTAGAACATATATTATTGAACCTACTTGCATGTATATTACACTAAAGATTTAAAGATATAGGATGATCTATCTGACTTGTTTACTTCAGAATATAGCACACGTGCCTGCGGAAATTTCATGAACCGTACATGTAGTCTAGATGAGCTTCATCTGAGTCTGCATCTAATGGCAGATTGAAAGTTTCTTCCTTGATTGTGCGTGGTACTCGATTCTATTCCAATGAGAAAGAACTCGATACTTGATATGTATAAACAGGCATGCAGATAGAGTATTAGCGTGTATTCGAACTTAATGCTTGCTACATGCATGTTTATCATACATACACTTTGGTCATAAAAGTTGCCGAATATATTTTTATACACTGTAGTCAGCACTCGCTCAGTCAATCGAATTTTGTATGATATTTCGACAGCGACAATCATGGAAAGCGACGAAAGCCATCCACCCGACTCTTTCCTAAAGTGACCACATCAACAACATGTGCTCAGTTATTGCTCATCTGGAGAAACTTGTTCTCCAACTTTTCAAGAAGATACAGCAGCAACGTTACCCACTCCATCATCTCTTCCCTATAACTCAAGGACAAGTTAGTCAAAAGAACACCAGACAATTGGACCTTCTTGCAGTGACAAAATACCGCATGGTTTTGCGCCGCAAATCGTTTATAGCGACTGCAACTAAAACTTTGAACACGCCTATAGAGGGATTTGATTTTTTTAGACTGAATGTTTATGTAATGGTGTAGGTATGAATGCTCCTGACATTCGAGAATAAACCCGCCACTCTCTCTCTCTCATAATTGTGATATTCACCTCCATTTAACCGTGAGATCCATTTTTGTTGATCGTACTTTAAAAAAGACTGCAAATAGTGATCAAATCTTTTCACATTCGCCCATACACAAAGAGACGATAGGATTCATTACTATTGGTTCACTATTTCCCAATCTGCTCTCATCAATAAAATGCTTCTAGCATTATAGCATTGCTCTATGCACCATGGCACCTATCGGCAAGTCTATAGTCCCTTTGTGCTCATAAATGACTGGGATTTGAAGCATGGTAAAAGATGACTTGTTTTGAAGCTGTATCAAAGCATAGTATTTAGTCTATCATTTTGTTCCATTTGGCAATGCAGGCATTAAAATATCAATGATGGAAAATTTCTCTTGCTTAAAATAATTAGAGTATATTGCCTTTGTGTATTTTGCTGATGTGTGCATCGAGGTCCATTTACACCGGACGCGAAACGGTCCCGCGCGTGTATGTGTGAACAGTCCTAGGTTCTGAACGGAACTTCTGACGCGCCGCGCCGCGTCCGTTGTGAATGGACCTTAAGGTAACACTGCATGGGCAAGCAAAAAGTAAGCAAGCGTACATTATTGTGAAATGAAAATCAATATGTATACATAGAAGTTACAGCAAATATTGTCAAGATTCAGATGCTTTCACAAAGATATCGCAAAGAGAAAAGGGAAAAAAAGCATATTTATCAGTTCGAGCATAAGGAAAAGAGTAAAAATCACTTCGTGCTTCGTACCCATATACGACTGTGCTTGGGAGTGAGGGCGTATATATGATGATCAATGCATCAATGCCCAAGCACAGTCTGGAGCTCATCAAAGGACATCTATGAAAATGGTAATGTGCTATCAAAGTCAATGATTATTAACTTGCATGTTAGTTTGCTACATTATGGTTAATCATCTAAAAGAAAGACATGCTTTTACCAAGGCACACCCTACTTTCAATTTACAAACCAATTTTGAATTTCGACTCTACATGTGGGCACGTTGCAGCGAATATATTGTTTAGGTTGTCTATTTTAGAAAGGAGTCACAAATGCAGACTTTGATGCGGGATAAACTTATCTACATTGTATTTGCTCTAGCTGAATTTTGTAGTTTCGCTATTATTTGACTCCAGATTGATGCCTTTTTTTATATTTCTAGCTAGTCGCTACATTCGTGAACTGTCAGATATTTAATGGTTCAAACAGTCCAATTAGTAAGACGTAGAGAGACTTCATGTTTGGTTAGGAGAGAAAAAATTTATCTTACGGAATAATGAGGTCTGTTATGACGTCAAGGAATACTAAATCCGAGACATCTACTTCGCACTGATTTACCTACAAAATTTGTTGAGCAGATTTAGACAATCTATAATTCTTATCTCTCAATGTCTGACGTTAGTCCATTACTTCGTATCACATCATCGATGTGAGTTGATGAAAAAATCGTAGCCTTGAAAATTATTATTCCTCTGATTTTTATCTTTATTTAACTTTCTGAGTTTGATAAATTAAAAGCTAATTCCCATTTAGCACTATAAGGGGTAATGCAAAAGGACACTTCATTTTCAAATGGTTGTAACAGGGTGACGACTCAACAAAAGAACAGAAGACCCCAATAACCTTGAACAGCAATGTCTGAATTTGCTTGAAACTCATTCTTGAAACAATGCTGTAACTGAATGAACCCATAGACAATGGTCAAGTTGATGGCAAATTTGAGAATTGTGACTCTTCTGGACGTTTATCAATTCTTCTTACCTGATTTTGTTGCACTGAAAGATAAACTGATTTTCTTGTCGAAAGATAAAAGAATCTATTTTTATTACAATTATTTGTATTCTTCCAGTAGGGTTATGTACATTTTGCGTTTTTGTAGGCAATCATAACCAGTGTTGGAAAATGATGACATTGATAGGCTAATAAAGCCAATGACAAATTTCATACATCTCAGTTGGTTACATTAGAAGCAAGAAACATGAATTTGTATGAAATATGAACTTTCTTATTTGCATAAAACTCTTTCGATTTCAGAGCTTCGTTAATATGATACTAAATAAATGCCAATAATGACATAATAACGTGCTAATCAATAATGACATAACTAATGTCGTGCTGAATAACATGCATATCGCATGATATAATGTCAAAATTTAATAATAGAAATAATAGACAATGTGACCTGATGTGATAACTAAATATTTAACAAAGTAATTAGGGACATAACTATAAAAAATCCAATCATAGATAGCATAGAGCTATAGAGCCCATCTGTTGTGCTATTTCGAACAATGATTAAGTGATTGATATTCATTTGCGATGATAAACCTGACTTGTAAATATAGTGTTCAGTCAAGCGCCTATTTTCACGAGATTGATGCGATGTCTAGAAGAATACCGCATTATACAGTTAATCAACAGTCATCATTAATTCAATTTCATTACTGGCAAGACATTTTGATCTTTTTGTTTAAACATTAATTATGCTAAATACTTCAGTACATGCATGCATGTGTATTCTTTACTTGTTCCGCACCTCTTATTAATTAGGTGTAGGTTTTCAGAATTTTCTAAGCGCATCTCGATTACAAAGTTTCCATTAACATATAGATCATCGCGTTATTATCATTTTTGATGTTTGCTACTTTATTCTTCTAGTTTGCAGGTTACAGAAATTGTATGATAGAAGCTTTGAAAAATTACCATGATAAAAACACGATTATTTGCATTTTCGTCCTCTTCGTCCAGAGCTGGTCCAGAGAACCAGAACATGCTTTCATGATCATTCATTTCATGCCATCTTTGTAGATATTGTCACCACTCGCTTAAATTCATGAAATGTTGTCGTCTTTCATCACTCTTTTGCTTGTTGCACATATTTTCATATTTTGAAAAATTTACTGTACGTTTCTGATTTCTGTATATGTACATATGCATGCATTAATGCATTAATCCTTTCATGCATTCTAGATATTCATTAAACATAGCAAGGACATTAATGGAGTCAGGAATCTCTCGAATATAGAATATACTTCCATATGAATATAAAAGAAAGCGTCATAATTAAAAAGAATGAAGAAGATTAATTGCAGATCATTTGATTGCTTGCATAAAATGGATGCTGATTTTAGTTGAAGTTTTTGAATTGATTTCACTTCCTCATTTCGCACCTTGACATCATCTTGTTCACTTGATACTCGTAGAATGGCGACGTCGAAGATTTCCTATTATTAGCAGCATAAAGTTGTGTTTGAAATTTGAAAATTTATTATTATTGAAGTATTCTTATCATCTCGTAAAGCCATATAGATAAGATTATTGTTTACGCAATTTCACATAATTTAAGACATCGGATTTTCATCAGGCATTAAATATCAAAATACTGTTGTTTAACCCTCAGGATAGGGCTCCTATCGGATCACCGGATCATTCGGCTCATGATCCGATAACTGTTATCAGATCGGCTCATATTCACTAGTAGATCGGCTCATCTTCACAATAGTAGATAATGTGCACTTTTATTTGACTTCCTACGTTTATTTGTACTCGTATTACAAAATTTGGAAACAAATTAAGATGAACTCTCTGTCACTTGTCAACGGAATTTCATATTTTGTTACACCAGATTGGTGCCATTTTTGAAATACAAATTATTTCTATGAAAAGTCAATTATATGTTATGAAATAAATATCGGCTTTACAATATAAGGTGTACGCTATGTGTATGAGGCTACCAAAGAATTAGAACATTATTTTTAATTGAGGATGCTTTAACAACTAGGCCAACGTATGTTACCCAACGTATCAAGTACTTTCAGTCATTAAAAATAAGGAATCAAGGGCTAGTATACAAAATGATTTGAAACGGTAACAAAGGTAGGAGGAAGCTAGATTGAATCGATGGGTGGGGCGGGGTCCTCCTTCTCATCCATAGTGACTCACTGTTATTTGTGTAGCTACGTTTTTGATGTTCATTTTGAACCTAGGCCTAGATGTAGCTTCAAAACTTTCAAGCAGAGAATAAAAAGTGAATGTCTTCTTTACAATGAATAAGACATTCACTTATTATTCTTTGTTTAACTTAGTATTCTGATCAGTCCACTACCATTATGCTTTTGACAACTTAGTCTGTATGGATCCCGAATTCTGAAGATGGCAATGCGCATTTATTGTGTAGAGTGACCGAAAATATTTACTTACTTGAAACTGCGAATAATGATAATAAGGTGTATATTTTCAAAAAAAATAGGAGTCGAAGTTACATATGATTTGATGTAAGTGAATGCAATTACAAGCTAGCATTGGTCAAGCGACATGAAAAAGGAAAAATGTTCGGGAATGTGTTTGTATCGATGAATGCGGAAGACGAAAGTGACCCGAGTTTGGTAGACGAGGAGGGACAAAGCGGTTCAGAGGATGGTCACAGAGCTCACTTTTGCGAAGAAAGTTACAAGTAAGATAATTGCGTCGTTCACGTAGTGGGGGCAAGATTGAACACGAGCAACCATCGTGGCAAATTATGCGATGAGCGCGTTTAACAACTCGCTCAAGTTTGTTCATAATAGTGCGTGATAAATCACCAAATATAGGGGCTGCGTACAGCAACAAGTACGATACCACACAATAATGAGGGTCTTTCTTAGAAATAAATGGTTTGACAACCCTTAAAATGTGGAGTCTCTTATTGGCAGAACGTATGACGTTGCAGAAATGACTTTTCCACGAGAGTGTTTCATTCAAAAGTACGCCAAGGATTGTCACTGATGAGACCTGTTCTATGTCGTCATAGGTGAGTTGTATTTCAGTCGTTGCTCTCATTCTGTTGAAAATCAGCTGTTTGCACTTGGAGCGATTTAGGTGCACCTTGTTCTTGCTGATCCAACTTTCAGCGATGGCCAAGTTGTTAGGCATGTCATAATCAAAATTTATTGACTCTATCAAAGATTGATCATCTGCAAACTTAATCAATCTGGCATTAGGCACAACGACGGAAAAGGATGACATAAACAAGCTAAATAAATAAGGACCCAACACTGAGCCTTGTGGAACTCCAGAAACAACGGCACACGGCGGACCCAACTGACCATTGACGCGAATACGCTGCACTCTCGAGGTTAAGTGAGACTCCAACCACTTCAGAAATCTACAGTTGAAGCCTTTGTGGAAAAAATGATTCACCAAGCGGTTATGTTGTACCTGATCGAATGCCTTAGACAGATCCAGACATGTTACTCGAATCGCACGATTTTCTTGAAGCTCCAAAAATGAGGTGATGGTGTGACACAGGTCAATCAAAGCGCTGGTCGTAGATCCGTGCGGACGAAAGGCGTGTTGTTCGCATCCAAATTGAAGAACAAAAGAATTTTTCATCTCCTCTAATACGATTATCTCGAATATTATTATCTCGGAGGCGAGATAGAATTTTGTCTGGACCAGCAGATTTTTTTACTCGCAGGGAAAGCAAGAGACGGTACACTTGATTGCAATTGATCTTCAGATCCCACATGTCACTCGGCAGCGAAATTAAGTCCTAATCAGCCTCATGATTGAAAGAATCTGCGAACATTATATTAGGGTCATGCAAAAACTTTGGATCAAACTGTTGTCTCTGGTTCTTAACTTTTTACTAATTTTTAATATGCCCACATATTAAATTTTGTGAATGTTTTCAAGTTTTCCTATGGAGATTTCTGTTGATAATATGTTAGTATCATGTAATGTAAACCCTCTCTTGCCTCAAATGTATATTTAATTTTTCTAGTGGGCGTAGACTAGCTCTCCTCAAATAGGAATCTGTCTTTCACGATTAATAGTTTTGCAGATTATGCCCTACATAGGCCCCTATAACTTTGCAATGAAGTGTTCTTTTTCAGGTGGAAGATTAATATGGCACTTTTTGGCTGCAAAATATATATAGTTAAGTTAAAGCACTTGATTGTAATCATTGAACAATTGTAGGCATAAATTTCGTTACCGGATCATTACTCATCGGCTCTCGAATCACGCACGTAGTTATCGGATCGGATCCCGGCTGATGCCCATGAGCCGATCCGATGTGATCCGTTCAAAGCGCTACCTAAGGGGACATGAGGGGTTCTAGTGGACCCCGAAGACAAATTTTTCTGCTTTTCCTTTTTGATTGATGATGTATCAACTGCACCTGCCCATACAAGATCATCATTTTTGACATTCTGGATGACATCATTTCATCATTCTGAATGAAATGCTTCCCTTCATTTGAATCAATAGACGCATGGTAGATAGTTAAGGGGTCCACTGGACAGAGAGGGTGTAAAAATTCTCTTCATTTTTTTTACTATCAGAAGAATTTGTAAAAAAAATTTAGGTCTCTTCTTTGGTCATCAACATGCTCTTCATATAGTATTAAGGAAATATTGCAATGTGGGTGGATGCTTTTCAAATAGTACATAAAACATTATGAACATGTGAATAGAAATCAGAACTGCATGTATATAACACTTCCAGTTACATCCGATTGCACGCCCTTCATTTAGATTAAGCGTTCTTTTTTATAGCAAATGATTGTTGCATTTTCCCTACTTGTTGCTTGTGAAAATTTGCCATGTTTCGTGATCATACAAGGGCATAAAAATTAAGCAATGAACACTTATATGTAATGAACGGCATCTAGCTCAAATAAAATATCAGACAGACAATGTGTATAAATTTCAGTGAATTTCCCTTTCGACTTTGTTCCGCTTGCAGAAGAACTCAGATGCACCGATTTTGGGACAAAATATTTCTTCGAAGCAAATGTCGTCAAATGCAAATGATCTGCTCCATTTACGATCAAACGGATTGTCTGCTGTTGTAAGACAATTTCTGATTAGTTAATGGCGCTGGAGGTTTTTAGATCAAAATGAACAATACCGACATGCGTTGAAACTTATAAAATAAGTCTGCAACTACAGTTTTGGTGAATTTGCAATGTACTTTGTATTCAAATGATAAATGAAGTTGTGAGAAATTGAGCCGAAATATTTCGGAGAACTTTTACAAAATTGCATTTTTAAAGACGACATTTTCTTCATCATCAGTGGCTATTTATCATTATTGCGCGATTACCTTACTATGGTGAACAAATCAACTTAGCAAGTAAAAAAAATTTCAAAGACAGTGCAAAATGTGTACATCCATGTATCAAAGTGAGACTTGTTCTCTCTCTCTCTTTTTTCAGTATATACCCTAACGCTCCCAAAGACTCAATTCAACTGTCCTATCAAGACAATTTCATCTACACATGCTCTTGCGACTGCGGAGCATCCTATACAGGACAGTGCGAAAGGAGTCTGAGGTTCCTCGTTAAGGTCGCTGTCACACAGGAAAAGGCGTCTTCCATCTTCCATTTGGGATTTCCCCTTAATTGCATGTAGAAAAGAATACAGCCTATCACACAGAAAAGTCATCAGCCATAAGTCATCTTCCATCGTCCGTCACGCTGTCACACACGAAAAGTCATAAGGCGTCGTCCATCGGACATGAGGCATAATGAAGTTAATTTCCATCAGCTGCTAGACTGTTCTAAAATTAGAACAACGTGAAGTGTGAGGGAAGATATAGGAAACTGTGATTTGCAAAGAGAAGCAATGTATCAGAAAACAGCTCTTTAATCACCATGTCGGACGAGGATCAAGACGGCAGTCATAGCAACGGTTAATAGTAAAAAATAGCGATGACTGTTTCGGAAATGGATTTCCCTAGTGTGACTGCGGTAGGTGGAAGATGGATGATGGACGATGGAAGGCGGAAGACGGCAGATGAAAATCGTCTCATCACGTCTTATGAAGACTGTGCAAAGAGGCGAGTGACATGGAAGATGGAAGACGCATTTTCCTGTGTGACAGCGGCCTAATGAGCATCTTCCGAAATGGCTTACAACAAGTACATCACGACCAAGTACCAGCCTCTTGTTTCAAGCATTACCAAACATCTGCAAGAAGGCAACCATCGGACATCCGCCAGCTTCAAAGACTTTTCTATATTAGAGAAATGTTGAATGGTATGAAATGTTCATTGCTGAAGGAGTAGCAATCAAAATTAATGGTTGCGTCCCCAGCTTGTATGATTAGATAACTTAATGGCCTTGTGAGACTCAGAAAACATATTCTATTTGTGGAAGCATTGATCTGATGTGATCCATTATCTTTTGCATAGTGCGAATGATATGACAGTGGTAGCGTGACCTGAGAAAACTTTAATTTTAAGTGCCTGGTAAATGTTAGAGGAGGAGAATTTTCAAAGACAGCATACAAAAAGAGTAATCACTTTTATCATGCGTGCTCGGATAATAATCAGAAAAAACACATTTTGCTTCGTAACCGAGAGATAATTATTTATGAATATCAGAGTGTTCAGAGCGAATTCAACGTAAGTAATCGGCACAATCCGTGAAATTGAATTAGCCGAAGAAAGGGATGTGTCGACTGTTATGTGGGGAATTATTTATTTACTGAAGAAACGGACATTAGTTTTCTATTCATCTGAAAATCTACAAGGCAACACCTATCTGTTGGAGCTACCTTAAAGCTCGACCTCATCACTATTTTACGACAGATATTATTTTCCATCTTTGAAATCTCTTACAGACCTATTCAGAATGACAACAGATGAGCATCGGATACTAAGTGCGCAATTTACGAGTCAATTATCTTTTGGAGTTACCTGAGAAAATCTGATCTTCTCAAACTGATATTATTCTGCTCAGTGATGAATGGTTGTCATGCTCATCGAAATGTCCTTTCAACAAACGTTCATTGCCATGCTTATAGTAGAACTCCGTTCTTGTATGCAGATATGGCAAATATTTTAAAGCACGTGGAATTTAATGTAGGTACAGGATATTAGCTTTTCATGAGATCACATCTCAGCGCTATGACGTTAGCGCAACCTTTCTTATTCAACTGCTCCACTTTAAAAAACCATCTCAATTTGAAGTAGCTGATTGTGTGTCATCCAGTAGTTTTCTTTAATCGGTCTCCTTCACTAGCGAATCAAAGCTCTATGCATTCATTTGATTCCACATTCAATGCGATAGTATGCCTCTTAAATATTCTTTTTTGCATTTTATGTCCTCTTATGACTTTTGCTAAGGCCTTGATTTGACTATTTTTAATATTCAGTCAAGAGAATTTCCTGCTTGCGTAAGAAGACTGCTGACTTACTTTTTGTATTTCGCACTGCAAATACTTTTCCATTCGCGGAAATCAAACAGCTTCGAATGTCTGCATGTATACAGGATGATCCAAATGTACTCAACTTCTTGAATCAAAAACAAATTTTCAAATTTCATTTCATTTGAAAAACGACAATATGTCGTGTGCATGTTATTTTAATGATCCACGTAATTGATGCATACATAGCTGTCAAGGTCTGTAAGGCCAAATGTGGGTTCTCTTAGTTTTGATAAATTTGGCTTGATTTTATTGAATGATGATTAAGGCTATTTACTTGTTTCGTAATGATTCTTTGTACTGCAATTTTCAAGATTTCAAGTATTTTTTTAGCCACACTGTTCAGACTGTAAAACAATCATTTGTTTTACGTTAACGCTTTTATGTAGAAGATGAAGTCGCGCAAAAATTTCTAGCTTTGTTTTGCACATACATGTAAAGCTATTATGCAAAATACAATCAATATAGTAAATTCGATAATTCGATAGCATCACGTATTGATACAGGTGAAAGTTATTAGATTAAGGATGCTCGTGAGAAGCCATCTGATTGCGGGAATCTCCCGCAAAATTCGGGGGACTTGACGAGCATGTGTATGTAAGCGCATCTGAGATTTCACATGTAAGTGCACAGAATATTTTCCACAGTTAATGCATGTTGCATGGTTAGAGTCAAGCTTTAATGGAAAATGAAATCAGAAATCAATATACAATAAAATTATCACATTTGTAAAACTTGACATGTGTGGAGAGGTGTAGAGTAGAGTACAGAATAAGTTTTACTTTTCCTCATCACATTCCTTGGTCGCCAGTGGCCATCATCAACTCTTTGTAGACATTTGCAACGAATTACTCGATCATCTGCGCTAGGATCAGTTACATGATGAATGCAAACTGAATTCTACTCATGCACGTAGACCGAGTGGCCATGCAACCAAGTGCATGAGTGGTATTTGATTGTCTGCGGTACCTATAAAATGAGTGAAGAAAAATCATGATAATAAAACAATGCGTCGTTCTGCACATGCACTTCAGTAAATAATCAAGAAGCTGGTGCAAGGTTAGACCTTGGGTTATTGGTTAATCTTGGGTTTTTGGTCGACCTTGGGTAAGTGATACAAAACTTGGGTTCTCTATTAATGCTGTATATATACAAATCAAGTTATAACAATTAATATTTTGATTTGAATCTTAGGAGAGCTACATGATAAGAGCTTGAAGTTCCGATATTTATCAAAATTCTACCCTATTTACAGAATATTCAAATAAGAAATACTTGTGGTTATTTGCCATTTAATTTTGGGCTTGACAATACCGCGCATTGAAGTTCGTACATGTTGTATATGTTGTAGGCTTATATGTATTTTGTTGCATTTACGTATACTGAATTTACAACTATTTCATATACTTCATATCTTCGCACCCCTAAAATGTGTGCGACAGCCGACTGTTGTCTAAAATGAATTCACTCCAATTTCTTATTCTAAATATGTTTGATCATGCATTCACTACGCAGCTGTATTTCATGTTAAATCTGTTTATATTTCTAGATAATCAAATGAAAACAATTACTTTGTTATGAGCATTGTGCAATTCAATCATCATCAAATCGAAAAAACTTCTATCAGTCAGTATATCAGCAGGCTAAATTAATGGAAAACTTTATAACGTAGTACATGTAGGCTGCTTAAGCTACCACTTGGAGTTATTGCAATAAAAATCATTTCCCACTAATACATCACTTCTCATGGGGCCACAAATTACAATAGCAGCACTTCAAGGAATTTTGGCTTATAGAAGAATATTTTTGTCATCACAAAATACAAAGAATACACTTCGTTTACTTGATGCTACTCATTTATTTAAAGTGTGCTTGGGTTTTGGGTTTTGACCCATTACACGCTTTTACCCAAAAGTCAACAACCCTTCCTTAAATCTATCTTTACCTACTGTTCGTATCTTGGGAAACATTCTTTGCTGCGTTCATCAGAAAATTGGTGAAAAATTGGCTATAAAATCAGAAAGAGGTGCCATCGAATCATATGAAGCGTTGACTGTAAGCAGGATGACTGAGATCTACTACTGAAAGAGGAATACAGAAGCCAATGAATCTCTTCCACCAAGCATTTGATATCGATCATCTACTACACAGATACTTTCGTCCTCGGCTCTACTACTCAAAGAAGCTACGATCCAACAAGCAATTTCCGACTAAGCACGTTCCGACTCATGCCGTTTTGCATTCGACGCTATAATTCCGTCTCACATGCTTGAGTATGACTTTACTTCTCCTAACCTGGCGATTGGCTATGTCGTTGAAGTTAGCACCAACTTCAACACAAACTTTTTGAATAGAGTTTGTACAGAATGGTAAACCACATGTACAGGTACTATTAATGACGCAGAGTTTGTACAGACGAAAACTTTTCCAAAATTCGAACTCCTTCACCTTCAAAATTCAAATTTAAATTCGAAAAATTGGTGCAAGTATTGGTGCTACCTAGTTAGCGAGTTTGTACAGCATTCCCATGGAAAAATTCCGATGCAAGAACAAAAAACTGAGTTTGTACAACAACTTCCGGCATTTTCCCTACACGAAAAACCGGTAAAAACCGCCAAAAACCGATTTTTTTCAAAAAATGTAAAGATTTTCCAGAAAAATACTTGGTGCTACATGGAAAATGGGTTTGTACAGTGCTCTAACCGGTGGAATAGTGTTCTACTAATCGAGTCTGAGTTTGAACACACACTTCTCCGACACTCCAGCACTCCTACGACCGGTAAATACCGGTTATTATACAGTAACTAAGATGGCCATACGATGTTTTTTTTCAAAATTCAACCGTCAGTTGAATCGCTAACCTCCACTAATGAAGCGTCAATTAAAACAATATATTGTTTCAAGAAATGTTATTATCCATCAAAATATGACATCTACTGAGAATGGTACACAAAACTCTGGAAAAAGGCCATGTACGTCATGAAGGGTGCGGGTGGAAAGCATAATGTAGGCGGTGCTCCAAAAATGAATAGCTGCACCAAATCCAGATGCTGACATGGGAGAAGGACGACAGATGAATATCCATTTCTCAATTTTTGCATGATCTATTACAGTGGGAAGCACAGCATAGAAAGGTCAGATAAGATAAAAATGGCTTGCGACATTTATGCAATGAAGGTCGAATATCTTAAATACGATAATGATCGGACAATCCGAAACGCATATAGAAAAACAACCACAAGGTATAGAAAAGAGAAACATCGCTGAAAATGCCTGTACTAAGTTATGTCAACAAATTGTAAAATGCACTTAAAAAAATCACGGTAAAAAACAACAATCTTGATAGTAAGTGTTGCTTGCAATTTATCACTAATATCTGGAAAGCAATCGAAGGTATAATAAATGTAACAACTGCATATGCCTGCCCATAGTCCAGGTGATAGGACGAAGCAATGGGATCCGTAGAATACAAAGGGAAAAAGATTTGTCTACATATGTGAATTGAAGGTATTAGTAAAATGAACCATAAACTGAACCATAACTGATGATGATAATCACCGGATGCATCAAAAATTGTATCACAGTCAGGCAGGCTAGTTAGGCTCTCAGTTCAGTAGCCATAAAATGTTGACTTATAAAACTTAAGGGCTATATTCAGTGTAAATCTCATTTTTGTTGATTTGTTCATCGTCAAATATTTGAACAATTAGATCTTCTTGTGTGCTAATACTAATTAAATGATGCTGTATAAATGAATGTAAACCCAACAAACTTGTATATTACTTCATTTTCCTATGTGAAAGTTTGTAATTCTATGTGCCATTAAAACATAAACCGCCGCGCATAGATTAAGAAATACAAATGCACGCAATTCTCTGAAAAAGATGGAATTTTGACCATTCAGTCATCCGCCAATTTTTTAAATCTACATGTGATAGTTAAGTGACCGTGATCGTTGATTGTAGATGAAAATATTGAACATGCAGTGTATAAAAATATTGCAGGATTATTATTACGATAGGCTGGCTTGGGGAAATGCAACATGAGGTAAATGCAACTAGGTTGTAGCCAAAACCAATAACTTATAGTCAAGAAACCGTTCAGTTTGCATCCATATGTGCCTACATCGATAGCTAATCTCTAAGGTATTTTATTTCGCAGAAGTATTGCATACTACCCTGGCACTTGGTGAACGATTTGGCAGTTTTTGAAAATTGGGCCTTATTTGCTTTACTCTGCAACAAGTTTTGTTTGCTGTCAAGAGAAGCAAGCTGGAATTAAATATGGACGATCTTTTAGATCACAGTAAGATGTCAAGTTCATCCACACGAAACAGCGGATTCGATCGAATACTTCTTCATCGTTTACGAAGCCCGATCGATTTTGGTAGTGAAAACCAGGTCCGGGGTAAATGTGACATGGACCATCGGAATAGGTGCGACAACGTGCAAAAGTTTGATTTTTTGTCGCTTAAGTTTTTTATACACTCCTGTGTCAATAAGATCGTCATCAACATATTTTAAAATCATAGTTGTCTCAAACGACAACAGGGTGCAATGCTCAAGATCCAAGCTTGTTTCGAGTTCATGGATTTCGATCGATTAACAACAGCTAGCTAGGTGAAATTTCAAGTCAATCATACGAAAGGATCTACGTCCAGAAAGAACGAGAACCTTTACGATATTTAGAGCCTAATTCTGATATTCTTTTCTCTAATACGCTCGTATATTTCTAAAATAGGCTAATTCTGTTTTTGGACATAGATCAGTTGTAGCATTTCATGCATGTATCCTATTTAAAAATAGGCCTATTCAGCTTCAAAATACGCATATTATACAGGGTGGCGCACGCAAACCGCCGGATTTTAAACTTTTATTACTCCTCAAATATTCATCCGATCGTCATGAAATTTCGACTCATGCTAGTTTGGAGTATCGGATTTATGATGATTATACCTGCTGTACTGAGAATTGTCAGAAAATTCTGATTCTATTGACCGAATGACATGTACTCATTTTGTTGACATCGAAAATCTAGATCAAGTTAATTAACTTAACATTAATCGTATTCTGCACAACGAATTGTGCGCAGTCTTGAAGTGAATATTGTTCAGTTACTTCCATGTCATATAAAATACTGTCGATTAAATCACTATCTGAAAAGAATCGAACATAGACGAATGGATGATTATTCGGTTGCAGAACGAGCAATCTTGGTACGAATGGCTTAAGAGTCCAGTGGAGGTACAAAGCCTTTATCATTCAGAGTATGGCAAGAACGCGAGAGCACCGGATGCCCGTACCATAAAGCGGTGGCACACAAACCTGTTGACCAGTGGTAGTGTGGTGACTGTCAAGCGGGACCGGTCATCTTCTGAACGAACGGAGCAGAATGTGGAATGAGTTGTGCAGCACTTCGAGGAGGACCCAAACACATTTACCCGTCGTGCATCTAATGCCTTCAAGTGAGTCGCCGCACTATCCAGCGCATCCTCCATGACTATGGATGGCACCCGTACAAGGTCCAGGTAGTGCAGCGATATTTGATTATTGATATTTGAGCATATCTTGATATTTTCCTCACAAATTACTTGTGACATTCACGTAGATGTAGGTGATAATTCTTTTTTGTTTCAAAGACTACTGCTGGAAATGAGACTTTAGATAGTATCTTATAATAAAAAAGCTTCTTTGTAAACTAAGAGGGGTGATTGAAAAGCTCGCGGTCAGAGATAGAAAAAGACACATTTCGAAAATTATGCCAGCAAATTTTGCGACATGATCCCTTCTTCAATCAATATTATTAACTCAGTGGTGCTGCTGTTTCTGGGTCACTTGCTCGCAGAAGCATGAATCGTTTGAGTCTAAATAATCCTCCGCTGCCTCCATGAAGTCTGTTGGATGCAAAGTGCCGACCACTGTGAACTCCAATCTCGTTTTATGGAAGAGATGAAAGTTCGATAGACCCAAATCTGGCGAATAGGACGGATGGGAAAAGTTGCCAAACCCACAACCTTGGATGAAAGACATGGCGGCAGTGAAGGTGTGAGCAGGCGCGTTGTCTTGTTGGAAGAAGAATACACCTTTCATGAACTTCTCTCTCCGTTTGATTTTGATCTGCGCTCGCAGCTTCTGCGAGAATTATTGATCGCAGCTCCCGTTAAAGATAACCTGACCCGTCCCTCGAAAGTCCACCAACACAACACCTTCCAAGTCCCAAAACATGGAGGCCATTTTCCGCGGACTTGATGACTTTGACCTCATGGGTGCTTCGACTGTTCATTTTCCAGATTCTCTCTTTATGTCTCTGTCTATCTTCAAGAGATTCTTCACCGAGAGTTCTAACCAGATAATCATAAATCTCCTTGGCGTCAGTCCTTTGAAGCCGGGATAACGGATGACAACTCGATTTGACATCTCATCGGCAAAAATGATCTGACTAACTGGCTAATGAACTGATTGAATTTAAGTTGCTTTTGTACACTAGCAGTTTATCGAATTGACTAAACACTGGTCATGCGTCGTTGACACATTGCACAGTATCTAACCACCTGAGCGAACATGGCCTGACACGAAGCAATTTGGGTTAGGCCGCAAACTTTTCAAACACCCCTCTACGTATATATTCATATGCCTGCAGCTGTATTGATCTTTTCAACAAGGGCGCTTGGTACACTTGCTATAAAAACACCTTTGTTTACTGTAAATTCAGAATTTGAAAATATTCGACTTCCATTGCATACCTAATTACTATCGTGAAAGCGTTCTGCACCAAAATAAGCGCCCTTTTTGATTATGTAGCATGTACCAAGTACCCTAGTTATAAGAATAATTATAAAAAGTATTATCATTATTGTATTTTCCCTGATAAACTGCCTGTCACCAAATTGGTTTCAGCTAGGTATTCCAAAATCCCAGAAAATCTCAATCCCGGGATTGAGTAGAATCGTTTATATCCCATTACAAAGCATAGAGATATGTTAATAGCATGTGGTACTGGCAGCGATTATAATTCCGGATTCCGTGGGTTTGTGCAAATACCGAAATCCCAGGATTAATTTATTAATGCAGTTGTTGTTTTGGTAGTAATTTGTAGATGCTGTACTGCTTCGCTAGTGGAAGCCGAAAAGATTTTCGAATACTTTTCGATATCTTTCTTTGAAATACTAATTCAACATTGTATCCCATATATTACAGTTGTGTCAGCATACTTGTAGGTCTATAAGTGATTCTATACTTACGCCCTTCACGATTTCTGATCATAAGTACAGAGCAATTTTGTATCCCTGACGCAGGCTGTGAAGCCGAAATATTGGAAACTAAATAACAAAAAATTGCAGCTTCTGACTTTTTAATTATTTCGATGATCATTTCATAAGTACATAGTAGAGATTCCACAATCGCGGAAAATCTCGATCACGGGATTCCGAAATTGAGTAGAGTAGTAAATATGCTATGACAAAGCACATGTGTATGTTAATAATATCAGATACCGATATGTGGGAATAACAGAGAGCCGGAATTGTCAAAAGTCAGCTTACTTGTAACATCGCAATTGACTAGTCGATTTAGAGTTTATTCCTCTGTATGCCATCTAACCATGCCAAGTAGCCATCTAACCATGCTACTTGTTGACGCACGCACGTTAAGTGTCTCGTTGTAATTTCAGTGCTTCGTGTTATTTGTCTGTGTCTAAACCATCTTTCGTCGAAATTTTTATATCACACGGATCGTCGTCGCACCGTCTCCATTGTGGTATCAACGGCTACTTCTGTCCACTGCACAGCTCAAGTCTATCCGTCGTTTTTCCTGATTTTTGTGTGATTATCCACTTAGAAGTGAGTGATACTAACTGGCGACTTCTTGCTGCCAGCTCTATCACGGATCAGGACAGTGACATCGATCGGAATACTGACGCACGGATTTTCTGGATTCCTGGCTTGGGTAGCTCTTGTCAGCAGTTAGCCTGTGTTGGTTGTGTGGTCTGTTGGATCTAGTAGTGGGTCAACGTCCATAAAGTGCTGTTTTCATTTCCCGGGTATGACAGGTCGGAATCAGTCCATTGATTATATTTTTGATCTCTCAGAGAAAGAGCTAGCGGAGAAGAGAATTACCAAAGATCAATTACTCCAAGCTTTCATTAAGCTAAAACACAATTTTGAAAGTTGTTCTCCTGACCTGTCGCCTCGTTCATTTTCCAGTCCTGAAATACTGAATGAAATAAATAGTAAATTGGATACGATCATTGAGGAAAACAGTTCTTTGCGAAAAAGAGTCTCAGAACTGGAAGAGACTGTCAAGACACAAAGTGATATTTTTGAGAAACTGGAGAGGCATAAGAGAAGGAAAAATATTATAATTCATGGTTTAAAGGAGAATGTTTCAGATTTAAATGGAGAGATTGAAACTGTCATGGAGACAATGGATGTTGATTTTACTGTGGGTTCTGACAGCGAACAAGTCCAGCGACTGGGTAAACCATCTGCAGGAAAGTGCAGACCTGTCCGTGTTGTCCTGTGCGAGCAATCAAAAAAGAGTGAAATTCTAGCAAGTGCAAAGAATCTTCGCAATTTTTCTAACATGGATAAGATATTCGTTAACCCAGACTTAACACCGCTGCAACAATCTTTGAATAAAAGTCTCCGAGAATTTCGAAACAAATTACGTTTGAAACCTGAGAACAAAGGGAAAAAAGTTTATATTTGGAAAGATGCTGTATATATTGATCACATAAAGGTGGGAAATTTTCGATAGGGGATTTTAATCACTTGAACTCATTTTCCTCTCATCCAACGATAAATGCTGGAATTCTATGTGACAGTAGTCCAAATAAACAAAATAATTCTTTTTCGCTTCTTCTAACAAATGCCCGATCTATTTTTCGTAAATTCGACGAGCTTTGTACATTACAATCCATTTATAGTCTTGGTTGAAGCCTGAAATTGACTCTAATTTGTTGCATTTAAATTCATATTCGCTGTTTCGTGACGATCGCCAGAATCGAATTGGTGGAGGTGTTTGTGTTTGGTGTCATGAATCTCTCATTCCACAGTTATTACCAACGGCAAAGTATTCATTTTTTGATTATCTTTTTTTGTATCTTATGCATAACAAAATCCTCTTGGTTTCGTTGTACTTGCCTCCTGGTATTTCGGCAGCTGAACGTTCAGTCATTAATAATGTCATTTGTGATCAAATTGATCTTCATCTCACAACTCATCGTGATTCTAAAGTTATGTTATGCGGAGACTTTAATAATTTTGTTTGCTCATTTTTAGAGGTTACTTTTGATCTGGTGAATGTTGTAGATGTACCTACACGTGGGAGTAATAGTATTGATAAAGTATTTGTTCAATCAAATAATTCATCACTTTTTCGTGTTTGTGAACTCCTTCCACCTCTGTCTACCTCCGATCACAATTGTATACTGTTTAGATACGGTAATTGTGGAAAAATTACTTCTACTCATATTGTAAGTGATTACCGAAAATCAAACATCGATCGTTTTGTGAATGGATTAGCCGACATTGGTTTCTCTGATATCTATCATGCAAAGACTGTAGACGACCAACTTGAGTTGTTTTACGAAATTGTTTTACGAGTTGTTTTACCAGAACAGTGATAATGTGCTCAACCGACAAGCCATGGATGACACCTCATCTTAAATGCCTAATTAACGACCGTTGGCTCGCTTTTCGCATGAAGAACATGGCTTTATACAACTATTACAAAGAGAAAATTAAAATCGAAATTGCTAGGGCAAAATGTAATTGGGCAGCAAAGTGCATTCAGTCCTCCAGAAATCCATGGAAAGTTGTCAATTAATTGAGAGGAACAAATTCTAAATCAAACCTACTGAATATCGTATCACAATCTCAAGATGGCCATGATTGTGTCAATTTCATCAACGGACAGTTTGAATCTGTTTTTGGTAAAGATATTATCGATTCAGATGCAATGACATCGGAAGCCTTGGAAGACTTAAGTTGGTGTTCTCTTACTGAACCGCATGCTATCTATGATATGCTCTTATCGTTAGAGACTTCTAAAGCGACTGGAAGTGACTCGTTGCCAACAAGATTATTGAGAGACGGTGCAATTGTCTTAGCTGAACCATTGTGTCATATTTTCAATTCCTGCATAATTGATAGATATATGCCAACACTATGGAAATTTGGCATTGTGACTCCCATTCCCAAAACAAACCCGCCTAAAATTGATCAATTGCGACCTATTACCTTGTTGCCAGAAATTGGGAAAATGTTTGAGAGAATAATATTATCAAATGTCAAGGACAAGTTACTTACCCATGTTGACAGAAGGCAATTTGCTTATGTCCCACATTCCTCAACGACATCGGCTTTGATACATGTACATGATTGCATTACACGATTTTTAGATATGGACGATACCATAGCAGTATCTCTGCTTTCCTTGGACTTCTCTAAGGCTTTTGATACAATTTCCCACCAGAAGCTGATCAACAAATTACAATTATGTAAGTTTCCCAGAGGATTTGTTGAATGGACTATGTCTTATTTTTGCAATCGACGTCAGGCAGTGCGCATCGGCGATTTGGTCAGTGATGCTGTAAATGTTGGCAGTGGAGTCCCACAGGGCTCAATAATTGGGCCGTTCTTTTTCATCTTCTACACAGCTGAACTTATTTCCGATGCAGACTCTTGCGTCAAATATGCCGATGACACAATGATAATTCATCGCATCACCCATGACATTCCGAAATCCGCATCTGTGATTGAAGAGAGTTTGGAATCAATTGAGTCCACAAGCAAGTCATCATGTCTTCAACTAAATCGAAGCAAATCTAAATTGATGATATTCCCGAAATTTAAGCAAAATCCGCTGGTCTTCGATGCAATTTCTATTCCTCATGTCACTCGTGTGTCAACTTTGAAATTACTGGGTGTAACGTTTTCATATGATTTGAAATGGGATGAGCACATCAATACTGTTTTACGAAGGTGCACGAGTCGGCTCTATGCTCTTCGCGTCCTGAGAAATGTTGTACATAGAAATGTCCTTCTACAAACATATAATGGGATAATTTTGTCTTTATTGGACTATTGCTCATCGGTTTTTGTGGTATTACCATCTCACCTTCAGGTTAAACTAAGACATTTACAAAACAGATGTCATCGTATCGTGCATGAATTTGACTGTAAGTGTGGAAACTTCGAGAACGTCAACGATAGACGGATCAAACTCGCCGTAAGACTTTTCTCATCAGCTGAATATAATCCCCTTCATCCACTCCATGAACTTATCCCTCGTCGTTTTCAAAGAACAAACCAATTTATGATTGAGTTTACCAAAACTTCACGTAGACAAAGACAATTTCAAATATTTCTGTCTATCTACCTGAATGGCTTGCATACGCCTAAATGAAAGTGACTTATTGTAAAAGTATATGATTTGCTGTATTTTTTGTCATTTCTGTATCATTTCGATGTACTATATTTCGATTATCATTACTAAATATACACATTTCTCTCTCTCTCTCTCTCTCTCTCTCTCTCTCTCTATGAACAAATTGATATTGGCAACGTTGAGAGTAGCAGGCAACAGTTGCGAATTCCTGATTTTTGCGCTTCGAATCTGCAATTTCCTGAGTTTCGGAATTAGTGGAGTGATGACCCAGGATTGGAGCCTGTCTACAAAAGCCCGACTTTTCTTGATCCCGGGATTACAGTGCTCTGACCAAGGAATGAGATTGACAAAATATAGGCACACCAGCTGTAACTACAAGTAAAATGGCAAGACAATCAAAATCACAACTATTTCTCCAATTCATTGCACTAGCACAGGGGTGCGCAACATTTTATATTTTTCGGCCGCCATTTCGAAGACAGAAAGAATCACGGCCGCACTTAATATGGCTGCAAACAACTAGGTCAATATCCAATCCTTTTTATATTCCACCACTCAAATTAGCTTTCCCTGATGAATGACGCAGTGAAAATCGCATTAAGGCTTACTTCGTGAAGAATGAGTTAGCAAGTTAACCCATACACGATTTTAAGCTTAAGGTGTTATTAGCACTTGAAAAATTGAAAACATGTTTTTGTATAGGCAACCGAAGGAGAAAACACTTCACTAAGCTTCTGTGATAATTCACAAAGGAATCACGAGCCATACAAAATTCATTCATTCATTCCACACAGAGCCGGTCTATTCTAGGTATTCACTCGCATGTAAGCTTGCCTACCTTGCGTTGTTATTGAAGTTATGAAGCATCTCATTATTACTAATCATACAGTTCTTTCGCAACCCAAAACGTGAGCTTTAAATTTGATGACAAATGAACAACTGAAAGTTTAACATATTTTATTTATGAAAATGCACAAAATCTAAATAGATCAATACAATATCAGTGTAAGACTCAGTGACTAACTTGCTGCTGTCCGTCGTTGACCAAACTTTGAAAATTAGGCATTTGAGAAGATGTCATTAAACGTAAACTATTCTCGAGATTGTTTTTTGTTAAGCGCGTCCAGTACTTGTTCTTTATGACCTTCAATTTAAAGAACGCTGCCTCTCAAGCGTATTCACTTCCAAATAGAACTAAAACATTTTGGGACTAAAAACATTTAACTCTCGCAATTTCACAGGATATTTCACAGCTGATTTCCATATTTCAGGCAAAATACCGCCATTTTCGAACTGTTTCACAAGACAATCATTCAACTTCAACTCGATCATTTCCATTTGAAGTTCGAATGGAACCTCTTCTATCTGGATCAGGTGCGGCGAGGCAACGAGTTTTATTTTAGTATTTTAGGAACCAGTGCGTTGAAGTCGTCGAACCGCGCACTAAATTCTTGGTTGAGCGCATATTCTATTTATGAGTTATCGAACTGCTTAAACACCTTCATCGCGCCTGCGGGCACGCATTTTTCCAAGCAACATGGACATAAAGGTGTTCGACAGTCACTAGGTGAATATGCTACTATAGTGACGATTGTTTTTCGATTGACTTAAACTCGAGAAATATTTGTAATATACATGTAAAATATTCTTTTTCATTTACTTCTCATTGTCACGGCCGCACTTTGCCTCTGCTACGGCCGCAGGTTGCGCACCCCTGCAATAGCACATTGAGATTCCGAAATCCCAAGCTATAGGGATCGAGAGAGAGAGAGATAATCGTTTATTGTATCACTGAATGGGAATCAAAAAGCATTACATCGCGTGATTAAAGAATCTTTATAGGCCTATGCTTTTTTACCGTAAGCTAATTTAATGCTGTAAATAACGGCTCGAATGGGAATAATTCTTCCAGAACAAATTAATCCTGGGATTGAGTTGACCAAAGGCTAATAAAGTAAACAAAAACTGTGGTCTAGTGAAAAATTTGCACTCCTAAAGATCTCAATCCCGAGGATTAGCTCGATTCCTAATCCCGATGTTGTGTAGGCCTACTTTGCCAAGGCTCATCTTCAAAATGGCCATGCTTTCAAATATTGCTAGCTTTGGAAAATGTCGGGCTCAAATTTATGTCTCGACCGATATTCAAAAAGCCTCATCAATGGATTATTGAAGACTTAGCTTTGACGATTATATTGAAATGTGAAGAGCCTATATTCATCGTGTACGGATTCCTGGTAGTTTTATCTTCGACAATTCGTACTATTTTAGACGAAGTACAGCTATATTGTTAATCTCTCAATCCAGGGATTGAAATCCCTAGTTTCAGCATTTCATGTCAGCCTAAGTTAGAAAATCACGGTGTCCTTACGGATTTTATGTAAAAGCTTCTGATTTTGCTTCAAAAAATTGGTTTGTTGTTATTCACTCAACACTCAGACTTTCCATCATTCGGAAGCCAATAACAGGCTACTGAAAATTCTTTTATAGTCCCATTTGCTAGCATTAACTGAGGTAGCATGAAACATTGTTCTATGAGTTTCATAATCACTGCCGAGGTCCTTACCGACGACTTCCTTTTGTTAATTGCTTCCCGTAATTCCATCATCATCTACACAATAAAGTTTCATCATAATATCTTAATAAGGCGCCACACAATTTTCTAGAATAATCAGATAGCTGTCTCCAGTGTATTAAAAAGGCGAGGGAGGATGAATGGTGGAGTCTTTTGTGCTCTTCTTGAAGCAAACTTTGAACACGATTGAAAGAATTCAGAAAATGGTAGCAATGAATTTTAAATGTTTGGTCTAAACAACGATTTAACTCTTTCCGCACCCAAATCGGAGATTTCCGATTTACTGTGCGCGCTCGCTGATGCTAACGTCTGTCTCGCAAGCAACTAAGTATAGCTCATCAGTAGAATCTATCCGCACGATTTATTTGTGTAGATGTTGACTGCACTTGGTTGGGCTGGGATGGAAACGTCCAAACGTGCATATTCAGTTGATGAAGTGGCTGAAGCAATCGCAGATTCTGACAGTGAAAGTAACATATTTGAAAGTGGTGATGATTCTGACGATGAAAATAATTCAATAGGAAACTGAAGTGTCGCCTCTGATATGGATGATCACTACATGGCTCGGCATAATCAGCCGGAAGGATTGGGGTCTTGCAAGTCGTGTTCCGAATAACCGGCCATGTTTTGCTGCCAATCATGCGCGGAGCGGCAGTCAAGAATGGTGAAAGGTATGTCCTGAAAAATGTTCATTCATAGAGTAGTTACATTAGGTAGAGTAGTAACTCAGCATTTATTAAATTTAAATCCCCAATGTGTATACAGTTTCGATTTCCGCTTATTCGATTCCGCGATTGGGAAGATTAATTTCCGCATAATTTAGATGCTTGTTATCGAATATTCATTATTTTTGATATCAAACTTGTTTCATGCTACTTCTAAAGGGGCTTTATGTCGGTAGTATATAAACATGCAAAAATGTAGCCTTTTAGAAACTGCTCAAATAATTTTTTGGACCACAGGAAAGTAATCTCCATAAAAAACTGAATCATTTTATATAAAAATTTTCACTGTGTGCAGACACTTCTTTGAGTCAACACTCTACTTATATACATGTATACTTACTCTATGTTTTCATTCATACTTTTTGGATGAATTATTGGAGACCATTGTTTAACAAGCGAATCTGCATGCTGATCAATGCTTTGAACGGCTTAGCGGTGGCTTCTGAATCCACACGAACGAAAAGCATCCCCGAACTGCAAACAAAATGCATCCTGGGAGGCGCTTCGAGTGTTCTGCAAGAGGTGCAGATTCCGTTTGTGACATGAAATGTTTGAATTGCAGCCTAGTGCAAAACATGTTCTTGGATGTTTTGGCCAAAGAATACATCAACAATTGATAGAAACTTCTGGCTCTGTTGCAACAATTTGATGAATTTATCAAAAAAATTAATTAAATCATATGCCAGAACACATCAACATTTTTGTCAAAGATAATTATATA
The DNA here is from genome assembly GCA_907163375.1 of Prostheceraeus crozeri. Taxonomy (NCBI): domain Eukaryota; kingdom Metazoa; phylum Platyhelminthes; order Polycladida; family Euryleptidae; genus Prostheceraeus; species Prostheceraeus crozeri. Next base: position 445,693 of record CAJQUW010014204.1, on the reverse strand, counting down.
CATGTAAAGTGATGAATAGCTGCCATTACTAGTACGTGAGCTTGAAAAACTGAAGGAAAACCGACATGCGTAACTACAAAAATGTGTTAATACGTCGGCCGCAGGAGCGATGCTATCGAAAAGTCGTGGAGAGTGAAAAAATGCTTTCTGTGCCTTCTGTAATATCTGCATGTTCTGCTTCATCCTACAGCGAACTGATATTTGGAGTCACACATGATTTTTTCTTTTGTTTGACCATCACGGCTACATTTCTATTCTGCTCAGTTCTCTGTATTCTGTTAAGCTGTCAGTGCTACCTTTATACATTTATTATGTTCAAAAGGAAAAAAATTGAATAAGAGTTTTAACATATTCTATTAAAATTCTAGCTGCAATAATGACAACATAGTGATAACTTCGTTATTTTTTCATTATGCAGTAGGCGCAACACAGTAGCGGTGAAAACAGTAGGCCTACAACAGAACTACGGAGCAGTACGTGGGAAAAGTTATATCAAGTAGAAGCACAGTCTAAACATAGCATGGAATTACAGTTATTTACAAGTTTTCATAATGACAAACTTGCACAGATTTTGTTTTCGGATGCTTCAATGGACATTTATTTCTTGATTTTATGAATTTGCGCTCTGAAACAATGGTTTTCATCATTTACAAAATGGAAACTATTCCAAGTTGACCAGTTTATGTACTGTTTAATTGTCTTTTCTGTGGAAAACCGAAAAATGATTTATCTGCTATCTACGATCAAGCAAAACTAAATTGAGTGCAATAGACGTATCATGTGCTTCCATCTATCTTGCCGGCTTCGATGAACTGCGATAGTTTACGTTTGTTGCAAACTGTATACTTTTAGCGGTGAGGAAATCAAAGCAATTCAAATACCACTCGACTTTTATATTCCCATGAAGTCTCATCACTGGAGTTCATGAATGCACCTGTCGTCACACCCTATTAACCACCATCCTCTTTCACTCCATAGGTGTGAGAAAGCTTCCTCTCACTCTACGAAAACGACATGAACTTTGTCAGATCAGTGCGAAATTTTCATTTTTAACATTGGAATTCTTTATGACAGACTTGTTAGAAGATTAAATGTTTTCCGCTTGACATGTGGCAATTATTGTTCCTATGAGTAAAATCTATGGGAAAATAAATCATATGCTGAATATGTACTTTAGCACATTCTGACATAGATGGATCATGGAGGACATGTTAATCCCAGGGATTAACTCGATTCCTTAGCCCGGTATGGCGTATTTCGTCAATGTTCACCCTTAAATTTGCATGCATTCAAATATTTTTCAACCTCAGCAAATAACGCGCTCAAATTCAATTCTCGACTTTTAATCGAAAAGAATCGTCATTCTGTTATTGAAAACGCAACGTTGGCGATTATATCGAAGTGTGAAGTGTGAGGCAAAGTCAAATCATGCTTCCTTTATATTGCGGCTGTAAATAAACGTCCGCTGCTGTTCTTGAAATGAACGAAGCATCTCATTTTAAAGCAGGACTAATTTCAATAATATATGTTCCGAAGTACGAATTCGCATTCTTTTCTCAAATGTGGTGTGATTCTTTAAATCAAGTTGATTCTCTTTCGTTTCAACGCCTATAGCACTGGAAAATAATTTGAGATAGTTGAAAAAGTTTGAGATAGACTCTTATAATATAAGATGCATAAACTATGCAAACCACGGAGGCCAAATTATTAATAGGTGGTCTAATAATTCCGGCATCTCTCATTGACAGCTACAAATTTGAAAATAGGTTTTTTTTCAAAAATATTTCTTAATAGATCACTAAAACGTGAATCAATTGAATAGCGTGTTTCGTCATTTCTTCTTTCGCCTTTTTGCTTGAAGTAGCTTTCAAATGATGCTTATGATATTATACTAGAATCATAATTTATCAGTATGCCAGCACAAAGTCAATCATTTGTTTTAGCGAAGCATTTCATCTGTTTGATATGCAAACGTAATATCCTTATTGAAATTGAAATTCAAGTACATGTATCAACACATTATTCGTAAGTATTGCATTTTAAGCTACATTTTTCGTTAAGCAACTATCAAACAAATAATTTCATCTGAACAAACCTGACTGACTTGATACAGAGATGGAATAATTGAAAGTGAAAGGGAATTTATCATATTCATTAATCTCTTTCAGCTTCAAATGCATTCAATTTATCGATTCTCATGACCGATCAAGTTAATGGCGCCGATGAAGTTATAAAATGATAGAGTCGATGATCATTCACAACGAAAAATTTAAAGTTCTGTATTGCAACAGAGTTCTTTCGCCAATAGATGAATCATTTCAGGAACGCTATTTGAAGCGAACTTTTTGATTTGAAGTTCATAAGTTGAAATTGATGGCAACCGGTTATGCAACTATTCGTGACATTTGATTATAAAATAAGAAGCGGACCCCTCTTTCATGTTGTATCTTTAAATGTGACATGTATCAATCAACTTTTAAATTGACAAAGTGAAAAGGAACTTTTCTACATTCTTCCATCTGTTGCATGTATCAACTTGATAAAAAATTGGATGGTAAAGCCTTTAGTGAAATCAATATTGATGGATGTATTATAATGATGTTGGGATAACATTCTACCTCTCAATGCTCTATCAAGTAGGCTGCATTTAAAAGGTACACATTTACTCAAAAGCAACCAGCTATTTCGCAAATTATTAGAGAACTTATTGCATTTATGAATTATATATATAGATAGATTATATATTATATATGCTAATATTACATATGTATATAATTTATTATATGTACATAATATTGCATTTATGCAATTGTAATTATATAGGAACTCGCTCAAGTTGATTTCGAGATTGTTTTTCAAAAAGATTTTCATGAAGTTTACAATTTTTTGCGTTGCTGCCATGAAATAATTAATGGCGTGTTATATAAATATTGCCTTATTTATACAGTGCATGTTTAGCTTATTGGAATCAACGAACACAATTTCAAACATTTGAATTGTTGTTTCAATCAAAATGTGTATTTTCTTAAAGCTACATTGTACACCATATTTCTGGTCTGCTAACACGATGAACTATTTTTTCAGACAAACGTATATATCCACAGCTAGATTGTGCATGCAAAATTTTAAAACAATAATTTCCTTTCCTGTTATTTTTGAAAACATATAGTGTAATGCGATGTCATTTTCAGAAGCTATACCTCCTTTGCGAGTACGAAACGATTTATTTCAAAAAATTTGGAATTCTAGAAATTTTACAATAGCTAGGTGTGTTAGCAGTTGATGCAATAAAAACCGATACAATCGACACCAAAAAGTCTGTAATTTCTGATGACATCAGGTACTATCCGTTTAAACTCACCTTATTTTAATAAACGTTATGTGTTATTTGGATACACACTATACAAGGCTGTATAATGACAATAATAGCTTTGTTGAGTTCACTTCCATGACAGATGCAGTGAAAGTTATAATCATACGATGACAATAAGTAGAAGATACAAGAAGAAGCAATGGTTCAAGGGGATAAAAACAGAAAACTATCGACAAACACGAATAAATGAGTCTCCAAATCTCGAAGTCTTAGAAAACGGAGATCGCAGCTCACATCTAGAACGGGTAGCAATACCTGTTTGACCTTTGACATCAAAATATCTCTAAGAAGATGATGTTCATCAGCAGTAATTTTTCTGAAGAGTTTTAGACAACAATTGTCAGAAAAAACTTAAGAGGTTCAGGCAACGATACAACTCCAATGATACGTATAGCTTGCTGTTCAATACGTTCAAGTCTTTTCAGTAAGTATTGAGAGGCATTACAAAAGGAACAAAAAGCACAAGTCAAGAAGAAAGGACAAAAAGCATAAAATAGACCTTATGAATGCCACATAACATTTGAGCATTATGCTGGTATCTGCACCATAACGTCGTAAATTACGTAAGATGAACAACCTACGGGATGCCTTCTTAACAATGAAATTAATATGCATGTTCCAACGAAAATCATTAGACAAGTAGACACCTAGATATTTAAAATGGTCAACTTGTTTAAGAAAACAACCATCAGAAATTTTAGCAGGACAGATGTGCAATCCACGCTTGGTGACTATATCTATCACTACTAATTTTTCAGTATTGATAGGCAGACCAAAGTTGTTGGACCACTCAAAGACGTTCTTCCGCTCAAGTTGAAGTTTATCTTCTATGGGACTCCGGATGCAGTGTATAAAAAGAACATCGTATTTGATTACAGTAGTATTCGCACAGACAGGTGGCAAGTTATCTATGGCAAGCGTAAACAAAACTGGCCCAAGGGTGTTGCCCTGAGGTACGCCACTAGACACAACTCTCCATTCTGAGAATTCATTGCCATAAAAACCTCTGTCACTCAAACAAATACATATTAAACGAGTAATAAAAGGAGGAAAGTTGAAGCTCCAACATGCATTAACAATGACTGAGTGTAGAAGTTTATCAAAAGCCTTAGAGTGGTCAGTCGATAAAATTCTCACAGCTCCCGAGCTTGAGTCTAGAAAGCGAAGGATTCTATTTTGAGCAGCTACAAGGGCGCATGAAGTTCCACAACCTGGGAGAGGAATGTATGCAAATTGATCAGGTCCAACGGTATGTTTCACTGTAGGTAAGATGGACTTGTTCAAAATTATTCTTTCAAAGACAATAGACACCAATGACAATATCGATATAGGCCGATAATTTGATGCCATTCGAGGTCTATCCACCATAGGAACGGGTATGATGTTCACAGCCTTGAAAAAAGTTCATCACGAAGACACCTGTTCAAACGCAAAGTAATAGCAGGCAAAAGCACATCACAAAAATCCTGGAATATTCAAGGCGGCATTCCGTCGACCCAATACTAGATTATTTCAGTTTAAGTAGTTATTGAGTGACTTCGGAATTCGACATGTCAGCAGGAATACATAATGAGACAGGAGTATGATGAAGCATCTCAGATTTCTGGAAATTTGAAGCGAAGTAATTGCCAAAGTCTACAGCACTGATGTCAATGGAAGATTTCAACTTGCGATTTCTGGATATGTTATTCACTGATTTCCACACAGTTTTAGGATTACCAGAATTCACGGCTTTGTCCAAAAAAGATTTCTTTAGATAAGGTATGTGCGATTGAACCTCAGCACGCAAGCATTTATCTTCAGTTAAGTTTCCACGATGAAAATCCCGATCACGGTCATCAATAAGCACCTTTAAAGATAACCTGAACCATTGATTGATCGTACACATATAGTTCTTTCAGGGAAGTACTTATTGAACAGACCATATAGAGATTCTTGAAATAATAGAGCAGAATGATGTATGTCAACATAAGAATCAATTAGGGCGCACCAGTAAAACAATATCAAGCTCTCGGAGAATTTTGCCAGGTTTGCTCGCACAACTTGCGTATTTTCTTCTTCAGTGTCGCAGAAAGAACAACAGGTGATGGCTGCCACCACACCACACTGTGATCGGAATTACTGATTGAAGTAAGAGACGAAGGCTTACAAGTAATTCCAAGATTCACAAAGAGTTGATCCAATGTGTTGCCTCCTCTAGTTATATAGAATAGAATATGTTTATTCGATTGACTGAAAATCACACTTTGCAGAAAAAATAGACATGACATTTCAAGAAATTTCAAGTTAAAGAAAAGTAACGTTAACGCTGGAAGGGTCGAATTCAAATGTACATGCGGTTATACAGAGAAGTACAGTAAGGGACGAATGATGATGAGCGGCGCTTCGTGTTCTGCCTCATCGCGGCCAAAATGTCTCGAACGAAGTAAAGTTTCCGGGGACAAATGTTGGATGATGTGCCGATTGGAGAACATGTGACTAAACAGTTTGATAGCCCTACGATCTCTGCGAATTGACAATGGGGTGAATTTTGCACATTCACATGGAACACCGCAAATTATGCGGTGGCATCTTCTTTTAACTTTCTCCAACATCTCAGAGCATCGTTTGGTAAGTCCAACAAAAACTGGAGAGTTGTATTCCAGTATGCTGATTACACACGCATAATAGACTGACATGAGCATATCAGGCGACATATGTCGAAGCTCCTGGACGAAATCCAAACTGAGTGGGACCGTAAAGGGTCAACAGTTTGTCGCGAATTGAGTCAAGGACACATTATGTGCACATATAACATTATGTGCTTAATTTTTCGTCTCTCCTGGACACAATTATACATGAGGATGCAAAATTACACTTGATCAATTGCGTGAAACTAAGTACTGCAGCGTGATCAGTGAACTCCGGCTTTTGTTAAGAAATAAATGAAATAGTTTGATGCAGAATTATTCAAGTTTTAAGATCAGTAGTTTAAATCAGCAACAAATACTTCAACGAATAAAATCACGTTATCAAGTCTTACACGCAATTATACAATACTTCAACATGTATAGCATTTCTGTTTGAAGTACATAGTATATAAATTCATAATCGGCAAAACCACAACTATTTTCGATTTAAGCTGAGCAAACGAAGATAAGTCAACATTTATATTTTACACTTTGAACCTATAGATGGTATTCATTCTTAAAATATCTAGCATGGTAGCTTGGAATAACACAAAGAACATACGTGAACGTCAGTGAAAATAATGTCCAGATGTTTTTTTTCGTTTCACCATAATGTCGCACATGCTCGTATATTAAATGTGTGTACATTTAAGCTTAAATGGGTCCTGTAAATAAACATGTGCGGGTGTTCCTTGCATTAGATTAGCACGATTGTGTATAGATTGCATAAATAATCTTTATTGATTCACAAGATGCGGTGAATGCATTACAAAATTGATGAAAGACAATTCAGATTATAGATATTGACAGTCATCTTGCATTGCGTATAAAAGGTTTACTAAAGATGATTACATTACGTATAAAAAAGAATAACGCATAAAGGATTTACTATTGTGATAAAATAACAAAGGTATAGCCTATCATTAAACATGGAATCAAAAACCAACATAAGCTTTTTTCAGGGGAGTTATTGATAACTTTTGAAATCACTCGGGTTATCCGGGCAGTCATTAGCTTTAATTAGAGTAACTCGGGTAGTGATTTGACATTCGGTTGCGATCCCTAGGATTATTAACATCATCCTATCACCATATTGCAACATCATTATTAATGCATGTTGTATATCATGTAAATACAATCTGACATTATATGATTATTTTTTTATTATTGCACTATTTTTATTATATAGCTATAATTATATGATGTTGATTAATATTATATAATATTATTATAACTATTATATAACTATTCGCACTTGAAAATTGACAATTTCTTTTCTTTCCTTAGATGTTTAGCAGCACCTGGACAGCATCATATATCAGACTTGCTTAAGGCAGCGCTAATGGGATCTCCGGCCATATCCTTAGGCGCATACTTGACCTCCCTGAGTCCTGTTAGGACTCCGAGGCCATAGTAGTGTCATCCCGACCTAATGTTAGTTCATAAGTCGTGTGCTAGAAAAAAGTTTTATGATATGTTACGTAGGTCAGATAAACTTTGGTGCGTGACTTTATGACCACCTTGTATAATAATAATTTTTGCTTTATCACCATTATTTTCATCTTGCATCAGGATACATGTCGGGAATACGAAATGCTGAAGAATAGAAATGGCGTACTACAACACGGAAATCATTTGGTTCATGAACATCATAATTGCATAATAACATACATACTTTTCTCATCATGAATCAAAACTTAAGCTCAGTACAATGATTCAGATACAAACTTGGTTTTGGAATTTCAAAGCACATCACCACATGCATGTGCATGTATATTATTTGCAGAATTTCCTCATTCAATGTTTTGCAAAATGAGATCTGGTAATCCATGCATATACATATGCACTTCGAAATTTGAGCAATGACTTTAATGCAAATGAACTTACACAGATTTAAATATAATTTCTCAAAAATTAGATTTCCTCACCGCTTTCCAAACTATCGATGCGTATATATTGAGCTTGACATCCGTCAGTAAACTCAATGAGTTTCTACAAAAATGTAAAATAAATATATGCAGCATGCTATGTTAATTTGCACAATGGAGATGTTATTTACTTTGACATTCATTATTTTTGTCATGTGCAGTGCAACATCAACGAAATCTATTTTAGTCTCTTTTCGATCATCCGATTCCGTATTCTTCTTAAGGGATAGAAGCAATGAGAACACTTAAACCGAAACTGACTTGTTTCATAATTACTGCACAAGGAAGATGAGGTGTGTGAGAGAATTTCCGATGGATTTCTCATTTGTTCATTGATTTCTGCCGTTTTGTGTAGGATCACTGCCATGCAATCACAAAAGATTGCAGAGTGCCAGTTTGCCTGATTTTTCTGAGCATAGACTAGAAAGATGTCCAAAGACCTGAATAATTTCAGAAATAATTTCCTTGGCATCCGCGGGCTGTGCGTTTAGTCCTACTGGGGACTCATCAGTATGGATCGGAAAGACTCAAGCTAGTTTATGACCTCTGAAACTTCTGAACAAGATGAAGGACTACACAAGGCTGCTCTGCATTTATGTACACTGGCTTTACCACACGGATTTTGGTGTTTGAATGGCTCAAGTCAGTGGGAATCTTTCTCTGCTGCTACATGTACAGAGCCGTTTAATTGATGAAGAGATTTTAGATTTTAAATCCCGGGGAACTATAAATATCACGTTCAGAATCATTTCAATATCTTTATCTGTATCATTGCTCTCGTAAGGGCATAAAGTACTAAGGCAATCGATCTTACATCGAGTACATGAACACAGCAACATCACGTAATGGTGAAGGATAATATATGCAGGTAATGGAAAAGTCACAAAGCTCGTTTTTCAGCACAGAAAATTCTACATACTCCTCCTGACGTCCAGAAGGGAAGTTGACTTGGCAAAACAATGGCAATGAATTCCAGTCGTCGATGACACGGGATCTTCGCACTTAAAGGATTTTTGAGGACTTTTAAGTCATGATTAATTGGACTCCTTTAAGAGGCAAGGCTGAAGAACGTTCCCGGATCACAGGGAGCAAGTGACTGATGAATTCAGTACGTGGGTATCAAATCTAAAGCACTGTGACGAAGTTGGAGGGTTGAAATTCCAAGTTTTGTGGAAGCGGATTCGATCTTTTTGTCAGTCGCATAAAATAATCCACAGTAATTTTCCTGTGCAACTCTGAGGAAAGGTTTATTCACTACAGATTTCAAACAATACAATTAGTAGAAAATGTATAGTTAATGCGAGTACATAGGATTGAAATGAAATGTCTTTCAATCGATAATTTATAATTTTTTGGGTAGGGAAAATGAATTTTGGCGACTGAAAATACCAGGCATTTACAGGTATCTTCAGTCGCCTGACGATGGCCAGGGTAGCTGGTCGCAAGCGCTAGCGCAATAAAGATATACATTGACTACTACCAGTCTGCCTCCCCATCCAAAAATTTAAAAAAATCATACATAGTGCATAGGATGGACAATTTGACTCTATGATTTACTAGTCTATGATTTATTTCTTAATCCATAGAAAGGCTATAATTTTCATCATGCCAAAGCATTCTTTAGATGTGTAAGAAGTGCTTAGTGCGCATTTCAAAATTAATAAAAAATTCTTTCTCTCCTTAATTGTCACGTGCTTAAATTAAAGCCCAAAATATTCCCAGATTTTCTGCCTGGGTATCATGTATGCAAACACTGGAAATGAAACATCTTGAAAATAATTGTGATCTACAGATAAACTTCTAAATACATGTGATATACTTTGTAACTTATTTACTATCATGTTTTGTATACCTATTGACTGTATATGAATGCAACACCATATAAGAAACAAATAATTATGGACCAATCACTGATTCCTTTGGGACACCTGAATGATCTTGTACGACGTATCATGTTGCATGAAATTAGTGAATAAGGATTTCACGTCATCCATGATTAAAGGTGAGTTAAACGAATGTGCCTTGAAGTATCAAATCATTGAAATATCAAGCGAGTATTAATGAAGAGCAGAAATATCTGAAGCGCCGAGGGCGGAAAGACTGTTCACACTATACAAACAAGTATGATCGCTTTCTCATCCCTATTATCTAAAAATGATCTTCATACTATTATTCTATAGTCGGGACTTGAGAAACTAAACCCCAGAACAATAGGGCACCTGCACTTTTCTCCGAGATGCACAATGTGAATCCATCTGCTTGAAATTTTTTTTTATCAAAACATCTTGGAATCCAAATCTAGGACCTTTGAAGTTGATACAGGCCATTCTCAAAAAATAGTTGAATCTGCAGTGATCTGAAAATGTACGCTAAGTGTGAAAGACACTATCACTGTAGTTGTAATTGACTTTTTTCTGTCATCAATGCCAAAAAACGACGATTATGAATTTAGGAAAAGATTCTTTGCAAAAGATATGAGGTCAACATGCATGTTTCGATTTGATATTTCGTGCTGATAAGTAACTAACTGCATTCTTAACAAAGTCTTGTGCGCCGCACCTTCGAAAGTATCTTTGTATAAGCCACACCTGTAATTCTGCCTTATCACTGATTACAATGAATGCTTACATGCCATGTAAAAAATATTGCTTCTTATCTACAAAAGTTAACAAGAATGGAATTTCTCTCAAGATGGATTACGAGTTGTAAAAGGTATAAGTAAAAGTAAAGTGTTTACTTGTAAATTGGAAATCAAGACATAGTCGTTAAATCTGAATGTTTGTGTCAAATGATATTGTTTTTGTGAAAATTGAACGAATTTCGAATATCAATTCTTTGCTGATCTGACAAGAGTCCTCTCTTCTTTATTCATCGTGAAATGTGAGTCAATTCACTCGCTATTAAATACTCACAGTGTCATGTACATTTTCTTGTCATGTCAATTTCATTCCGTGAACATGCCGGTAGGACACCGGCGAAATGCATCGATCTATAACTAGAGTGCCTTTTCACTTTACCGAATATCTTACGGTTGCCCTGCCCTCCCACATTGAATCATATGACTAAGCAGGGATTATTTCGTCAGTCAATTCACTGTTGTGAGCATGATATGAACTAAGTAAAGCGTTACCAGTCACACTAGAATGTCTTGATATTTGAAGGGGTCGGACATACATATAAGAGTATATAAAACACATACTTTTTTTAATGGAAATATTTCACCCCATGTTATGATGCATGTATGCTTCTTTTGACTGATATTTCATCTTTCACTTTTCACTGATATTCTTTTGGAGATATTTCACCCCATGTTATGATGGATGTATGATGGATGTATGCTTCTTTTGACTGAGTTAGACGATGATAGGAAACTTTCCTTAATGGTTTCCAGAAAGGGCTTAAGGGGATAAGCCACAAAGATCATCAATAAAGCAATAATAGGGGTGGGCCACCTAACAATAAGGGGGAAGGGTCAAAACAAGATCTGTACCATCATTTCGCTGTACATCTGTCGGATGGTGAAGGAGAAAAGTACAAAGACATTCCCTACCCATGTTTTCCTTATAACAGGCCACACACTCATTTCTGACCCTCCAATATGCGAGCAACAAAAAGTGTCAATGGTAAAAAACTGGAGTTTTCAAAAGCACAAATCTTCCAATTTTGACGATGAACATCCGGGAAGGATGTTGCTCTATGTTCCACCCACTGGACTTTTCACGAGAATGTGATTAGGCCAACAACACGAAGTCTTAGGACAAGCTTGTCCTGCCTACCCTGCAAACACAATGAAGACTTTAAGATAGAAGACTGTTCTAAGACTTATGCCATACATTGCCCTGCATCCCATGATTCCTGTCTTCGGTTGAAAGGCAATGCAACTACAGATATGGGAGCATACGTTGACGTACTCGAATGAGATTGACAGATCTCCTTTTATTGTTTCTTTTTGAGTTTCCATTGATATACCGTTTCAATAAACATTATTTTTAAATTCCACGAAACTTGGCATTGTCTCACTGGGATGAGTGATTAAATGTGCTGATTGTGGTACTTGGATAACAATGTACCGGAAATTTAAGATATTAGAAAATGAAAACATACATGATGATGAAAAAAATAAGAAAATAATGATACAATAAATTAGAAAAATAATCGAAGACAATTTTGTTAAATAGCTACTTCGCAAAACGGATTGCCTACATGAAGATTTTGTGATTTAAATACTAATTCAAAATAGCTAATGTGGACTTAAATAGGATAGGTTTGATATTTAATGACTGTCGCCACTCTTGAACTTACCCTACACGAGTTAGCTTCCTTATACGTAAGACAAGATATGAAGTTTATTAAGTACAATAAACTAAACATAATGATTATTTGATTAATCACACTTTTCACAATAAATCGGCGTGAATTGTGCTCAAGTCTGCATTCTAGCGGCAAATGGCAAAAAGTGAAGAACCTACGGTAGATACTGAATTAGTTGTCGACAAAACCAAAAGCATGTTTCATAGTCACAAGGTGGAATAGAGAACCTTTGAACGCATCTACTTGAACTTTACCTTTGAGGCAATGTCATTGGAAATACCATTGCCAAGTGAAACGATGGCAATTTTTTTGCTTATTTAAAGTAATGAAGATTTATAACAAATGTCTTGGAATTTGTATTACATAATTTACATTTCAGTCGATTTCAGTCATTACTGCTTTTTTTGTGTTGGGCAAACCGTAGCCAAATTTTTCCTGTATGTATGCCTGTATTCTATAACCTTTGCAGCTGAATAACAAATAAGTTACTTAAAATCGAAACCACAAATACATGTATAGGTCAGCGTGCGAATCGCTTATCAAAGTCGACAATTTTTGCATCATTTTCAGTCTAGCATAGTAGACGTTACCTCAAAGACACAGAATATCGCATTGGGAAGCTCTGATAATGACGTGAATCGTTTGTCGTCACTTCAGAAAGAGAACATTTACAGTGTGGTTCATAAAATCCTGCACAAACACTAAATTTAAGTTGTGTCGGTGTGCTCTTACTGACATTTCCTGTCAATTAAGACAATTTTTTCAATTAGAAGTTTGACATTTCAAAGCTAACTTTAATGCCTGTGTGATTCAAGCTATAGTCAGTAGCTTCTAGAACGCTTAAAAATGCGTTTTCATCCAAACCGTCATTTATTTTTTCTCTCAATTGACATGGTTCAACTGATATTTGACTACCCATTGATGATCCATTAAGTAATTTTACAGGAACTACTTGCTGGTAGGCAACCCGGTGAATACTAAAAGTTAACCACAACGTTGACCTATCCGGGGTACTTTGAAATAATTTGCTTTGTTTAATATCTCAGAAAACATGATAACCAGAGGGGTAAGATTCTGTGGTTCATGCTCGAAACGCACTTGGAGTTACCTGTTCATATCCTTAATGAAGTTCATGTTCTCAGAAGTTCTTAATGACTAATTAGGTGTTGCTTCAAATGATCTTCAATCACTTTATTGATTCTTATGAGAACACTTCAAATAAAATGTACTGAATACAAATTTATTTCCAATCAAGTGCATTTAAAAAATTCAAAATTTGAATTTCAAATTCAAAGAGCACATTTTAGCAAAATTTGTAGAAATCATGAAGCACTTCGTTCATGATCTTCGTTTACTTCGTTCACACATCAATTTGCTTCGTTAAATCTATCATCTACCCACCTCGGCTAAAATCCTCGAAAAATTTGTGCTCATCTACATCAAATCAATTTACCTACCTTCGTCCACAATAGGGTTCGCAGCCCGAATGAAAATCAAGCCCGGGCTAGCTCGCTCTGCACGTCAGCATGCCTGACGAATTTTCCCTATTACTGGGCAAATATGGAATTGTTCTGTCAGGGATTTTCCACTAAGATTCCACTTCGCATTTCAGATAAAGCCGTCAGTTTTAGCAATCCGGGCTAATTTCTACAGCTCTGACCATGCTCTAAAGCCCGGAATATGACCGAAAATCGAGATTAAAGCCCGGGCTAGCCCGAGCCACGGACCTTGGGCTGCGAAGTCTAGTCCACAATATGCGCGCTTATTATCACATTATGATAAAATTACTGATTTTCTGGAATCACATGATTGATTCTACGGGTGTGGCACTTAATTATGCAATTTCACTTTTTGTGACCTTTGAAGACCACGCCTCACAATCTGAGTTAATTGTCACATATTCCAGTGCCTTATCCGTGGTCTATCTTTTGTCGCGTCCTTAGCAGACATCAACCATTGACTTTTCAGGTTCGTCAAATGAAGCCATCGAATCATGCACAGTTGGGACTGTATTTGCAAGTCATTCTTTGACCACAAAAATCACCACATTACTGCAGCCATTAAACTTTTCACAACTGTTGAAACTATCCCCACTGGGCCTTTACAAACGCTCATCCCCAAAATTGCGCCGTGAACTAATAACTTTTATGCTTAACACTGAAATGCAGTCAGAAGACAGCACAGTTACCCTTATTTTATGTCACTTTTCTAGAAGCAGCTGCTTCAGTAATTTTGTCCAAGCGTACACACGTAATGATATTTGCACATACATATACGCATACTTATACACAGGTAAATGTGACGTTATGTATCTTAAATGTCACATTAAATCTGCATGCATATGCCTTGCATTTAAGCAAATGCAGTTGTTATATTTTCTTTTGCATATAATAGAACATGTGCACATACTTATTGTTATGTCACTGCATGTTAAATGCATGCATTTTTCATCAATTCAAATTCCCAGTTTCTAAATTTACACTTCTGTTTATTAAAATTATTTTTTCCTCCCCCTTCTCTCTCTCTCTGTGCCTCCATGATTGCTTAATGTTGCAATTTCTTCTAGTACATTGACTTTATTTCGCCTTATAATTGCTTTTTGCTATTTATCAAAATACTCGTAGAATTTTGTATGGAATGTAAGGGCGAATTACTTTGTATATTCATTCACTTACACATTTATTGCACTTCATCCAAATACCCAATAACATTCTTGTTTTGCAATTTTAGTCAAGTGATAGGTAGCATCTTGTATGGGTACTAAATGACATTTCATGAAGATGCTGTTGGAAGACTAACATAATGTGTTCTACCTCAGTAATGGGAACAAAACGATTTCCTTACCGCGTTGACAATAAACTCCCTACATAGAAGAGATCAAAACCATAAAACAAGAGTTTATTCATCAGGATGACCAATGTCTCGCTTAATTACATGAAAGGTCTACAAAAGTACAGAAAATCAAAAGACGATCAATCGAGGAATGGTTAGCAGTTGGTGAGTGTCTTTGATGAAAACAAATTCATCAACAGATATTAATCAACACGAGGCACGCCTTTTTGATCAATCAATCGTGAGAATTCAATCGGCTTGAACTAGTTACGTTGGAGCAAATGAGCATGTTATTAACAGCACCTCTGACTGTGTAAGGACAGACTATGTAATAGATTGATTGTTTGTTAAATGCATGTACTTTAAATCTTCAGTGAGTGCCTACACTACAGTTTGCAAACTGTACTGCAATTGCAATTTGTCACTTTTACTGAAATGCATTCGGTCTTAGTAGTTCATCAGGCTTTGCGACATGTTCAGACTAATACTTTATCCCAATAGAGCAACCGTTCATTCGCTGGCAAAGATTTTTAGTAGTCTTGAGACTTTGTTTCGATCAAAGCTTATTCTGGCAATTGCCAATATTCATTTCGAATGAGCACGCAATCGGATCCTTCTCAATAATATACAATGCATTGTCGACATGGGACTCAAATCGAAAAAAGATATCTGACAAGTATCCGTGAGCATTGATATGATTTTTAGCAAGGAATGAAAGAAAAAACAGGTGTTTCACCGTGTGAAATATATCCTGGTATTCACTTGTTCGTCTGAAGTTGATTCAAGTGTAACTGTGCGGAGACGGTTATGTTGGCCGAACCGAACGCTGATTGGTAAAGAGAACTGACGAGCTGATGGCACTCCGACACGGCTGATGAATAAACGACACCGACAAAGATCATTAGAGCCACCAAACAGTGCTGTAGCAGACGAGCACTCAATTGATCATAGTTAAACGTTACCCATGCGAAACTGTTTTATTTCAAGAACATCACCACAGCTCGCCACCCAATATTATTGCTGAAAGGCCTCGCGGAAGAATATATTCCAAACGTTAAAGAGGTTGCTTTGTCTTTCATTTCTTGCCAATGCGATATCGGCCTCACATTGATGTGATTTTGTTGATTTTTTTAAGTTGAAGATAGTCAAAAGTTACTAAATCATAAGACGTTTTCAAAAATCTTCAATTTTTGAAAATTAATATCAGCACAAGTGTGATTGAAAAAGAAGCTAATTTTTGAATTAAAGTGATTCATAATTCGTTAAACATGAAACTTCTTCAATCCTATCCATACGTGGCTATGAAGCACAACGATATTCTGGCGGGGTGGGGGGGGGGAACTTCGTTCCATCTTCGTTCGAGAGTCCTCTGCATCACAAAAAATTCACGGTAATGCAGACTTAGAATGGGAGCCTTCTAATTCTTCGCACAACGAGTAGCAATTCAAAATTTGAAATCATCAATTTTGACTAATTTTTGAAAATTTTGAATTTTTACTAGAACTTCGCAAAAAAGAGGTTACTTATGAGTACGATACATAGGGAGATTAATAAGTTTAATTTTGCATAGAATACAACTCAAACATATGCATGAAAAGTGCGGAAGATTTTCCTTCAAAAGTAACCATTCCAATGTACCTGTGAAAATGCAGTTCTAAATAACTTCAAATGCAATTATAAAGAATATGGAGAACTTGTAAGTACTCACATATTTCAAATAATTCGGAAACGACTCGAAAATGACTACCACTACTGAGAACTTTAATAAGTAGTATCTACAGAAATTTTGTTTTTCCAAATCTCTGTTAGGTCTATGGCTTAATATATGATCATGATGTAATTCATAGACTCATACTACTAAAATTATGTGCTCACTTCGAAAGTCGGGAGCTTCGTTGAAAGATATGGAAAATGTCAGCCAAACCTTCAAAAGAAGTATTTTTAAAAACTGGTAATGCGTTTGACCGTCCAGCAGACTAAATCCAACGATTTTTGATGAAATATTTGAAGATTCAATAAAACCTAAAGTCAAAAAATGATCGGCCAGCTTAGTTTTATAGTGGGATAAATTTCGTGCTATAATTGCTCTAGAGTACACTTTAGCTGTAAAGTTGATTAGCTTGTAATTTCGTGGACACAAGGCATCATGTTAAGTTGCGTTTCAATAGCTTACTAAAAGAAAAATTCCTTGTCCATTCAAAATGTACATCATTTTAAGAATCATGTGATTGGAACATGTCATATGTCACGATGACCATTATGCTTTATTGACATATCTAATAATCACAGTCTGCTTGCAAGGCTGGATATCAAAAGTAAAGTACCAGGTAAAGCACAACCCATCTTCACGCTTGATTTTTTCGTGCGAAAAATGGATGGGTTGACGTCGCTGTGTTTGGTTGATAGTTTTACTCAGCAGGAGGACCAGGATCAGGTCACTAATTCTCTCGATCTCCTGATATTTAGTGAGATGTAAGTAGAGGCCCACTGTTTATTTGTTTTTTTTAGTATATATTGAAAAAATATTTTAATGCATTCTGAAAGCATTCAATTTTGTCTATTATTGTCAGTTTTCAGAGTGCCATTGTGGATGTGCAGCTTAACTGTTGCATTTCAAATGGCTTTACATTTCAAAGATGTAATTTGTTCCTTATATTGTCTTAGCTTGATTTATGAAGAGAGAATCAAAAGTTGCCGCTGGCTTTTGGATTTAGTCAAATCGCTGCAGTCTACAATGCAGTCCACGTTTGTGACAAATGATAATAACATCAATAAATCTGTTTGATAAACGAAGTTGACTTTATGAGTTTTCAACCGAGTTTGTTGATGAAGAAATGATCAATTAAGAAAGAAACGTCTCTTGTAAAGAAGAAATGAAGAATGAAAATCGAAGATTCTGCTGAAATATCTCAATATCTACGCAACGATTCATAAAAATGTTTTCTCCAGTTTCGCTATCTTGGAGCAAGCACAAAATAGCAGAAAGTAAAAATATCCCAAAACAGAAGCGTCATGAAATTGAAATGGTCTAGAAAATTGAGATCTAGAAACTGTTTCGGTTTGGCAGTCTACTGATGCTACGGAACTTTTGTGCTTTAATTGTTAAGTTTGAGGATATCTTTCAGTTTATGCATACTAGAGATCCCAAGTTTAAGCCTTGATCGAACACTCTTGCAAACGAATCGCAAAATAATCGAGGAAGCGTTTCCTGGGTAATATCCCGGGCACCACTATAGTAATCCTGAGAATTTTGATTTAGACTTGAAGCTTGGAGTGAGCATAGTTATTATATAAGCTACATGCTTTCATTTCTAGAGATCTATGCCGAAAATTTTACCGAGATCTCTTGATAGCGGTCTTATAAATGCATCGTGCATAATTGCACAGCACATTAACAGGGAGTGAGTATGCAACACACGAATCAGATTACTTCTTTCGAATTTTCATCAGTTGTTAATCATACAGAAATCATAAGGTCTTGGATTCTATGGATCATAATCCGTAACTCGCCGATTAATTTTATTTAAATATTCTCAAAAGTTGTTCCATATCACCTTCAAAACAGCGCATGCAAAGGTCTCATAGCGCTTAGTAAAGGAGTTAGCAAGAGTTATTTCATCTGCGGTTATATTGTCATTAGACAGTAGATTAATTTTTTGTTTAAATTCGTTCAAAGTTTTGGGTGTGAGCTGATTTCGTATCAGGTTCCATAGCCAAATATCCAGCATTGACAAGTCTCGGCTTAGCCCGACAAATACAACGAATGAATTTTGAATTGAGGAGCCTCTTACCTCATGAGCATAGGCCTAATATGGCGGCACCTAATATGGTTGACACAACCGAGTTTGATTTTTCCTCTGTGTCAGAAGTGGAAGTTGCATGTTCAAAAGGACAACAAGCCTTGTCATTGTTCCAATTCTATCTGCTACAAGCCCACTTCACACATGGTAACTGGTGATTTGAGTATTATTTCCAACCCAAAACTTAGGGACTTGATGTCAAGGGGCACCAATTGTAGAGGGCCTATTCACAAGTCTTCCGAGTTTGTTAAAGTCAACGTTAAAATGCAAAATTAGTTACCTTTATTGAGAAGCCCTGTAGAAAGTGCGCCCTAAGGAATTCAGACTTCCTAAATTAGTCTGATGCTGTCCTTAAGATAATTGATAATCGCATCTCCTTCCTAAGTGCTAACTTTCCATCCTTGCATTTCCACGAGGTACTAAAATCTAAGGAGTGTAGAAACTTCTTTTCAAACTTTCAGAAGGAATACGACATTGCTCCGTCAGATAAGGCCGCCAACAATTTTGTCATTGTGTGTAAGAAGTATTACCTCATTTTCCTCTTGAACAAACTAGGCTTTGACCTTGGCAGTTTCAATGCTGTTGGTAATCAGATTCACGCACCGATTATCACTTCCATCGATGACATTATTGCCGAACATTGTACCGCCCTCCAGGATTCCTTTGGTATGACGGTTGAGGATAAGTTTATGGTTTTACCTATAAACTTTTCTAGATACCTAGATTACACAAGAATCCGTATAAAAGCAGATTCATGATGGCTGGTGCCAGTAACAGCAGACCCAAAGATTTAGCCATAATTGTGAACAAAAGTTTGCAAATTGGTCTGGGACAAGTTTAGTAGTTATTGCTTTTCCATCAAGAATAATTCGGGTGTGAATGCCTTATAGAGCATTAACTCTTCTGCGGAATTTCTAGATAGGATGTCGGGTTTGAATTGCCACACTTTACAAGTTTATGATTTCTCCACACTCTATACGAACCTTAATTTAGACCAGGTTAAGGACTCCTTGAGCGACTTATGTGAGATAACATTTAGCTGTTCCAAGAGCTGCAACTGCATTGGGTATTATAGAACCTTCTTCTCAAATAAAAAGTACACATGATATCACTGCTGGTCCAAAACCTAATTCCTCACTGCTATTGATTTCATCCTAGATAGCACTTCTGTTAGGTACCTTCCGGAGACTTGTCTTTAAACAAAGTCGGGGCATTTCTATGGGTGGGAATTCCAGTTCACTCTTGGCTGATCTCTTCTTATCGCACAGGAAGTTCAAGTTCGTGACGGGTCTTCAAACGAGCAGGAAATTTGGCTTGACCAAACTTCTCTCTTGCACCACTGGTACATGTATGTCGACGACATTTGTGTATTTAATTACAAGCACTTCGATAAGATCCTTCCTGAAATCTATCCAATAGACCTCTTGGCTGGTAGAAGCGGTGATAGCAATGAATGCGTAAATTATTTGGATGTCAAAATCAAGATACAAAATAGTGGTCTATCCACCATGGAGGTTTACCATAAGGTTGATGAGTTCAGCTTCTCAGTGGTGCTATATACATCTCCGAAAGTAATATGCCTTTGAACACTGGCTTAACATCTTTGCTGCCCAACTCATCAGGCTCGCTAGGATTGCATATGATGCCTCCGCTTTCATTTCAAGAGCTAAGACCATTTTCAATATCTTCAAGGAAAGGGGTTACAAGGTTATTCCACTAAAAATTCTTGTATAAAGTCCTTCTCGAGGAATAGGTTCCTCGTTTATAAGTTTGGTTGTTTTTCGCCTCGCCAAATACCTTCCATCATAGGATTGTTAGAATAACAACTATTTTCCAGGTTCTTATGCTTCCTTTTGTTCTCTTATGTCCAAAATTTGTTTCGGTTAAGTTTTAGCTATGTAAGAGATCTATGATGTATGTACATAGACCCTACAAAAGTATATTAAAAATATGCAAAAAACAAGCACTAAATTGCCTCCGTACACCGTGAGAGGAGAGATCGAGCATCGGCCTTCGCAAATGCAGCGCCAAGCCGATGGAAGCTCTCTCTCCGAACCTGATATCTTCAAATTTCATGCGAATAGCTATTATGTCGCATATTCTTGTTAGGGCTGCTGAAGCTTCCTGCCCCATAGACCATAAACTGCAACTGCCATCGAAATGCAGCGCCAGGTCAATTCGTTACATTTCGGTCCATTTTCGATAAGCGTTCTCTTCGAGGCCGCCTCGAGACAGACCTCACCTACTCGCTTCATCAATGATAGAGGGTGTATGCTTGCGAGAGTTGTTCAAGCCAACACCTTGCTCTAGAGGTGGATTCAAGGATGCTTGACGGCAAGGACCATAAATGATATTCCGGATCTCGTTGTGACTTCGAACAATGTTTGGTCCGCGTTTGTAAGTTAATCCGTGGTAACCAAAACTGTCTACTAATTTTTCTGTGCACAGTGGAAGCGTGATGTCTTCCTCAGTTATCAAAGTCCCAGACGTAGCTTCACCAATATTTGAACCTCATTTGGTTCAAGTCGTTCACCAAGGCCTGGGCTATGAGTGGCCGATAACCAGTCCGAAACTTGTGACGGGAAGGAAAAAAGTAATAATAATAATAATAATAATGCGTTTTATTTCAGTTAATGAAAATCACAAAATTACAAATTCATGAAAGTTACAGTAGATAGAAATGAAAGTTACTTCAAATTAGAATTATACGGGGTTGTGCAATAAGGTAGAAAAGACATAGCTGGGCGGTGAGTTTCACAGAGAAAACTTTCAAGAAGTTGAGAGTAGAGCAAACGTCTTGGAAACAAATCATGGAGCAAGTTGTTCGGCTGCATCATTTCCTGAAATACCTTCAATGACCTCACAATTCTTCGCTCACTCAAATCTCCGAGACAGTTCTCACGACACCGACTGCCACAAATAACACGATGACACATGCGGTTGATTTTGTCTGATTTATTGCTGTCTCTCTTCAAAAGACCAACATACAAAGGTGAATTGTATTCGAGTATTGATCGAATGAAGGCATTATAAACAATTATCAGGTCATCCTTCTTAATACCAGCCGATTTTAAACGGCGGAGAGCAAACACACGTCGACTAGCATTTTTGCAGACATCGGAAATGTGATCCTCCCAGCTCAGGCACTCATTGAAAGTAACACCAAGTAAGTGTACAAGTACAAAAAAGTCAGTAAAAAATCAATCTGTTGGGCTCCATCCAAGCCGAAGCTATGATATAAAGTGACACTTTGGAGCGCATGAGCAGTGCCCGAGCATTTGACCGTTGTAGTGTAAAGCTCATGCGTCCACAAACAGCGTAGTCTGCGCCGTTTCTCGATGTCAAGGTTTTGATTGACAAGTGCGAGGAAATGCGTTCGAAGACGCTTCTCGCGGTCTCAGCCCAGTGTCCATAAACAGCAACTGCTAGGGGTAAGCACTTCCACTTTAAGTCGATACACTTGAAGAGATTCGCGGAGATCTTCCTGTCCTTAACAGCATCTGCAACAGATCTGGCAGTGAGTATCGCTTCCATCAATACAGGTGAATTAAGCGGATGAGTCACTGTCAGATCAAAGGAAGCAGTGTTAGTAAGATGACGTGGAGGGAGAAGAATGTCAACAGGTCGTCGTTGATCGTTGCCTACATCACCGCATTTCTCGAGTTGTGGAGCCAAGTGTGCTCGCTGACAGTAACCAAACAAGCAGTCTCGCAAATTATTGTGTCGGCTCACAACACTGTGTCCGTATGTGCATGTTGAAGCATGATGTCCCAGTTGGTCAAGGACTTGCTTATTTTTCGGTGGGCATGTTGGACTGAAGGAATTCTGAGGAAAAAGGTGAAGACCAAGCCATCACTTCAACAAAGTTTGCATCTCATTTGGCTCAAGATGAAGACCATGACTTTCCGAACGCATAGCACGAAAACAACAAGAAGCATCTTTGGTAGCAACTCCCCGAAGACGCGCTTAATTCGCTATTGTGAGAGAATCATGAAGTCCGATAAATTGTGCTTCCTCAATTACTTTGGATAGTTGATGCTGTTTCATTGGGTTTTCTAACACAAATTCCCCTATCTGTTGTTCTGGGTCAACCAAAATGTTATACAAAATTACTCGAAGTTTCTATCATCGCATCAGAGTCGATATATGCTAATGTTGAATGATGCTTCATTGAACGCAAGCCCAAACCGCTAAAGTGAAATCCCAACTGAGCTTGTCTTCTTGTATTTGTAGTCAGTTAATAATCTGCAACTGTTCGTTATCAAATTGAAAATTTCAAATTGCAGCAAACGCACGAAGTTCTTCTTCCGATAGTTATTTCAATAAATGAATGTTTCTTTCTCTCTCTCATTCTCGCTGGCTCTGCACCCTTCCTTGCCTCGACTACTGAGTCTTGTCTGTCTCGGTTCTGTCAACTTTTCGTCAATCAATTAATTCTGCCGAGCTGTGGTTAATATATTTCTAAGAATAGCACATTGCACATGCAAGACCATTATCCGAAAACATAGCGATTCTATCCATAAAAGATTGAAGATTAAGTCTATTCAAGCTACTACTTAAACATCTATATTCTCAATAGTTTAGAAATTTGTTAAATAAATAAATATTCATTGTTCAACAAAAGAATATTTTTGTACTCTGTGAACATTGATCAATATAGGCCTATAATCTGGTTCATGTCTGGTGCAAATATTACTGAGATCATTGAAGCATGAGAGCTGATTTGCAAGTTACCTTTTGAGTCAGCAGCTATTCACATGCAATGAGCGCATTTCGCTTGAAATTTAGGAAATATTACTCATGCACACTCATTTTTTAAAAAGTTGGCTAGAGGGCATAGCTGAGTATGCATGGGAACAAGCCTGAATAGTCATTTCATCCAACTGATTTACGATAGGGCAGCAGACAGACTGGTATGAGTACTGAAATTTTTTGCATCATTGGTAGTAAGTGCCGCAATGTAAGGTACTATACATGGACTCTCTCCAGTCTGTCTTCCGTCTTATCAAAAATCATTTGTTTTCCTGAAAGGCGATTCCTTTCAATCCATTACATCTGACGGTACTCCTATTCTCCACACTCCTCCCCCACATTTTCCAATTTATCCAAATTTATCAAATTTCATCAAACTTAGTAGCATTGGATTTAGAATGGACTTGATCTGTCACTGAGTGATAGTATGCAAACCACGAAGAAGTCCTACTTGAACCCTAGGATGAAGGACCGGTCCCTTGGATACTCAAAATACAAGATACAGCTGTGATCATGAACTTTGTGGGATTGTTGTCTACAATGTTGTAAATTTTCTACAAACAAAAAGGATTTTGCACACGCCTTTGCGACGGTAGTGATACTGCACTAGGAGCAAGAGAAGATATTTGACGATGCAACACTCGCGGGTGTCAACAACAAAAATATTGGGGGGGGGGAAGGAATAGGGACATAAGGAATTATCAACAGGTCTAGTTCACATCCCTTAACATCAACACAGCTCCCTATTTAATGTACTTTCATACCCGGAATATATTTGACACACGCAATTGGTACTAACTGAATTTTTTCGGGAGCTTACTAACTGATGCCTTATCACACGTCTTGTCAAATTTAGAATAGCAGTCATTATTAATAAATGTAGTTTTTTGAAAGCACAATATCAGCAGAATTATTGAAAATTCAGCATTTTCATTTACAAGATAAGAACAGACCTGATTAGTCACCATCTCGTTCAATATTAGGAATCATCAACAGGATTGACAGTAGCTCCGCTGTACATAAAATGATAGCAAATCCCCATTGTTATGTTGATGTTAAGGTATGTGAAGTAGGTCTATCTGCTGATGACTTCTGGTATTAGGTGAAATCGTAGCTATTCATTTCTGGTCTTTATAGTAACTTTGGTTACAGGAAAAGAAACTTCATCTGATTATAGAATTCGTGAAATTTGATCAAATTTCCCAATTTTTCTTAGCCTTGTAAAATATTGGTTGATTTAAAATCCACGTGAAAGGCCTAGTCACTTTTTTAATCTTGTTAATAAAACAAAATGTTGTTGTTAGAAGCAGGGATGTCGAGTCCCACCAATTTGAAAGGACTATGACTCCGACTGCGAGGTTTGACACGACTTCGACTCCGGGAGAAGGCCTAGTAGCCTAAATAGAAAAATGTGAACATTATGTACTCTACCTACTCTATGCGTTAAGCACCATTATAATTCACCTTATCGATACTGTCATTCATGGCGTTGCATACATCTAACACAAGAACGTGTTCATATCAGAAAGTAAAATCATGCAAGATACTGAATGAATCTGATTGTGTAAAGAACCTAAATACAGAAGCACTTTTTGTTGTTCCTACTGCATGTATGTATTGATGAATCAGCTTCACAACAAATTGATCCACGAACGATGCTACAGTAACACATAATGCTTTACATTTTGCCTTTGGCATAACGTAAGTTTTATATGTTGGTGAAAATTTTCATTATTTGTGTATCTCGCATGATCCGTTTAAAAATTTTGGTATATCATTATCCGAGAATTTTGTTAATTTTGGCATTGTGGGCACTAAATGTGCAATGAACGATGATATCACTCCTTATGGCATCGTGACAGATGATAATCATATCATAGTACATATTTTTAGAAATAAGGGAATAGGCACTTTGTTAGGGTTTATTCATTTTTGATTTTATCGCAATCTTTTCTGGAGCTCCACGATCTGGTGATAGCTCCAAAATTGATGCAATATAGGATTCATGCATAGTCCTGGCTGGACATATGTAGGGCTAAGTATGTGAATCTTCGATGAGAAGACGTACATGTAGCATGCAGATATATGGCCGCATCTTGTGTTGTTATATTTGTTTTTTTATATGTAAGCAACGTACCCTCATTTTAATTTTTTTTTCGAGGGATCAACATATTTCCATCGACGTGAAGAAATTATCTCCATCACGAGTTCCATCTAAAAACACATCAACTCGATCTCCATGATTGCGCAATGATTCACAGTCGAGTAATTGATTATTTACGCATAAAACGCTAGTGTTGCCCTTTGTTAGCTTACAATGAAGTAGATCGAATACCGATGGGAAAATTGCTCTGCGATTTGAATTTTGACAAGAAATGCATTTATGAATTCAGCAGAAACCTCGATGTGAACTATGCTAGCAAGATCAAAAAAATGAAGTTTGCATGTCAACCATGCGGAAGCCAATTTGTGTTGAAAACCATGCTTTGAAAACCAAAAGATAAAGAAGAATTGTTATGCTCTAATTGATTCAATCAATAGTGTTATTTCACTACAGATGTGCATTTTAATGAAATTAATTATATTTAACTTACTGGCCAGAATAGAATGCCTATCAGTAAATGCCCATTTGCATGTACGTGAATGCAGATTCAAATTAAACAGGAGCAGGTAAGTAAACAGGCAAGAGCGAATATGACAATGCACGGTTACACTTAAATATTTGTACGAAGTAGGGCCTATAGAAGTGTCCAGAGGCAAAATCCAATCAAGTGTCACATGAATAATCAAATGTCAGCAACTTCACAAATAATCTGACTTGCTTCTCGAGGTCCTCAGCATGTCTTTCTGACAAATCCGAAATCGATGTACTTCAACCGCTTGCGAGCCGACTATTACATGCATAGGTTTCCATTCAGTAACAGGAAGGGTTTGGTTATTTCAAATAATCGTTGGATTATTTCAACCAACTGATTGAATTACAACAGCAAAATTATTGAACACCAAATCATCCTATTTTCTATTCATGCGTAAAGAGTTATCAAACAGATGTAGAATATCGTCAATAAAATCGCATTCATCAAGATTTGCACAATGGGTAAAATTTTGAGGATGAAAGATATCATACCCGAGATTATTGCTCTTCAAGTAAACGTAGATGTTGTAGCTAAAATCTGCTGAATGAGCCAGTACAAACAAAAACGAACAAATTATTTCCGCAATTTATGTTCATATTGATAGAAAGTTGGTCTATTTGCTTCGCTCAACTCCATCAGTCTGACGAAATGACATGTTCGATCATTCCTAAAGTACTACATGGCAAGTATACTTTCAATGCGAAGAACAACCGAATCATGAGAATATTTGTGATCGAGAAGAGTGCATATTCGTGAACTTGAAAGGAACGATACAAAATTGTGATGCGTATTGGCAATCAAAAACAGAAATATTTTACATACCAGCAAGACGGATATGCTAGTTGCGTATATATTTGCAAAAGAAGTTTTGATATTTGATTGAAATTTAAAGAATGTTTTCATAAGCAGCAGCAAACGATGGATGTGTATAGTTTGTCAACAATTTCAGTTTATGCATTCCTAATACACGTAGATCCACCCCAGAGTTTCGACGAATTATAATAATACAGTGTTGTGTTGTTTATCCAAAACCATGTCAAACAGCAAACAGTACGGCAGCTAGAACAAGTTTCGGCATGGAACTGGGTCGAAAGTGAGACCCTCACAGAATGATGTGCACCCACTGGCTACTACAAATGTGAGCGTCTGCCGAGTTTCACCCAGTTAATCTTGACAGACTGTATACAAAGAAAAACATTTTTAAATCCAATGGGACAAATATTGAAATTTTCGGTTGAAATGGGATTTCCTAAGCTTTCTCTGATTACTTGAAAATTCCAAACCTAGAGACACAACTTTTGATATGGAGTGTCCTCAGGTCATTTTCTATTATGTTTATGAGATAGTATCATGCTTCTGATAGGCGATGTAGCGGCAGGCGAAAATGCGGATACGTGTGGATAAGGTTGGTAAAAAAATGCGTGTGCTTGCCGACATTAGGAGGCATGCTAAATCTGAATGTGTGTAGCTTCTTAGACAAAGGTACACGAACATGATGTGAAATGACCTGAAGACTACTATGCCAAAAATCATGGCTTTAGGCTTGTACTTTTCATAAAATAAGAGAAAACATAGAAAATTTCATTTACTGCAAAATTATCAATACTATTGGATTTACAAGTGTTTTTCTTTGATTCTGTCTGACAACAGGAGGAACCTGTTATAACTCGGTAGACGCACAGATTTGTAGTGTCATACAGTGTGCATCATTCTGTAAAGTATTATTTTCGTCCTCACTTTGTGAAGAAACTCGCTTTGGCTGTCGTACTATATAGCCCATAGTCAGGCATTGAAAGTTCATTAACACTAGAAGCACCGTGAGTCATTTTTGACTCACTCTGAATATTGTCGTCACTTCTGCTCCTCTCAATTAAATGTCAGGTCCCTGCCTTTTGGTGACTTTTATTTTAGTGATATCAACTGTATGTCCACGCGATATAATCGCATAACTCTTATCATTTCACTGAAATCAAGACTGGTCTACCTATAAGCACCGCTGAGTCAATTTTGACTCATGAGACTAATTTTGCAATTCGGAATTGTTGTTATTCAAGTTAACATGTGTTTTCACATTTAGCATATCTCTATTTGCAAATTCTTAGATATCGATGAACTATGAACAAAGCATGAATGACTCACGCGCTGTCTCAGTTTATCTTTCTGCATTGCAAAGCGTTATTTTGATCATTTCTATCTAGACATCTTCCTGCATAGTGCAACTGCAAGCTAGTGTCATAGCTAGCAAAATGAATCGTCCAAAGCGTTATTCGGCGCAGCCAGCATTGATTGTGATCGATGCAATCCATGGATCCTTTTGAATCTGGTGATGATGAACCAGAAGTAGCCGATAGTAATGGAATTCAAGACATTTGCGAAAGTGATTCATCTGATTCATCAGAAATGAGGGACGATTTATCAAGTCCTACTCCACCTCCTTTACCTGAGCGCATGGGATTATGTCTAGATAATTCAAACGACGAGTATGTTTCTACTTTCGCTTCGACTTCATCAACTGCTTACCACGGAAAGGACCATACACAGTGGACTGAAATAACTCAGTCAAGACAAGTGGGAAGAAAAGCAGAGGAGTGAATCACGCAAGCGCACACCTCATCCAGAAATGTACAAATATGTCATCAACCAAATGTTTGAAGTGCTCAAAGCATGTCTGTGGGAAGCACTCCGATGGTTCGAAGATGTGTTTTACCATTTGCAGCATACGCGAAAATATTTGAACTTTTCTCTCAGTAGAACTTTTGTGGTTATATGTTGTTATGTACATGTAAGCAAATAGGCCTACTTTAGAAAGTAGACCACTGACTTGTTTATGTCCTATTGTCCTATTGAATACATGTATATTGATGTGTTAAAAGTTGCCGTTTAGCCTAGGATTAAATGGTTGAGATAAGTACATTAAATGATGTTTCTTCATGTTGATTGTTCTCTCTTAATTCTACATATGAAATTATAGCTAGGCCATTAGAATCCCCTCCTGCAATGTAAAAAAATCACAGCTTTTTGTAAAACTGCTTAGCAACACTCTTTATTACGAGAAATTGCAATGAATATCAATATAAAAGCATTTCACTTGGATAA
Source organism: Prostheceraeus crozeri (assembly GCA_907163375.1). Taxonomy (NCBI): domain Eukaryota; kingdom Metazoa; phylum Platyhelminthes; order Polycladida; family Euryleptidae; genus Prostheceraeus; species Prostheceraeus crozeri. The sequence continues at coordinate 416,296 of CAJQUW010014204.1, read as the reverse complement.
AAACCGCAAAATACCAGAAAAATAGATGTGAGTCATTTTTGACTCATTGGTGCTTAAAGGTGTGACAAAATTTTGGTGCTTCTAGTGTTAATTGATGATGATAAAAAGATGATATTAAGTCATCGTTGTCGCTTTGATATCATATCAGAATGCAAATATCTGACGATATTACATTTTTGGTGTTTAACGGTGAATCGAAAATTTAATCATCGAGAAATATTAAAATATTAATTTCGAAAAATTGTGGTCATGCTTTTGATAAGTCGCATTAATTTGTTTGGACGATATTTTGTAAAATGAATCAAGCTTTCATATGAATTTATACAGAAACGTTACCTCTATTTTCTGACATCTGATACAATATCCCTCAAATTGAAATGGGATGAGAATACAACAATATTATCACAGAACATGGAAATCAATTGACTGTTTTGATTTCAGTGGGTTACAAGAGAACAATACAAAACATTTGAATCGGGAATTCTGGAAATATATGGTCAGGAAAATTTTCATGATATGAAGCAAGTTCCATTAACTTTGAGGTGAATGGTGATTTTCTCTGAAACGGTTTATCTTTACATTTTTGAACGTTTATTTTCATTTCGCTGTATTAGGCATGGCGATGACTAAGAAGATTTGGGATTACTTGGGGATAAAAAAGAGATTTGGATATAAATCTGTGCATTAAATGTCTAATGCAAGCTTGAAATTTCGTCCGATGCTAGAACAAAAAAGTATAGCCAATAAAGCAAGTTAAAGGCTGCGAATAACAGTGGGTACGCAAATAAACAGAATCGGTCCACACGATGTGCTTTGAGAGAATATAATCTGGCCAAAGTCCGCGCAGAATTTCGTCTGTCCAAGCGATAATTCGGAGCTGGAGAGTTTCCAGAGTTTGACAAGAGTCCGTTTGTGTTTCGCTTCGCTGGCAAACGAAGCAAGGCTGCTCCCTGAGATGATTGGGAGTTGCTTGGAGCTTGAACACCATAAAATGACTCCAGTTCCTCTCGCACCACTCGCCGCATGTCTACTTCCATCTGGACACGTTGCTGCCTCCGTGCTAAAACATTGACAATAGCAAATTCCAGCAAGGAGAATACAACAAATGCGAGAGATGCAAATAACCAAACGTCTATAGCTTTAATGTATGAAACTCTGGGCAATTTTTGAAGCGTAGCTGCACTCTGTGTAATGAGAGATAACACAGATAGAAGTCCTATAGAGATTCGTGCGGGAACCGCTTGAAAGTCGATAAAGAATGAAACCCATGATATCACCATGATAAGTATTGAAGGTAAATAGGTATAAATTAAGTAAAATCCGAACTTTCTTTGAAGTCGAAAACGAACTTTGATGCACGAAAAATTACCTGTTCCCTCATAAGATGCGCTGCAAGTTGTAGTTTCTGGATGAGGAAATGCGAACTCATTCAAAAGTAAATGTGGGCTAAGAACCACATTTCGAGTTGCTTCCTCGGACAACCATTGAAATTCGAGGTCATGGCGAGCGTAACCAAAACTGGAGATCTCGATGGGGCAAGTTTGAGTGTCCATAGGAAACTTCCACAAGTGCATTGGGCAAGACAAGCGAACACTGATCTTCTGACTAAAAATGATTTCTCCGTCAGGGAACAGCCAGATGAGGTAGTTCGGGTTGGTGATGGTATGCAAATGACCGTCTTTTGCATTTCGGAAGAATAGATCTGGTATCCACATCATACTTCTCTTATATGCAAGACTCAGTTTTCCCTCATGTCCAGAAAATTGAAGACGTTTGTCGCGCCATCGCTGAGTCAAAAGAACATTCAAAGCGTAGTCCATTTCAATAATAGAGAAACTGGAGAAGGTAGTGACGTACATATTAACACGTACTTTCGTAGCATCGCTGTGGTTCTCGCTCTTAGGTCGATAATTAAATTGATAATCTTGGAAAATCCGAATGATAAAATCTTCCAGAGATTCGTTACTGAATTTTATAGTCACTTTGTCGTGTTGAAGATGATGAGAATCATGCGATCCATCACTTTTTATAAGAGGTTGCGATGACTGTGGAACAGACGATTCTTCATGGTGATGTGTGTCCATAGCTCTGATGGAGCTAAGAAGGCAGACATAACCTGCCAGTAGTGAGCACAGCATCTCTCAGTAGAATGATGAGAAATTAAATGCAGCTCCTTTCATTTGAAAATATGGACACTTCTGATTGGCTGAAGTGATTGTCTGTTGTATCCAATGTATCAATATCAGTTGAAACGTTAAGTTACGCAAGCGAGCTGACAGAAGATGTTTCACATTCAAGGTAATTTGTTCTATATATACAGTATGTATATATGTCTGTTGAAATCATTTGAACATTTTCAGTGTTGCCATTTTCGTGAGTTTTCTTATTAATACAGGCAAGCTCTACATATAAAAGTTTTGGGAGAGTAAATTCCCAATCATGCTTGCCATATTCAATTGCAAAAAGATTGAGTTAAACCAAACTTCATCTGAGTTGTCAAGACAGCAGACCCGAACTGACACTGGACTGACGCGATCCGATTTTGTTTGAATCAGGTACTTTTTCAAGCACTTGTCCAAGCTATAGATTATATGTATTAAGCTTCAACAGAAAAACATAGTTACAAAAACCAAAAAATGCTATTTCAAATTTAAAAGGATAGTGAAGTTATGAAGAAGTTTGATTCACCCATTAACAAAGTTATACATGTACACGGCAGGTAGACTGTGAACAATAAAGGAAAAACAAAAAATTGTCAAATGTGTGTGGCTGTCAAATCAGTCAATATTTGCATTAATATAAATGCAGTGGTAAATACATAGCACATGCGTGTAGGTAGGACCTGCACACGCACATGGAGAGTATTACGTAGGAAAGATCATGAGAAAATTCTCCACTTGACACGGAGAACACAAACGTGCCATTCTAAAAAAAATTCCGCATCCAGTGCTCTCTGTCAGCAAATACAAACATAAGCATGTAAATATACATGTAGGCAGCATCGAGGATTTTCTGATCGATTTCATCACTAAGCTGACGAACACTAGAGACATGACATTCACTGAAGCAAAAGCTATTACACACGAAGCCTGCAATCAAGAGAAAGCACGAATTACCTTGCTACAGTCCGCCTTCTAACTTTGAACAACTCATATTCAACAAAAAATTAATATCTTTCACTTCTTTGTAAATCTTAACACCGGGTCTGTATACCGCCATTTGAACATCGACCGTGAAGAATGAAGATGTTTGACACGGAAGAACAGTGCAGTAGTCACCTTGCATAACTTTACCTTATTTTTACACGCACCAATAAGTAACTTTCGAGTCAAAGTACCCCTCTAACTCACTTTTGCAAATTATGAATAACAAGATACTAGGGTCTGTAAAACCGGGAGAAAACATGAAGTGCACAGAAACCTTATGACAATCATAAGATGCTTTTAAAATTAAAATCAGATCATTGAGCGAGAGTATGTCAGCAATAAAAAGACAAAATTAGAGTTGACAAGAATGCGGCAAAAATATGAATTGACGATATCCAACAAGACTCAGCACGACACAACAAGAATATGAATTGATCAAATTGATCACATCCAACAAGACATGATGCGACACAAACACGAATTGCATATAATCGTCACGAAGAATCTTAGTTGAAACTATTCAACAAGACACGACAAAAAGCAAATTGATAATGCGGAGCACGACAGGAAACGAACACGAATTGATTATATCCGGCCAGAAACGACACAGCATCATGCGAACATGGATGCAGCCTATCAGTTTTTTTATCTCAATAAAAAATCCTTCCCATGTGTTTAGCCACATGTATTATGTGAAGTTTGTTTGAAGTGTCATGATTATATCAAACAGCATTTTTGATAATTACACATAATCATAAAGTTACCACAATATTTCATCTGTGCGTCAATTTGATGAAATATCATAGCTGAATGTATACAATTTGATAATTTCTTCCCCGATTAATTTAACAAAAATGGACCATCATACATGACGTACAACTACTCCATTATTAGTAGTAGCTTTTTGCTACTAACACAGGTGCATATGATAAGAAACACATGCTGTACATCCTCATATTTCAACATGGTGGCTTAAAAAGCACTGAATATCATCGCAGATGAATTTGCGTCTCGTTAAAACCACACTTCAAGCTTTGAATCAAATATGATCAATTTTGCAGATGATGACTGAACTATAGATGCAAATGAATTCATGGTAACGAGATGTCTGTCCAGTCTTAAGTCGAACCAGAGCTCAGGGGCTGACTTGATGACATGCAAATTCTATAAATAACTTGCTCTCTTCATCGCTAAAAGGTTGAGTGACATCATGCAGGCCTCAATAAATTGGTGTAATGTTGCCGCAGATGTGGAAGGAGTCTGTGATTATACCTGTCCAAAAAATCAAAGCCACTGAAAGTCAGTGCAATTGTCCAGATTACGTCCATTTTCACTAACTTGAATGCCATCAAAATTTCTTGAGAGGATCGCGCTAGAAAAAATTAGAAAGGATTTGGAAGAACTTTATGGAAAGGAGCAACATGGCTACCGCATAATTCGTCAATTATGAGAGCTCTTATTGCTATTATGGTCTCTTTAACATCTAATTATGGTAATATGAATTGCAACGGATGAGACCTAGCATCTTTTTATTTAGAAAAACATTCAATTATGTTAGTCAGATAAAAAACAACAAATATTTTCTCTATGGCAGAGAGAGTACCTTCTGAACTGCGATAGTCGCTTGTCAATTTACGTTTCCATTATGAGGTCAATTCAACATGTTTCATGCAAAAGCCCGCAACGTTTTCAAGTTCACTGAGTGGCTTCTTGGGTAGAAGAAGGCTAACAGCTGGAATATGTACACTCCGATGTAATCTGGCAATGCCAATCCACAGCTGTATCAGCAATTCCCAACTCGAGAAACTTTCAAAATTTGGTTTACCATAACCAACCGGTTTTTTTATTGTGAATAAAAAGCTATTTATCTGATAGGAAAGCTCGTTCCTTTTTCGCCATTAAACTGGTGAAGTCTGGTATTTGTTAAAGCGCCATTCCTTCCCCATTTTTGCTTTCTGCTTTTGTGAGTGATCTCAAGTGCGCCAATTAGAAAAGTTGTTCTGCTATATATGCTGATGACTTGACGGTTATTATGCCTATTTGTCAGTCAGACGACATTGATTTGCCAGCATACAGAGGCGAAATAAACAATGTAGTTGGTGTGAATCAAATGAGATTCAGTTAATTTTTTATGATTCAAAAGTGTGCAATGAAAGTGACAGAAGCTTTGATATATCCTGTTATCCTTTTGAAGTTGTTTATATCATTGAGATTTTGGGTGTCATTGTAAGAAAAGATTTGAAGCGGACTCGGCATGTCGACAAATTGACAAAAACTGTAAACAAGCGTTTATATGTGATACGAAAAATGAATATGTGCATACACCCTACTGAACTCCATGACTTGCATGCCGGATTGTAAGATCTAAATAATCGAGTGACTCTTCCCAGTGAAAAAGCCGAAGTCGGCCAGACTTTGGCACCGAATTCCTGCCGACTTTGGTAGTGGGAAAGAGAGCGGAAGTCCAGCCAAAGTTGGCATGCCGACTTCCAGCCAAAAAAATACCGCCAACATACTACTTGATTCTGTTTTATCAAGTAGTATGTTGACGGTTATCATTATTCAATATCGGGATATAAAAACACCTTTTTTAACACCATCTGAATATTATATTATAATGCCCACAAATCAGCATACTCATCATCCGGTAATTCTGACAAGAAGCGACTGTTTTTCCTCGCACAGAGCCATATTCTTTGTCTTTTGATCCGCATAGGAAGAGGTAGCTGGATCAAGTGTCCCTCGTCATCTCGTGTGAATTTTCCAGGGAATCCACATCTTCCACAATCCTGTAAAAAATTATGACATAATGAAATATAACATATACCTACGGCACAGAAATTGTGGGTACCTATCAGATATAGAATTTGATGACTGCAGAAAAATAGACATAGATGTTTAAAACAAAGTTTCATGTCTTTCTCTGTAGATTTGTGTACTACAATCTGTATGCCACGTAGTGTAAACGCAACAAAAAATCTATCAATTGAAATAGTCGTAGCAGATAATTGAAGAAAATTGATGTTTTAAATGATAAAAAACATCATTTCTGTGTATAAGCAATATTTATCAATATTATTGTAACAATCAGTTCATCAATTGACAAATATAACAAGTTAAATAAATATACAAATACTTCTTTGTCACCGCCCATAATCATAATAAAATTATCAGTGCTGCTCTAGTTTTAAATATCAAATCATATTTTTATTCTATGAATGCAAGTTGCTAAGTATTCAGGATCTTTATCGCCTACTATTGCATATTTCGGTGCAATACATTTTTTGACAACAAATAGAACTTATAAGATTGTGATATATTTCGCGTTTCTTTCTGAGTCACACACAATATAAATGCGATAACAATATAATGATGCCTACCAGCATGCTTTAGCCAATCTTATTGATATGTTAATTACATGAAAACGATGTCAATAGCCACCAGACTTCAGGCCACATGGGAAAGGCACCATATCACCTTTATCACGACACATTCAACTATGAAAAATTGAAGAGAACTTAAATCTTTAATTATTTTAAAAATGATCAATTGAAAATTTTGAATAGAGCTTGAAGTTTGAACTGATAATCAATTAATCATAACAACTAGGTCCATAGATCTATACATATTTTTTTAAATTGCGACTTTATGGTTTACAATTCAAGTAAATTTTAATCATTCACAATACATTTGTTGTTTTACAATTAATTATAATGATATAATGATTAATAATTAATATGAGCTTATAATAAAATAATATATATAAAAATATGTAATAATTAATTAATGTATAATATAATGAGAATAATATGAAAAAATTAAATACGCCTTAGCTTATGTATTAGCCTACACATTGATTGTCAAAAATTCTTCATTATGATTTCTCGGCATGCTATGCTAACTTTCCATGCAGTAAATTCATTGCCTGGAGGCTGGTTTTATAACGCTAACGGAGGCCTACCATACAAAAAGATTTGATATTTGACTAATCGACCTTTAACTCATCAAGGAAAGGCAAATGATCAATATTGATTATTAGTCCGGGTGGACACTTTCTTCCTAAATTCGCACACAAAGGACTTAATAGCATGGATTTGTAAATCTTGAAACGCTGAATACAAAAATCAAATTCTTGAGTGTCACAGCCAGTCGCTTTCGATTAAAGGCAAGGTTAAAGGATTCCCATTGGAATCCAATTCTAAAATTCAAGAAATATCTATGGATTGTGAAATACCTGGCAATTTTCGTACATTTTCTTTTGCAGAAAAGAAACTATTTATCAGAATGCCATGAAATTTGAAACATTTAGTTCAGAACATCAACTTCGATATAAAAGTTGAAGTGAGTCACATGATTCAGCATTTTATGTCTGAGATAGCCTACTCTACAAAATGAGTAAAATTACCAAAATTAAATCAAAGCATGAAATTTACTCATTTTGTAGAGTATCTGAAACATAAAATGCTGAATCATGTGACTCACTTCAACTTTTATATCGAAGTTGATGTTCTGAACTAAATCATGTTTCAAATTTCATTGCATTCTGATAAATAGTTTCTTTTCTGCAAAAGAAAATATACGAAAATTGCCAGGTATTTCACAAACCATAGATATTTCTTGAATTTTAGAATTGGATTCCAATGGGAATCCTTTAACCTTGCCTTTAATCGAAAGCGACTGGCTGTGACACTCAAGAATTTGATTTTTGTATTCAGCGTTTCAAGATCCATAACTTTGTTATTATTGTTCCGTTCTTCCAAAAATATATGCATGCAAATCTCTATGAAATTCTGCTCAATGCCTTACGTCACAAAAGATAATTTCATGTGCATTCTTTTAAAACTGCATTATTATGTTTCTCTATGATCTTGCTATCAATCATTCATTCGCAACAGATTGAGGCACAGCGCTTCAGAGAATTTCGCTTCATTCTATCATTTTATTTAGCAAATTGCAATTTTAAAGACAATGCCATCAGTGGTTTAGATATAAAGCACACATGCAAAAATGAATGAGTTATCAAAAAGAAATTTTGTCCAATAGAAAGCTAAGAAGTTACAAATGCAAAAACAATTATACAGACGCAATCTACTATTTAACAATTAAGACCTGTCAGTAGCGGCAGTGAGTACAGATTAATGACCATACAGACCGAAGGAATAACACTCGCATCGCAGAATCTCTACTCATTGCCGCTGCTGACATGGTCTTAATTGTTAAATAGTAACACAATGTCAGTATCATTGTTTTTACGTTTGTAACTTCTTAGCTTTCTATTGGACAAAATTTCTTTTTGGAAAATGATTGATTTTGACATGTGGGCTTTTATACTAAAACCACTGATGAAGAAGACATTGTCATTGAAATTGAAATTTGATAAATAAAATGATGGAATGAAGCGAAGCTCTCATAACCATTCATTATTTTTTAATAAACATTTTTAGAAAACTGAGTGAGTGATGCTATCCACTTGAATAATAATAAATGAAAACTATCCGCGTTTATTGGCCACGCTTGCTCTATTCAAGCATCAAGGAATGACAAATACAAATTGTATCTTTCACAGAAAGACGCATGTCTCAATAGAGAGAGCAAAACGCGGTCAAGGTACTTAGATAGCTTTCATTATTACGCTTAAGTTGACAGACCATCGCTAGATACGTACTGTGAAATGCTTCATTACATTTAAATTCTACTTTTCTATGCGAGTGCGTATTGTTTGTCGCAATGAAATTGATTTCATAAATTTTTTTGAACGCAGCTGTTTTTAAAAAATTATATAATTTATTGAAAGTATTTATTGTCTATGTCTCAGCCGCGCATTGTCTATCTCACATTGTTATCCTTTGCATAGCAATTTGATCTATCGTTTATTTAATTTCATTGTTTCTAATCTGAAATGCAATATTAAAACCGAATAATTGATTTATTATTATTATTGCTAGTTTCTCTTTCATCAAAGCAGAAGCCCCAACAATTCGCACATGCATAATTACAGAGAGGACATACCGAAACTAGGATGTACTACTCCATGCGGCACACAGCTGCACGATTCGTATACGATTCAAACTCTTTGCGAGTCAGAATGTGTGTCGCACACCAAAAGCAGTATCACACATTGGTCCGCGTGAATTGAACATGAGCAAATAAGAGGGGGAGAACAAATACAGGTGAGCAAGTATGTGATGCGAGTGGCAAGGCCAAACACACGGGAAATCTTGGCAAACAGACACAAAATACAGATTGCGCTCGCTCCGCAAAGGAAGTCATAGACAGCAACAGACATTACGTAATACTAATTGACGATACACTCAGACAACGAAAACAAGGCAAGGAAGAAATATAGGTAGACAATTAAATGAAGGAGGATGAAAAAAAAGACAAATGTTAAACATGTACATTAGAAATAAACTATGCAAACGGCAAACACAATAATACGGAAAATTAGATATTGTAGTTTCGAATGCTCCAAACAAGAATCATAAAATGATATAATTACTCAGTTTTAAGATAATGTCATCGTCAATGACAGCTAGGAATAGAAATTTTCTAGAGATAGTCTTTACATCCAACCTAAAGGAGCACAGCTTCCCATTTGCACCATGCGAGAACGGAGTACATTCAAAAGATCACAAAATCATACATATCCAAGGGAAGCTATGTAATCATTAAATATCTCTATTAAATTATCCAAATTTTCGTCGATAAACTGACAACCTGCTGAAAGGAGCAGTGTCGAACATCTCGCGATTTTATCAAATACCGGTACGCAGACATTCAGGGCAATGATTTTATTGAATGTTGATCAAGTACGGAGTTTCATGATTTTACTGTACATGCACTATATATTTCACATGTAAATATTTTCTATTTCTAAATTGCACTGTTCCGTCCAACACTTTGGTATCGTCATATCGAATAAAATACGAAGGTCACAAAGATTCAGACAGAATCCATGCATGAGAATTTTAATATGGAAATTTTGTTTTTTGAATATTCATTAACCGCACTCTATTAACTTGCATATTACCCAATCGCACCAATACAATCATCAATATAATTTCTTGAAATTTGAAATCAATAACTTCTCATTATTTGTCTTTTCATTAAAATTAGGCTATTATGTTTTAAAATTTAACGAATAGGACTATTTGAAAGTTGTCAAGATATAAGCAGACTCATTGACAGCTGGCGCAAGATAGATGAATAGATATTTCATTCCAAAACTATTTGGTAAGCTTCAGCAACTATATAATAATGCCAAGCAGAGATTGAGTCATATGCAGTTAGTTTTGACAAGATGACGGACCCAGGTGCAAGGGATCTTTCTTTTTTTGCAAAATGATGTCATGATGGCATGTAAATGCCATCTTGTATAATAAAGAGAAATGTCACTTACACCTGGGTAATTCTGCTTATTCAAAACTATATATAAAAATAATTTCGTGAAATATAACTTATGCAGTTGATCATTTATTTTCAGCAACCCCTACATGTGCAGAAAATAATTCTCTTTACTACTGCCTAAAATGAAAAGAAATTAGACATCTCACCTGTAAGCTCGCAATTGATGACATCAATCGTTGGAACACATTTTGAGATCATATGCATCGGGGTCCAGACTACGTGAGAATGCCGATCATGAGATGATTTTCAAAGATCTGTTTTTGTCAGTGAACAATGTCGGAGATAAAGCCGCTAAATATGAAGAGTGAATCAAATCACAAAATGTTTTGTAAGATGACAAAGGCAGAAGTTTAATCACGGCAACTGCCTATGTCTGCAACTTGAAAAGATCCATAAATGACTTCTGCGAATTGATTGTGAAGGTCGAACAGTGGTAACAGATTTGAATTTCCTCTGAATGTCCAAAGAAGCAAATGGTGATCGAGGCATCGTTTTAAAAAGTTGGGTAGTACTTTTGATCGTAGGCAGTAAACTGTTTCACAGGACACGAATCTAAGACCGATGCGCTGCGCAAGTAGAATATGAATGACTCCATGACCTCTGCATCCTTTCTCGCTGTCATGTGATGATTGAGACACGTCGATTGAAGGTCGCTAAATATCAGTAGCCCAGCAGGCGAAAACACGGAAATATTTTGTGCGCGCGATTCTCCTTTACTCGCGCAGCACAAGTAACATGAAATGATGTTCGCGAGCGATATCTTTTCTCCCTGTCATTGTCATGTGAATGAGGCGCGTCGATTGAAGGTCGCTAAATAGCCCGGGTGGGCGTATGGAAATTATTTGCGCGCGCAGTTCTCCTTTAGTAATGAAATGTGAGGTTTGCGTCGGAAGACATACATAAAAAGGATCAACTGGAGTGCGTTCTTCTGATGTTGAACTATTGCAATTGCAATAAATGCAAAAAAGTACAGAAATTTTGATTTCATAATAGTATATCATATCATGCGAAACAATTATGATTTCATGAATCAAATTTTTAAGAAATTTATGGGGAGAAATTTTTGATGCATATTTACGCAGGATATGCATAAAGATCAATTTGTTTTCGAAGATGAACATTAGTAGAGTTTACAAAAACTATTTAGGAAATAGACAGCAAGAAGTGAGTGAGGGAGAGAGAAAAAGAGAAGATGAACGACAGAAGAGATATGACGAAGAGAGGGAGAGAACAAGAAGATAAAGAAGAGAAGTGAGGAGAGACAAGAAATGGAAGAGGAAGATAAGTGAGTAGAAAGAGAAGAAAAAGGAGATGGCTGATGTGAGAGCAAGGATGGAAAAGAATTAAGAAAAGCGAGGAAGGAAAGAAGAGAGAGAGTAAGGGAGAGGACGAGGTAGAAAAGAAATCAAAATGAAAGTTTAAAATTTGTCTTTACATAGTCATTCATGACAATTCTCTGCATAGAAATAGTCCTTTATATAATCCTTACTTATCCTAGTACCTAGTCTTGCATTAGTGGGCGGAGTGACGAGTCCTCAGGCTTTTTGCCTTACTTTTGAAATTTGAAAGCGATTATGACGAATTATTAGGAAACATCGGTAACACAAAATCAATACGATCAATATCAATAGTAATGAATATTATCCATAAATTCAGGTCTACAAATTATTGTTAAGTATGAATTAAAAAGATAATAACGCAATAAAAATTAGGCCTAATTAGGGCCTACAGATATCGATAGCACTTAATAATGAAGTAGGCCCAACTGGTACCCGAAGAGGCCACAATGATCCATTTGTTAAAAATAGTACCGGAACTCCGCTAGGCTTAGGTGATATGCAAATAATTTATTCTGAAAGTTTAATCAATGCATCACATAATCGTAATTGAAAATTATTCCAATTGTGGTGAAAGAATGCATTACTTCTCCACCTTATTTGCATATATATAATGGAAACAATTCGTAAAGAGGTAAAAATATATGATGCCAAACCAATGACAGCACAGAAGTAAGCAGAACTATTAATTGTTTTGCCAAACTCTGAGGGAAGTGGGACCAATTTTGGTTGCCAACTTATGCGCCAGCTTGGCATGCCAACTTTTGCCAACACAATATAAAATCGATACACTGATAAAAGATCAATCACAAACTGTCTAGATTCAACTGTGAGCATCATTTACTTTGTTTTATCATGATTTCTTTACTCAAAAGTACTAGATTTCGAAATTAAAAAATTATGCCGACTCATGCCAACCGGCGGAAGTCAGACCGAATTCTGGCCGACTTTGGCTTTCACACTGGGTTCGTATCCGCGATAAACTTTGAGAGAAAAAAAGTTTATCCAAAGTTTTACCAAAGTCTGCTTTTTGTCTCAAAAAGACAAAATCTATTTTGAGTGCGGTAGTGGTTATGGAATGCGTCATTCATGCAGCATGTTTTTTCATTGGTAAAGAGTTATTAAGATATGCTACATACATAGTTAAATCCAATTGGTTCAAAGAACACGGAAAACATGAATTAGCAAAGTCGTTCAATTCTACAAAAATTCAATGTGTATGCCTATCTGAAATAAATTTTCTTTTTGAACAGTTCTAATTTAAGCGGGAATCTTGATAGCAAGTCGTTGAACAAAATTATGCGAACTGTATCCGTGCGTCAAATATTAAAAGTTGGCCAAGAAACAATTATTTGTCTTTAGCACAAGATTTATGTTGTTTCATCAACATAAGATTCATGGAAGGCGCAATTGACATCAACAAATTAGCCGAATTGACTTTTGAATTTTGATAAAGCAAAAAATTTTAGCTTTCCTGACGACAAGCACTTAAAAAGTATAAATGCCGCTTTATATCAATAAAAGCTGCATTATTACTCTCTGGAAATTTAGCCGAACCTCTTTAATTTAAATTGCATTGAATCGAGGTTGTAGGCCAACATTGCCCTTTTTACTGCAAGTGAAGGTTCTGACTCTTTGTCTTCTTATTTTTCCTCCACGATGATTTGACTCACCTGATGTATTTCTCTTTTTTACGTTACTTCGTAATGTCCAGCTGTTCTTATGATTATCAATTACTCCCAAATATACAAAACAGTACAATTCAATCATAATATTGTAAGTATACAAGATTGCAGATTGCTAGTTCGACTGAGAAAAGGATGGAAAAATGTCCTTAAAGTTGAACAAATTAAGCACTTGTCCCTTCGTAGCTACACAACCGGAAGACAAATCAGTAGAAAGTATAATATTCTAAGGTCTGACATTGATTTACATCTGACATTCTAATCAGATTTTCTAAAAGCTCTAAATTTCTCATCAGAGATTAAGTAACTTAGCATGCAAATCTCTACAGATGTGCCAGAAAAGTCAAAATAGTCTTCTGCAGGTACTTCCATTTATTTATTACCAGCCAGAATTTTCGCCTTACGGCTTTGTCAATGGCAGATATAATGAAAATCAGGAGGTCATTCCATGTGTTGAGCATTATGAACATGATTCAGTTAAACTGAAGGTGAATGAATAAAAAGGAATCTAAAAACCAAAAAGACTAGCAATTGCATACTACTGGTATACATCTAAACGGTAGTACTAATAAAAGTAATAAAGGAAAAGATCACAAAATTGTATAGACTGCGGATCTGGAAGATTGTCATATTGTACTCAAAGAATAACCTTGGCAACCATTCATGAGATGCTGATGGGAGATCTTCCTGATGTATAAGGCTTCCATTGTTTTCCGTTTGCCTGTGTTTACGAGGCCAGTATGAAGTAGCTCCCATCTGAAATCGATCTGTCCGTTGTGGTCAGAATCTGCATGCAACACTACGTGGCTGGATTTGTTATTAGGATTAAGATGCTCTTGGATTCTTGTTTTCGCCATGCGTCCTGATTCCCCTATGTAAACTTTACCACACATATTACATGTGATTTGGTACACAACTCCTTTAACTTGGCAAACATTTGAGTGCATGGAGATTCTGCAGCACTTACAGGAGGCATCACATTCAAGCTTATCCTTGGGAGGGCGAAAATAGACGATATTTTCGTTATTTATCCTTCAGATATGAACAACTATGATATTCTTCAAACAGCGAATCGCATGCACAAGAGTATACAATTCACAATGGAGACACCTACATACAATTCAGATAATTTCCTGCCATACCTAGATTGTGAAGTCAAGTTGCAAGGTTCAAGTTTCATATCAAGGATTTATTTCAAAGAATGCCACAGTGGTGTTATGCATCCATGGAATTCTCATACTCCTAAATCTTTGAAAAGAGCTATTGTTTTTGGTGAACTGCGTAGGGCATCTTTTCGATCAACATCTGAATTCGTGGAGTATTCCATTACCAAAGTACTATCCAGATTTAAGGACAATGGCTATCCGTCGACATTCCTGAACAGTGTTTTGCGAGATTATAGACGCAGGGAAAAGTATCCTAAGCAAGATGGAGACAAATCTGGTCGAATATTTATCAAATGCCCCTTTATTTCAGAAGAAACTAACCGGAAGCTTTTGAACACCATCAAACGAACTGGTTTGAAAGATAGGGTTTATGTTCGCTTCACAAATAAATCTATGAATCACTATTTTCGCCCTCCCAAGGATAAGCTTGAATGTGATGCCTCCTGTAAGTGCTGCAGAATCTCCATGCACTCAAATGTTTGCCAAGTTAAAGGAGTTGTGTACCAAATCACATGTAATATGTGTGGTAAAGTTTACATAGGGGAATCAGGACGCATGGCGAAAACAAGAATCCAAGAGCATCTTAATCCTAATAACAAATCCAGCCACGTAGTGTTGCATGCAGATTCTGACCACAACGGACAGATCGATTTCAGATGGGAGCTACTTCATACTGGCCTCGTAAACACAGGCAAACGGAAAACAATGGAAGCCTTATACATCAGGAAGATCTCCCATCAGCATCTCATGAATGGTTGCCAAGGTTATTCTTTGAGTACAATATGACAATCTTCCAGATCCGCAGTCTATACAATTTTGTGATCTTTTCCTTTATTACTTTTATTAGTACTACCGTTTAGATGTATACCAGTAGTATGCAATTGCTAGTCTTTTTGGTTTTTAGATTCCTTTTTATTCATTCACCTTCAGTTTAACTGAATCATGTTCATAATGCTCAACACATGGAATGACCTCCTGATTTTCATTATATCTGCCATTGACAAAGCCGTAAGGCGAAAATTCTGGCTGGTAATAAATAAATGGAAGTACCTGCAGAAGACTATTTTGACTTTTCTGACGATTTCGCCCGGGTACGTGGAGGAACCTCTAACTACATACTCTACAGATGTGATCGCCATGAGACATGTTTCGACCCTTCCGGCCACATCAGTCGTGGACAGGTTCGAACCATCGACATTGGAGCTAGAAGACGTGCACGCATAGATCCATCAGCTAACCAGAATGTTTACGGACCACCGGGTGAGAGTGTCGGTTAGCTAAGAAGGTACTATGGTACTACATTATCTCAGGGACGTAGAGGACTGATTAATCACTTGCTGTATGCGATATCGAGGTGCTTCATGCATAATGCAGGTGCTAATCACTACATGTTTTCACAAGTAACTTGGTAATTGATGAATTCATCAAAGTTTAACAGGTGATGCTTCCACAGAACATATTTCGGCCTGTTTTGGTCTCATCAGTCGTGTATAAGTTCGACCCAGTGTCGGTGGAGCTTGACGACTTGTAAGCACACCCTTTAGCCAAAATACCACCGTACCATCTATTGAGATTTGAAAAATTTATCAATTGCTAGGTTACTTGGGAAAACTACAATGTATGCATGATTATTACATAGAATCTCTATTGGAAACAAACATATTAGTGGTTAAAATTCGAATGCGCTAATAGTTCGATTTAAACTTTTTAAACAGCTGAACGAGTTGGACAAAATAATGACTAGTCAATGACGCATTTTCATAACCCGAAGAAATGACTTGGAGATTGCGACGGACATATGTCACGGACTCAGAATACAGAATGGCGTTTTAATGTTTATTGCCTGAGGGAGGCAACGAGGCGTGCCAGAAGGCAAGAAAGACAGGATATCCTCATGATCTCCTCATTAAAGAGAGCCTCAAGAGGTGACAGAATTTGATTAGACTCACAGGGTAGTCATGCAGAATTCAGATTTAGTCAGATGGGATCACAATTTTCTAAAATTTCGGATTCAGGGAATATTGCCCAACTTCACATGCTTGTGTTTGCAATCTCTTTACAATGAAAGAATATTAAATGATTTGCACAAAAATGACATCAGTGCACTTTCGTGCCTGATCAATGGATAGGAGATATGCAAGATGAAATCACATTCTCATGATAAAATTTAGATATTTTTCTATGTTTTGTGATGAATATATTAATTTGATTTACTTTCAAAATTGAATGATCTAAAATCGTTGCAAAAGTAAGAAATTATGCAGACGTAAAAAGAGTGATGCATCAGAGATTTGGAAGAATCTATTTTTGAAAATGAAAAAGCAGTTAATACATGTATAGCCTAATCAAGCTACAATATTCAAATATAACATAAAATGAGCAAATACAACTTTCTTCTATATAATTCAAGCATTAGTTAAAGTTGCACCACTTCCATGTTTATTGTATAATTAACCTTTATATTTTTTGTTATGATGATAATTGGTTAATGAAATATAAGTTTTGCTTTATTATGTAGTTGAAATTCATCATATATTATGATATATCCTGTATTATCATATGATAGTGTAGAGTTCAGCAAGCATACTTAATTTCGCATCTGTGATTTAATGAATGAGGAGTCCTGAGCGTTTACAGTAGCAACGGAATTTACATGGATCCCATGCACTTAGTATTTAATGACTGGCTTCGTTCCCTTGTGCTTAGTGAGTTCACAAGGCAGAAGAATGCGAATGTCGGTTTGAATTTCCCATTTGGAGACCCTTTCGGAAGGGTCAGACCTGAACAGAGCTGGAAGCGGCTTGGGCTGGGCAAGAAAAATTCTATAAGCACCCAGGCCGCGCCATGCCGGGGTCTGAAACATCTAGCACTCGGGCCGATATTCATTCATTATGTCTGAAATTAGAAACATCTTCATCATTTGATCATTTAATTGCTCTGAATCATTTTCGCATGGTGACTTATCAACCCTGTTCTTTGGCAATAATATGAAATAATAAATACCGGCATACGACGGAATGGTCAGAAATATGCTTTCTGAAACAGAAACAACAATGGATAGACGATTAGAAAGTAACATTTCTATAGAATTTTGGTAAAAACAGTCGATTGAATATTTAGTTGACTTATTGACCTCACTTGTAAAATAGGCTTCATGTCTTCAGTGCAATTCGTTTTCCACGCTTTAACCGAAACATAGCTTGCAACAATGGCAACTATCGGCACATCAAATAGGATCCACATTTTTTGTAATGGACAGACGCTTTATGAATGTGCAACATTTAAAACAAATGAAAATTCACTATGTGTCAATCGTTTAAAAGTTCATCTTACTGCTCAGGAGTTATCAACTTATTTACAGATGACACATAGGACCTAAAGCATTCGATCAAGCAATCAACATCTAGATTTTTAGAATGATTCTTAAGGCGATTACACTCAACTGATGTAATTGATATCTTTATTAATGATGGTAAGGTGCGAAAAACGATGAAATTTCTCAGATTTGAATTCAGCCAGGCCGGGCCTAATATTTTGGAGTCGATGCAGACCGTCTGATGACATACGGGCCCGGGCCGAAGAAAGTGGCCCGGCTCCAGCTCTGGACCTGAAACGTTCGAGGATAGCATTAACGTGTGTAAATATTGTTCTACATCTTCACAAACTGAAGGGAGAGCACCATTTAACGGCACATGCACTATGATGATCTGAACAATAGAATAACAAATGAAATGGCTAAAATTGATGCTAGTCTTATTTTACGCACTCTGCATCGATGTAGAAAATGCATTGAACAAAACGGTCGTCAGTTCTTTTGTGACTTTTCAGAAGCTAATTCTTTACATAATACTGTAGTTTCCATGAAAAATTTTGTAGTTTGAATAAAACATCTACAATCTTTTCAATGTTTTCAGTGCTAACACAACAAAATGGATTGCTTTGTAGACTACTATATTTTTCCTATGGTGAGGAACTATTGAGACACTCCGTACACGTTAAATTGACTGATTAAGATAGCAATAAAGGAGAAAAAAGTAATCTACAAATCCTCCATGTCATGAAAACATTGGAGAGGTAATATGGTTTGTCAAATTAGCAAGCAATTCGATAGTTACAAAGCTCAGCCTTATTATCATAAGATTATTCTTATATAAGCGTGATCATGTTACCAACTACATGTACAAACTAGCCATTGAAAAAGCAGAACATCATTCAAAGAAAATGATCATAATCAACTTTAAAATATGTAAATGGGCCCACATTATTTAGATTCAAGAAATGACACCATGTGAATCATGAGATCATGCCGTTGAAAGTTGAATTAAAAACATGACATCTCAGCTTAGAGACTCTCATTAAGATGTCAACTTTTCCTTGAAGACTTGCGGGGAACTTGCAATATAATGCAGTTCATGAAATATCCTTGATCATCAGCTTAATTTCCGCTTAATTAAGATGCTTGTTGGCAAATATTCATTCCTTTGATATCCAACATGCTTCATACCACTTATAAAGTGACTTCATCTCGGTAGTATATATACACAGGAATAATTACAAAAAAATTAGCCTTTTTAAAAACTGCTCAAATAATTTTTTGGACCGCAGGAACGTAATTTCCCACAGAATTAGATTCATCTGTCTGTGGAATTGTCTCATCTGCGCTTCGGTTTCCTAGAAAAGTAGAATTGTATGTAACCTTAATATCAAAATGGTACATCACAGAATTAGACAACTTGCTTCTTCTCGAATTCGAGCATCGCTTGCTATTGGAAATGGCAAACAATAAGCTGTCAGCAGAGGACACGAGAGCCACTGAGAGATGCTTGCGTGCTGTGATATCACTTCGCACACACCAAAACACACATCGATGCCTGGCATCGATACAGCGTATGCACTATACAGTGAGCAATGCCGAGGAGAGGATGTGAAAACATCAAGTGAACTAATTTTCGTACGCCTGCTACTTTTTTCAATAATGATCGATAGGGCCAACATTATGGAGAAAACTTGTGTGCAATGATCTGAATTCTTCGGATCTGAAGGAATTTTGACAATCGAAGCACTTTGCTGGAACTCACATTAATCCGCAGGCGAAGCACGACTTTTTTTCCTATCTCTGTAAGGTATAAGGAATTCCTTTTTGCCCACTTGATAGGTTCCTCGATGTGCCGTCAATTTCGTATTAATCACACTTCTAGCAAACCGAAGCAGATAAACAGATATTTAATTCTGTGTAAATTCCACACAAAACTGAATATTTTCATATAAACAATTTCACTGCATACAGATACTTTTGAGTCGACACTCTAACCACTATCTACTTGCTCTATGATGCAAACTGTGATTAGAGTAGATTTTGCAAGCTCTATAAATGAGTGAGCTCATCGCAGAGCTTGTAATTCATAGGACCATACGCTGAGAAAGGCATATCAATGCCTGTATTTGTCTCCTTTATATGGAGGTCAATCTCAAAAGAAGAATCGTTGCATGTGATCTTAGTATCAAGGAAAAATGTAGAATTCACCTTGGCGTGCTCCATAGTCTATCATTTGTATTCAATCAGTATATACCGTAGGTCTGTAACACATATAGGACCTGTGAGTCCTGTATATGGGAAGAATTGTGCTTAAATTACATAATTAAGCTGAATAATGTAATTAACATGCAAGCAGACAGCGGTTATCCCAAAATACTTCAACATTTCTTAGGAGAGTATACAAGGCTTAGTTTAGTACAGCAAAGAATCCAGTGCAATTTGGCAGCATTTTCCATTTTCCAACCTCTCGCGTTCGGATTACTGTACCTTCAGGCACTTCTGGGATCATAGAATTTCTGTTTTGTTCATCATTACATGTAAATGTAAATAGCCATCCAATGAATTTAGCAAATGTATAAATATCTCGAAAGCTACATCTCAGATACGGGTGCAGGATTTGGGCACTTCATGTGCCGAGCGTCGAAATTAGCAGTTTAGCCTTCAACCTTCTCATCAACATCAAGCTAATAGCAAAGTGAAATTAAACTCGGAAGTTGACTTTACTTTCATTATTTAGATTGATTCCTCAGAAGGATTGCACCTTGCGTGCACAAAATGAAAGCATACAATGAAAATTATGTAGTTTTCAGAGATTTAACAAGCATTTGTCCTCAGCGAAATTAATTACCGTTTCTGCTTTGCCAAATACACTCATCTAAATATGATCAACTTCGAGTATTGAAGCACGAAGCGTGTCGAATTTAATGAGCTTTGTTCATTGATGCATGAATCCATACTTGAAAGAATTCTCAATCATTTCTTGCGAGCAATCATGTATCATAATTCTTCATCACTAGATGAAAATTATTGCTGTGATTACTGAACTTTCGTGCTTCATCGAATCGTCCATACGAATGATAAATAATTATTAGAATGTCTTTGCTTAATGGATACTTTATGGATGGACAAAAGGTTAGCGAATCCATGATGACACCACTGAATTACGAAACCATCACTAGAGATATACCATGGACATTGCACTTGCATATTATTTAATAATACATGGCTGCAAAGAATTTAGAACAGCTTTCTCTTCCGATGAATTTAAGCAACGAAAATAGAAACAATCTCATGATATTAAATATTTAGTTTAAGTATTCAGTTCAACTAGTTAATTATTATCATACGCGCTTTCGATGACTTTCGATGACTTTCGATAGGATAACGAAAGTGCTTAAGAGAATACACACTTATTATTATGAGTTAAATTATATTTTCTTTTGCTTCAATTCAATACAGGGCTGATCAGTAATCGCTTCCCAAAGCAGTTTTTAAGATCACGACTGCAAGAAAGTAATAGACATGTGCAGAATTTTTTCAAGAAGGAAAGTTCTTGGGAATTTAATGTTGAGTGTTCTTGGGAATTTATGAGACATGAAAAGTTTTGTCATTTTCTATTTTATAAGCAATTAAATATCTATTGCTAATTGCGATCATTAAAGTTTCTAGGTGTTTTTCAATTTAATTAATATTGATTTGCTATTTCATTATTAAGTAATGGACATGAAATGCATATATTCATAAACGGTATTTATTGTGAATTTATCAGACATTGAACATTTCTACATTTGTTATTATTACACAAATAAAAATTAAACATGCAAGAGATACATTGCCGTGTTTGCGTGTTTGGGTCTAGAGATTACATTTTTCAATACTGATGGTCACGGCCAGAACTAGTCTCGAGGGACAAGATGATCAATTTTCCATTGAACATAATGCAGATTCAAGCCTGAATTCTGACAAACCAGAAGATTGATGCAACATTAAAGGCACACAGTCAGCAAATTTAGATCGTGAGGAGTCGAGCGCTGTGAATAATATTTCCATTTGACGAATTTATCACTAAGAAAAATTGAATTTTGGATACGTACCTTTCACATGACAATCCTGCCCGCAACTTGACCGTTGAAGTTCTGGGGCTATGATCAATGACTTCTGCTAAAGCTTCTCCTTATTCCGCAGACGCTGTTAAAACCCTTCGACTACCAAGGAAAGTTTCGACAAAGTGAAATATAAAACCGACTATTTCGTTCTTGAGTAAGTTGCCTTTCACTACCGTAGCGACAAATCAAAGACTTAACTTCTAATGCCAAAAACGGAATATTCGTCGTGCACAAAGGTGTCCTTAAGTACCAGGGGTTCAGACACAATGAGAATCTATATTACCATTCACGAACATTTCGTCGTCAGGTTCTTGTGTTACCAGCGACGAAGATTTCGTCATTGGTAAGATGCTTGATCCATTTTTGTCGACTCCTGCTTAGCTACGTACGCTGACGACCTGCAAAGTGAGCTAATCTTGTAGCGCTGGAATAGCGCTTTCGATCAATGCATTACACATCACATCTATGAATAGAACTTACATGTATCTCGTATTTTGGCGTGTCGGTGAGTGAATGAATGAGGTCATTCCTACAGAGATCTCGAACCTGTGCAGTCGTTGTGTGCTATGTCTTCTTAATCAGAGAGAAATACAAGTTTGAGCGAGTGCGATTCCGATTCATCTGAACAATATTCAAATATTGTGATCCAAGAAAGAGCAAAAAGAAAGTCGTTCAAACCATTTCAGGTTAATGATCATTTCCAAAAGAGCCAAAAATGATCCGAAAAAGCCAAAATCACAAAAGAACCAAAACAGCCACAGAATTAAGCCGATTACCCAAAAAAACAAACTTAACCTCATCACACCGTTCTACATCCATACTATCAGTTTCATTACCATAGCTATCGATGCCACTCCTCCACAGCAATTCAAATCCACAAAGTCAGTCCATATTTCGTCACTCAAATCCAAAAAAAGCCAAAATCTTCTGCGCTACTGTACCGATTACTCAAAAAGGCCAAACTTAAGCTCATCACACCATTCTACAACTACACTATCAGTTTCATTGCCATGGCTCCATGATTCATTGATGGTGTCGAAAACCAAAAGCAATCAAACAATGGCCATTCCTCAGATTATTCATAATGATATCCACACGATGGGTGGTCACTGGTGGTCGATAGGAGAGATGACGACACAAGGATTCCGAACAGGCCTCAGAAGAAGATACTCGCAAATGACACGCTAGCAGCATTATTGCACAAAAATGAAGCAATATTTAGCTAGATCGGTGTCTGACCGAGCAGTTGAAATTACCATCAACAAGCAGCAAGCTATTATCCATCTAGTTCCACTAACTTACGCAAAGCGAAAAGTCGGATTGCTATGGATGTTCGACCTCTATGGAAAGAGTTTATTTCAAAAGTACGTAAAACCTCAGTTACGTCAAGATTCGATCGATTTTCATGTCTTCGATTTGTAAGTACATAAGTACACTTCATTTTCAAGTACATAAGCGAGCAGTACATTATTAGGAAGGAAATGATCCATAGTTTTTGATGTCCAGTTTAATGAATGTTCATTTCCACTTGTGTCAAGAATATACAAAATAATAAAAACGTTGTTTCGCACAGTTTTGCGCAACGATGGTTGATTATAAAAATCTAGCAAAAACATTTCAGTTCTCATTAAACTATTCTAAACAGTGTTTAGGCCACAGTCCAGTATCACAACTTTTCTTAAAGATCAAATCAAATTCTTTTAATTCACTCAAAAATAGACTAAGGGTGAATCTAGGAAAGTTTGATGTGTTCCGTAATTAGATAGGATGCTTTCAGCTTTTATTAAGAATAGGCATCAGAAGTTTTTAAACATTGTCATCAATGGTCTTAATATCTTATTGACAATTGTCAGAAAGCATCACCACTGTTATTTGACTATCATGTTGATTTTGCGGCAATTTGCAATTAAACAATGACGTCAGAAGATGCCATAGAATATACCGATCTGATCAACCATAAAGTCTTCATATTGTTATCAGCACTGTAGAAGTTTACACTAGTCAAACTTCAAACCATCATTTGCTTGAAACTGGTAAGAAGAATTTTCAACTCGTACCCATCATATTCCTTCAACTGCTCAACTGACATAGAAAGGACAAAAATCGGTTGCATTTGAAGTTTTTCATGTGGTCAGTTTTTGCTCACATCATTATATGTACAAAATAAAATGGCTCTCGTTGATGACACTTCTAGACAGATGTGAAGCTCTCGGCATTCATCGCTATGGCTAGAGTGATTTCTAGAATCCTATGTACATGTATATTTGTATAATAGCTTTTACCTTTAGCACGCAGGCATTGTTTTCAACAAACTCCACGTTTTCGCTGCGTCAACCCATTGAGGGCATCTTGAAAAAGACTTGCGCAAGTACTCTTATTGCTTCTTGCTCCAAATATGGATTAGGGTCTAAAACAACCTGCGATAATCGTGTTTCACGCTAGTGTGTATACAATACAAGCCTATATTAGACACTGAGAATTATTGCGAAAATGTATAATGTAAAGTGCCAATCTAATCCATCTAAGCACTAAAAGACAGGAGTAAAATCTGGATTTCTGTCCTTCAAGGCAATGTTTATTACTTTGCACGAGAAAGCATTTATAAAATGTCAATATTTAAAAATTTCTAAAAATACAAAGAAAGCAAGCCATTTAAAAAACATGTTTTGAAACAGTGCTTGTCATTAACTTGGTTGTAGACACGTCATGCTTATTTGAAACCTAGACATAGATTGAGATGTCCGCTCACTTGTGTCTGTTTTCATGGCAGAACACTCCAAATGATTAAATAATTCATAAATTGCATACTACCTTCAAAGCGTGATTTTTGTCAGTAGTAGAGAAACAATCAAAAACTGACCAGAGGAAGTTTTTATTATAATACATATTATATATTGTAATAATCATATTACAATGAGGTTAAGTTAAGCTTCCATAACTCAGAATTAATTTTTTGCAATTCTTGCATCAGTTGGTGAGCCCCGATGCTTCTTTGAGTACTCCATCGGCAGTCCCAATTTTGATTTCGGCTGATAATGAGAACGTAACTCTCATCGATATGGTGGTCCTGTACTGTACGAGTATATGCATGTTCGGTTGACACTGGAGATTGGCAAAAAGACGCTCCCATCCGCATTTTTAGGTTGGCTTTCATCAAACGCATACATAAATAGAAGGTATGCTCTTTATTCATGCGTTTGATAAAAGTCAACTGTTAGATGTTGGATGAGTTAGCTAAGAACGTGTTAGCCGCGAATTTGACTTGGCTCGGCTTCCGATAAAGTAAAATTGACTGTTAGACATTAGTAGGGGATGTGTCTACGCATCTGTAATGATCCACATAGTTACAATGAATACAGAAAAACATCATTTCGATGGCGACAGCATCCAGCTATGAATGTATACACAGCACATGATAACAATGGATTTCTATGATACCAACAAATGGACATTTAAAGAGTATGACTGAGTACCGTTCAATCGAACAACATGTAGTTAACTCACATAGGATAAGTCTTAAGCCGCAAATGGCATTCCAGCGCATACCATGTAAAGCACAAGCCACTGCCAACAAACTTCCTCTGGCACGCAGAAAATAGCTTGCTCCTTATTTCTTTTAGCCTGCAGTTTCATCTTTTTTCTCATGGCAAATGCCCTATGTGATGTAGAGTTATACAAAGATCGTGATGCGAAGTACACAATTATCCTGCGCACTTTCGGTCCAACCACATCGCGATGGCATTGAATTGGGCGGTGTTCACGTTTTCAGTAAGGAACGGTAATTAGGATTATGGTAAAATGAAGCAATATCGCAGTCTTGCAGGTATAGACTGGCTAAATTGCCTCTACAACTGCAGAGCAGAACACAAAAAGGTTTGCACATGAATAGCAGTGTGTGGTGGGCAAGCAAACATTCGACAGAATCGCAACACGTGTGCAACAATACATGTGCACTTACACTGTGGAGTACATGGGAAATATGGACAGATATAGATTATATATACATGTAAGCCTGTAGCGCAAATGATTTCGAGCAAGCTTCATGAGCGTAGCTAGTCACAATGTCTATCATGATGTGCCCATTAAATGCTATTTTCCATCGATATACCAATCAAATTTATTTCTGATGTTATGGGCTGTGTGGTGTTATATATTGAATTTGTTGTAACTGTCACACAGTGGAGTTAGTGAACGGAAAGGTAATTTATTAATGAACTTGAGGTGAAATGCATAAATTTTTTAGATGCGTCATGTTGAATTAAGCAACGCAAACATTTCCTAAAAATTTATATTACTGAATGAGATTATTGAAGAAACAGAATTCAGCATGTAGCATTTCATTTTTGATAATGTCGGCATTTCAAGTGTACTTCTCCAGTAACTTGCCCAAATTAGTTTAGAATTTTAGCCAGCAGGACAGCAGACAAGCTGATGCTATCTGCTGAGTGGATTCTGTATAGCTTGGTAGATATTGACTTAGCAATTCTAAATTTAGGAGCACAGAATAGACAACGAATTATGAAAATTGGCTTTTAAGTCATTCTCATCAAAGTGCAATATGCATTGTTGCGTCGAGAAAATTGCCTGAAACTTCTTATGAAAAACACATAGGCCAAATTCCTTTCCTTCTATTGACACTTTAAAGGTGAGGAAAGCTGCTCTATTGCTATATCGAAAGCATCGAGTCCCCGCAAATAAATTTCAGCTAATTGATAGGATTATGCGATCAAGACTTTTCAAGTTTTAAACACTATTCGGATTCATTACAACAATTGAATTGAATAGAGATCAATTTAGGAATTTGAATGGCATGACCTTTCTCGTAAAATGCTTTGTCATCATTTCATTGATTGCTAAGTGAAATAAAATGACGCAAGTCCCTGTGAATGGTGCCTACATTTACAACGTTGGATTCAGAATTCCACTTGATATCGATTTAAACGAAGTAATTCAATAAAATTAATTCGTCAAGAGTTGTAAATCAATTCAATTCCCATTTCCCAAATTTGTGAGTCTTTAGTCTCTGATCATTTTTTGGATGTCATATGGAATGTCTTATATGTCTAATGCCTTTTCGTAGCTCTATTAAGTGTATAATTTAGTGCCAATTTATCGTGCTAAATTTCCTGGAAATTCTTAATATTTACAAATTAAAGTTAATGCGTAGCTGTTGTGCTGTTTATTTAGAAGATTCAGAAGGAAATATTCGCAACTTTGTTAAAAGTATTATCCTAAGCGCTAACATCTCTATAAATTTTGACAATGCCTCCTCATTGCTTTGATGCCAGGGAATATCCAAACAGCTTTTAATTGCATGCGTTTTCCTCACGCAAAAAGTTCATCGAAAAATGCATCTTGCAATTCACGTCATCCCAGAGACTTTATTGCAAGTACAGATTTATCTGCTGCATTATTATCCACACATTGAATGCATGAATTATCCTAAACATCATCTATACCCACCATTCTCAATTGCTTTTACACGTTCATAGATTTGCATTTTGAATTCCTTTTGCTAAAAATCAACATTCATCAATTCAATTTGAGGTAACAAAAAAGTCATTTCTCACGGATAAACATTTCAGTAGCGTTGATGCTTGCTGATTTGTCATAGCCTTAACTTGAAACTGAAAAAAGTCAATTGTAGCAGAATAATTTGTATATATTTCAGAAAAATGGACAATTATATAAAATTGAGATTCGATATAAAAATATGACTGTCTCTTTTTCACAATTTACTTCTAAAAGTCAGCTTCGATAGATAACATTGGCATCAACCGCTGACAACCAAGATCCATGTAGTGTTCGCGTGTTACAGAGCCTCCCACCAGCATCTCAGTCGATGCAAGTAGAGAGGCACCAAGCCAGACACCATGTAAGGGATTTTCAGCAGTCCGTACCGATACTTTTCTCATAAATCTGGAATTGATCTCTAGTTCAAGACGCTTAGAAAATCCTCGCAGCATCGCGCAGCCACCAGTAAGGATAATGTTTTCAGCAAGTTCGGTCTGCACTTCATCTGGAGCAGCCGTAAGAGCAGAATGAACCAAAGCTGCGGTATCTCCATCAGTTGAGAACAATATTTCCGGGCATTGCCAACATTCCTTATCAATTTCAATTATGCGGCTATTAGGCAAAGTAAACGAACGACTTGCTGAAATCTTTTCTTTATCGCTACATGCGACGAAGCAGTGTGCCTCTTTCAATGATGATGCAGATGAAGTGGAGATAGACCGAATATCTCTCTTTCTAAGTAGATCAATCATTTGACTGTCTAATGCAGATCCAGCGATTTCAGATCGACGAGCAGCTTGTTTAAGTGGCCGTCCATCAATTACTGGTGTAACAGAGATGGCACTATACCCGGCATCAACTAACAGACCTGTTGTCCGTCCTTGAGCAAGTATAGCAGCTTGAGAAGGTCGACATACTGATAAGGCTGCCACGCCCACCTTCTCATACATGATTTCTGTCATTGCCATGGTGTCAGAGGTTGGAGATAGTAGACGTTCTGTCAGCAGAGCAGACCACTCGTGAGGATCAATTTTCAGTTGTCGGCGTAGGACTGCAGACCATATATGTCCTCGCGTATCAACGTCAAGATGTGCACAGTCCGAGATATTGAGGAAGTTGTCGTTCAAATCATACAGTGGGTGATGAAGGCGTGAGGCAGTCGAAGACGTACATGGGATATTGACTATCGGCGAGTCTTCAGCAGAGAAACCAGCTCGGAGTGTGTGTGAACCATTGTCGAGAACCAGCATCGTTGATGAGTCCATTGTTGAAGAATAGTCTACTTCACATTATCTTATATACACGCAGACTAGGTGCTGATGAGCGTTTTCAATTGATGCGTAGGTGATAAGAGAGCAATTCACAGGATGCAGTGTTAATAATAGAAATATTTTCAAAACAATGGATGAAAGTGCAAATCGAAATTAGACAACAGTTATCAATTAATAGCTATTGAGTTATTAATGAACAAATTTTAACTAAATGAGCAAATGAATCTTCAATTCAGTCGTTGTAACCTTTCACCATTATCATTCGTTTTACCGAGTGACAACTATAGCATGACATTTCTTATTTTATGGCCTATGTGCTACTCCTGACTCAATATTTCTATTTTGCGATAAATGCAAGAAATTCCTCATGGAGACGGAGTCTCGAGACTTATCCCTGTAAACCTAACCTCAACGTTTAGTACAACTCAAACTAGTGAATTCAATCTCGATCTTACCTTTCAATCTCGAGATCTCGAGTTCAATGCTTTTCAATTTGCAAATAGGCCAATATCAGAATTGTGTCAATTACTTCGAAAATGTGATTAATTACATACAATTACCAATTACTGCACAGCAGTTTAATTCTATCCCTAACTGCAATGATGCAGTCCCTTTTATAATTGAAATTGAAATTGCAACACGTGGACTATATTTGATATGTGGCATGCATTAACACGATTTAGCATATGTAGGTGCAGAACACTATCTCCGCAGCTGAGAATTGTCTCCTGCCAGGGCGAAGTCACCTTACTATAAGACAAACTTCTCTTATTAAATCAGAAAAACGATCCCTGCTATGTGCAATGAGAATCATGGTTCTCAAAATACTGTGCTTCATTATCTAAATTGAAGATAATAATAATAATAACTTTATTAGGTCTCAAAAGTCGTTTGACATTCATTGAGCACTGAACATGAAAACACAAGAACATACAATAAAGAGAAGAAGAAACTATGAGAGAGAAGGAGAAAGTGAAAAAAGAAACAAAAACGGAGATATATATCAAATACTAAAGCGGATGAAGGAATTTGAAAGTCTCGTTGACCTTGCTCTAGGTGGTCGCACCTGTCGATGATTACGAGTAATGCGTGTTGCTCTACAATCGAATAATTCTCTGAGCGGATGGTCGGAGCACTGTTCAATTTGTCGAAAGAGGTTAGTACACATGCTGTTGCCAGCGGTAGAGATGGTAGTGAAATTAGAGTTGCCTATAATACGGAAACACCTGCGCTCGAGACGCACAAGCCTTGCGAAAAGTCTGTACGGTAAATTACAAAAACTCGGAAATGCATATAAGAGTACGGAGCGAACCAAAGACGTATAAGCTTTATAAATCAGGGCAGATGGACAATTTGATTTTCGAAGATTCCTGAGGACAAACATTCTCTTTGATGCTTTCTTGATAGCCAAGTTGACATGAACGTCCCATTTTAAATCAGATGACAAGGTTACACCCAGGAGGCGTACACTGTTCACTTGACATAGCGGAGTTCCATCATCAACGGTGACCGTAGTTAAGGATAGGCCTTTGGTGTTGATATCCATCACACAGCACTTAGATTTATTGATTGGAAGGTGGTTATTGAAGGACCAATCGATGAGGCAGTCCCATTCACTTTGCAAAAGATCATCTGAATCCTCTCGAACAAAATGTAAATAGGTAATATCATCTGCGTACTTGATAATGGATGTATTCTGATGAATAGGACGTAGGTTGTCGGTGGTCAAACAAAAGAGAATTGGCCCCAAAACGCTGCCTTGAGGGACTCCACTCTTCACACGGGTCCAAGAGGACATAGCTGCATTGATGCGCACTCGCTGCCATCTATCAGAGAGGAAGCTGGTAATACACCCATTGATTCTGTCAGGTAGTCCAAAACGGGAAACGGCGAGAATGATGGACTGGTGCGGTAGCTTATCGAAAGCTTTGCTGAAATCCACGGTCATGAGTCTAACAGCGCCTGAGCGTGCGTCAAGAAACCTGACGATTCGGTGATAGAGTAATGTCAATGCAGGTGTAGTACCATTTCCGGGACGCGGAATGTATGCAAACTGGGTGCAATCAATTTTATTGTTGATGCACGGGAAAACATATTTGTGGAGAATGATCTTTTTGAAAACTTTAGATAGTATGGGAAGAATTGATATCGGTCGGTAGTCACTTACTACGGTAGGATGAGATGATTTCGGGATCGGAGATATGTCAGCATACTTCAGAGCTTTCGGGAAGTATGCGTGAGCAAGACAGTCGTTGAACAGTAACGTAACAGCCGGGGCTAGGATGGATGAGAAATCCCGGAAAACCCATAATTCTGTTAATCAAAGGTCTAAATTATTTATTAATAAATTTGATGGTGCAACGGGTAGCACATAATGCATGATAAAGAATATCATAGAAGTGAACATGCAGATTGTTGAAAGTCTATGAATTATTCAATGAAATAAAAACTCTTTATGGCTGTCAAGTTAAAATTTGTTGGTGATGTCTATTGATGAAAAAGGCTTCTCGCAGTCATAATTGAAGGAGTTTTTGTCATTTGTGAGAATGCTTATTGAAATTGTTGAATTTATAAATGTTTGTAGATGATTGCATGCTGATGAGGTTCTGGTAGTCACATGTTTACGGCAGAGGATATGAAGTTTTCTGATTTACTTCCAATGTAAAAATTGTTGTACTTATTACATAAGATTCGATAGACTGCATACATTTTGACGTTGACAGATACTTTTGTTGTGAAGATTGAAGTTTTGCTGTTGCAAATGTTGTTTAAGAGCATTTTTTAATGCTCTATTGTTTCCGGGTATTCTAACGTTAATATTCTCACTATGGAATGTTTTCTTGATTTGTCTATCAATTTTGTCAGAGATGAAGAGAAGAGGAAAGTATACAAAGTTTTCCCATGTCTCGTGTGTGAATTTAACATTTTTTGTATTGATGATATAAGACTTTTGACTTTCCCTCCTAGCCTGACGATGGCTACGGGTAGTAGCTGAAAGATATCAAAGCTCAAAAGTTTATATGTTTATCTATAACACCCATTAGAATCAGCTGTTTCCAACAATTAATAAATAAAATGGCACTTGGCCGAAATATTTTCAAACGAAGCTCTGTATATCCAGCTAGATCAAACACAAGCTTAGGAGATTACTCGAATTGCCAGACTGCTGTCAAAACTAAGTGGAATAGTACAATCCACCACTTTAGCAGTGATGTCAAAACTGCAGGGCTGAATGAAATAGATGAAAAATCGAATTAATAGAGCTACTAAGCTCTTATTGAAACATGTCTCATCTCGTCTTCATGTCTAACCTATGAGCATGCATCCGGGTAAGCCTATTGCCTACAAAAAAGCTCAAATGATAGATCTGGATTATTTTGGTCTTTATCAAGTTTAAAAAGTTATGAAAATCTAAGTTTGAGTGTGAAAATGTGAAAAAATTAGAATATTCGTAGTGTTTTTTTATACATATGAAAGTCTATTTGTCAATGCCGAAACATTTGTCTGGGCATGCGCATTTTGGCATACACTTAGGCCTACTTGTGAAAACGTCATTTATTAATCAACATACTTCAGTTACATGCAAACTCTCATTGAATAAAGAATTTCTCATGGCCAGCAAAGCAGTGAAAAAATCCTTGATTTGTGATAGCATTCAGCACTTCAAGTCGTCACCGACGGCCACCTTCAGGTCTATTTTGATGTTAACTCTATATTATACTAATTGCTAATAACCATACTAATTATTTTTAGCACGAAGACATTTTTATTAATACATGTATATTCTAAATTATATATTCAAAATATAGAAAACGACTATTCAGAAAGCTAATATATTCAAATTAACACTTAAGAAAAAAAAATTTTGGTTGCAGAGCAGCTGTAGTAATTAGTAATATATCTTTATTGAAGTCTTGCATATCAGGAATTGGCTGGAGATTTTATAAAAAAAAATACTGTCAATGCTGATTTGAAGTAGCGTGTAATCGGGATGCTCCTCCACACTCAGCATCATCTTATCTGTCATCTTTTCATCAACTTTCATGCTCGTTGCACCACCCCAAGAACGGACAGAAATGTTTACTTCAGAGATTCGTGATTAACATTAATCTCAATAAATCGCTGCCTTTTAAATAAACTGACATTTGCGTGTCATGCGATATGATCAATTCTGTTCATGAAGCATGATCAGCTTCTACCAGCAGGGAAGTCCTGTATTGAGCAAAACGGTCGTAATAATTGCCTTATTAACCGTTGTCCTATGTTTGGGGTGCTTTTGGCACCCCAAGCACTTTTTCAAATGCTCTCACTTTCATTGTATTGCGTTTCAACCTTAGATATTTCATGACTTTACTACAAATTTGACTTAAATTATCTGGGTAAAGTACTAGAAAAAATAAATTCATAATGTAGGAGATTGATCTAAAAACATGGTAGTCTATGTTTGGGGTGCCTTAGGCACCCCACCAGCAATCATCACGGCAACGTACGATCCTCAGTTCTACTGACGTCAACCACTGACCAATTGAGCGTCTCCTCTTCACGATTTCAGGACACCCGTTCTCAATGACAACAATAGACGTTATTGAGACAGCATTGACGTTGTTTCTATTATTAGATCACGCCTGATGCTGCTGCAAAATGTTTCACTCATTGGTTCGAGTTAAAAAATCGACGATCCACATCTGCATGTGTATTCATTATGTGTGTTGTATGTACAGTAGTTCATCACAATTGATATGGCATCTAGACCTAGACGCGCTGCTGCGATCGAAGCAACTAGAAGTTTGTTTTCTTATAGCTAAGACCATGAGATTGATGTACAGGAGATTATAGCAAACGAAGATTGTGTTGATGACGTGGATTCCGAAGTTACAGATGAAGATGATCAGTTGGACATTTTCGAACAAGAGGAAGATGATATCTTAGATGAAGATTGTTTACATCGCTTATCCGAGGGTTCAGAGGGAGAGTCTGAATCAGAACCGGTATGTACGAATGTTTTTAGATTCTGATTTTACCATATATTGTGATATACACTAAAACGAATACCGAATACGGTAATGAATGTCGCACTTTGTATTGTCTGCAATATGAAAGTGCGACATTCTATATTTAGTTTAGTGTATGTAAAGGAATATACTAGGCATATACAAATGTAAGAATAATTTCGATAGATCTGACAGTTATGTTTTTCTCACACGTATATGGATGGCCTACACACAGTCTAATTCACGGTAGTTATGTATAATGAAACTGTACATAGAAAGACTGATGCATCTTAGAATATTTTTTTCTAAGGTCACATGGCACACCGGAGCGCATGATTTTCTATCCAACGATAATAATCTACAAGATGCAACTGTAATTGTAGGCCGAGTAACGGTATGCGTGCACACGGTACAGTTCCACTTCATTGCAATCTTTGTTGATTTATTGAACGCACAAAAATACCAAATAGTGGTCAGAAGTTCAACTGTATAAAAGCAAGTTTTAGTGTGTTGCGTGTAGAGCCTAGATATAGCACATTTTATATATAATAAAGTACTTCGTAATGAAATATCTGTAATGACGATAAGCATTATCAAAGTGATGCGCATGAAAGAGTTGTCTAAAAAGGGTCAATATACCCATCCGGTATGTACTCTTTGACTCATAAAAAGCAAAGGACAGCGTATAACAGAAGTACGAGTATATACCACTGTATAACACCATCGTATATCCTTGCATTCTGTACGCATCCTTTGCATATATCAATTGTTATGTATGATTATCATCGTACTTGTGCCAGCTGCAACTTGATTATTTCCTTTGCAGGATCTCGACAAAAGTTTGACCTCTCGATCACAGAGGAGATGGACAGAAATTGAGACGGGAGCAAGAGAAGGACGTGCACCAAGAAGAAACGCTTGCTATGCCAACCCTGGTGTCAGACCTGGAATAAATCCAACCACTCCAAGAGAGGCATTTTTGCTCTATTTCGACGATATAATCAACGAAGCTGTTCGATTTAGCAATCTTGAAGCTAGAAGAGTTATTTCAGCTTACAATCAGAGTAGCAGACTTCGTAAGAGCTGGAAACAGATAACACGCGAAGAAATGGAGTGTTTTATTGGTTTGCACATTATATGTGGAGCTTTAAAAGCGAACTTCAGAAATGTCGAGTCTCTCTGGGCACAACGTGACGGACCGCCAGTGTGTCGTGCCGCTATGAGCTGGAACGCTTCCTTTCAATAAAGCGTTTCTTTCGTTTCGATGATCGCACAAAGCGAGATGCTGCTGATCCTCTCTCTCCGACGAGGCATGTGTGGAAACTTCTTTCGGAAAGGCTGCTTCAATTCTATACTCCAAAACCTTTCATAACAGAGGATGAACAACTACTTGAATTCCACGGACGTGTTGCATTCAGGCAGTACATCGCTTCCAAACCAGGGAAGTACGGGATAAAGATCCTGTGGTCCTGTGAAGCTGATACAGGTTATTTTTTGAAAGGTATCCCATATATTGGAGAAAAGAGTCTTTCTGTTGAAGAGAAAAAAGGCATGCCAGTTACTGAAGCGTTTACAATGGCCCTCGTCAAACCATTCCTCGACAAAGGCTACAATGTCACGTGCGACAACTGGTTTACTAGTTGCGAGGTCGCTGAAAAGTTGAATGAGAGAGATACAACATTAGATGGAACAATGCGTTCGAATCGACGCGGCATTCCGCCAAAAGCCAAAGACCTGAACAATCATCAAAAGAAATCGGCCTCTTACTTCAAATCTGGAGATCTTCTAATGGTATCTTACTGGGATAAAGGCAGATCTCCCGTGATCCTTATTTCTACAATGCACACCTACGCATACAACAATGAAGATGGGCTCCCTGAGATAATATCTTCATACAATGCCACAAAATTCGGTGTGGATACTGCAGACCACATGGTGAGAATATACACATGTAAGAGAAAATGCAGGAGGTGGACGTATTCGTTTTTCTGCAATATGATTGATGTGGCCCTTCTAAACGCATCTATTATTTTTCGTACACTCCAACCGCCAGAAAATGCAGCGTCATTTCGAACAGAATTCCTTCTCCAATTTGGATATGAACTTGTGAACGCAAATTCGCCGGAGGTCTGCACACAGATTGAATCCACAAACTCGAATGGCTATGAAACTGCTAGGATATAGCACAGTTGTTACAGGTATGAACTCCTCGTCTCAACAACAGCCGAGAACGCGACCATGGAAGAGACGGTGCAATATTTGCCCAAGGAGTGTCGATCAGAAAACAACACGAACATGTGATATTTGCGCTGTTCCTATCTGCAAAACACATTCATCTGATGTGGTAAAGTGTAGTGATTGCATGTAGCTTTCTTGAGAGATATACGAGCATACTCTTCCTTGAGCAGCTTGCTTTACGTACATATACGGTGAGATCATTTCTGATTGATTTATTTGTAATTGTCTTGTCAATAGGCCTATATACACAATCTGCTGTAGCCCATATCCAATTTGAAATAAAATATTCGAGGGATATTTGTGTATCATGTAATCAATTGTTAGCCTAATTTTTCTATTCTTGTGATACGAGTTGAGATTCTGAAATATCTGAAATACAGTCTTTTGCACATGCATTTTTCCTAATATGTCTCATGGAATTATCGCAAAAATTAGGTATAATAATGCGCCCATCTCACTTAATTCAGTAAAAGTTCGTAGAATGTTGCATATTTTTATAAAACTATCACGTTGTGATTGTAGGCACAAAAGAAAAGTGGTTAAGTTTATCTAAATCGACATAATATTAAATTTGCTGTAGTCCTGAGGCACCAGAAACATAGACCAGCGATGTTCAAAATTGGCATAGGACAACGGTTGAAGAGCCAATAGGTGTTCAGTGACCGATAGTTTAGACTTACTTGTAAGGCAAAATAGGGCTACTGTATCTTGCCAGGTCTCACATGAAATTCTGATGTCACTCTTGAATGTTCAGCATCTGTCTAAGACA
This sequence comes from Prostheceraeus crozeri, assembly GCA_907163375.1. Classification (NCBI taxonomy): domain Eukaryota; kingdom Metazoa; phylum Platyhelminthes; order Polycladida; family Euryleptidae; genus Prostheceraeus; species Prostheceraeus crozeri. The sequence goes on along the minus strand of CAJQUW010014204.1, from coordinate 379,350 downwards.
TCACAATGTCATGATTTCACTTTGTCGGTAACTTTGTTATATATCTTTCATGAATTGCTTACTTAATAAAATTTAATTGAATTCATTTTATCTTTCTAATGAAAGCTCTCGAGTCTCGATGTCATTGCAAATGATATCAGAAAGAAAGTGCTTTAGTATTTTAGATACTCACACAGGAAATTGGAAAAATAGAAATGCAATATTCGCTGAGCCGATCACAGCAAGTGTTTTACAAAGTGGTAATTTACATAATACGTGCATAATGGCATTTCAAAATATTACTGACTGCACTAAGGTGATGTAAGATTGATTGTAAATTGATGTAAGATTTGTTCAATTTCAGAATATGCGATGAATGATCATTTCGTGATAGAGTGTGTGAAAAAATATATTGATAGCAATATCCTTTAGGCCTATTATTAAAGATGCCATCATTCCCTTCTTAAAGTATCTTAGAAACTATTGTGCAATTTCATCATATTATTTTCTAGAGTTACAAAATTTCATTCGACTGAAGCAATTGGCTGTGTTTGACAATTCCAGAAGAATTCGTTTGCCATTCTGTAAGAGAACCTATACCGACATACCATCAACTTGTGCGAAATATCTGTGTTCAGATTAAATTTAGAAATCCTACTATGCGGATGCTGTCATACACATGCATCCAGTGTTGTGCCTAAGCTCCTAGTCGACAGATGATAAAAGTCAAATATTTTATCAGTATTTTTGACGAGGATGTTACAGAAAAGAGAATTTTGTGATTAATAAAATAAGACAAAAGGTAATAATGATGGCTCATGAAAATGCAGATCTTCTGCTTATTGCGGAAATGATTTACGAGTGCTGTCGAGTTTCTGAAATTAACTACTCAACTTCACTACTGGTGCTCGTCAACAGCAGCCCTCAGACGAAAATTCTTAACGTCAATTAATTTTCAAAGTACTTTGCATATTGATTATGATGAACACGTAGGACTTAAGTTTTACTCAACCCTTTAAACAAGTATTGCTGTTTACTTTTTTTCTCCTCTGTTGAACTCTATGTTGAACTTTTTCTATTTCCTGTTTTGGTGTTTTCAATTGTGTTTGTTCAAGGTTTTATGATATTTATGCATGTCTTTCAATAAAATGGATATTTTATAATCTTATAATAAAATCATATTCTGTTAATATGATCCGTTTTGTGAATATGATGAATGTGACAAAAGGGTATCATGTATTTTCGTGTACCGTGCAAGGTAGGAGGAAAAAAGCAATGCAACTAGTTACTTTCGTCTGTATTCCATAAAATAATTTCAATGCTGACATTTGCCGTCGTAAGTAGCCTACACTGAGGTGAAAATTTTGTAATAACAGTCGATGCCACAAATAGTCCTGTGAGATCTGAGTCTATTTTTCTAATTTTTCTACGTTCCTGTGATCCATTCCTACCACTAACGGAGCATTATAAGCAATCGTTGATAATACAAGAGCATTTTTGGCATCCACTGATCCTAAAAAAGGAGGTGGACTCCTAATGTCTGGTTCTATTACTCGATTCTTCTTTGCATATTTGTTTTTATGAAATGCCTTCCTTATTTGATTGAGAATGCAGCTTATCATCAAATCGCAGTACTCGAGTTACAGTTGCGGCTTGATGTCGGCGGTTACAATTGAGACGAGATGTCTATTCATTGATCATAAACACAATGACAACTGATTGGTGGTGGTGAGGGTTTGAACCTGCAAATTGACACAATCGAATGTAAGGCGCTCGTAGCTCAGTTGGTAGAGTGCAGGATTGGCTAATCTGGGTCGCAAAGTCGAATTCTACCAGCCACACATCTCTTACATGGCAATTTAATCTATCGTTTACTTCATACCATTCTATTTTTAAATGCATATTTTAAATTCTTGGATCAACAAAAAATCATGCTTAATAGAATCTACTTGACTCAATCAGCTTTGTACTTAAGACTAGAAAAATTCTTCCTTTCACATCAGCACCTGTTGATTGTGACAAATTTGATCGTCAAAAGTCGTTTTCTGTCCATATTACGCATTATTAAACCCGGGGAGACTTCTAACTCACCATCTGCACATAAGAAGAAGAACATGACCTATATTCTCCCATAATCATGAGTTCATCAACAACGATCGGACAGGAAGCAGAAAGGAATCTAGCAAATGAATATATTCGTGTTATTGCGGAATTACGAAATGAATTGGTATTATGGCAGACAACTGCTGCTCATCCGAAGCAATTATTGCCTCAACTTCGGCATCTTGAATATATTCTTCAATCTCTGGAACAACAAGATTCGGTTCTAATGTGTGTCCTTGATGCCACGGTATATTTTTCACGATTACTTGCTCGCTGGAGTCATGCACTAGCTCTGGATGTAAAAATTCGGGACAATGATGTAGTTTGCGGGATACAGAAGCATAAAATCAGGCCTTGGTCAGCTTCGGCTATATCTGTGACATACAATTCATCGAAAATATCTCCAAAAGACTTCTTTCAGTACCCAAATTTTGAATTATCAAATTATGTCAACTATTTACTTCGCCACACGAAACAACTAGTATCTGAAATGCCTGAGCTACCCTATCTTGCTGATATTGGCTTAATTCAAAGTCCATCTGAAGTTTTTGAATCGTCCCTTGGTGATTTCTCAACTAAAGAACAACTGAGAATGAGTGAAACCAATGAAACTTTATCAATAGTTGAAGTGGAGGATGATTTTGAGAAAGGAATAGCTTCAGCCTCCAACATACGTCGCAGAAGTGGAAAGAAAAAGAAAGGACCAAATTGGTGTCGCTTTGCCATTGTTCCGGTATTATTCTTTATCCTTATTGCTATTGGAGTCGCGGTCTCTATTTAGATCATATTGAATTCTTATTTTGTCATTAAATAGTTCACAGTTTGTAAACTTAATGTTTTGCATAATCATTACTGTCATCATTTGCGTTACATTGTGTGCTTAGGGATAAATATCAGTCTCATGTCTAAGCGTGGTGACATTTCAATTTGACTTTCATAATGCGAGAGTAAATTCTTCATTAAGAATTACGGTAAGCGTAAAGAGCATTGAAATATGATATCGGATTAACATAGACATGGCACAAGTTAATTCCAAATTGGATGGTAACACCCGATCTTCCCGCAAGCAACTCGTCTGACCAGGGTTAGAACAAGAGTCATCCAGAGAGCTAAACAGGTGCGCTTTCCATGTGGTTAGACAGCGGTGCAAGGAAGCGTTGATGATGGCTGATATAATATCTTATTGCTCTGCACTGCAGATTTTAGAATGCAGTTCTCCGCTGTCTGGCTGACCTCTGTTCGAATCCTTTTCAGACGATCTGCGGTGGGGGAGATCGGGTGTTATCGATCAGTTGGAGTTAATATGCTTCATAAAACTATTTCATAAAAAATTGAAAAAATCAACATATTTTCAAATGCATTTTACACGTTGAAGCCATGGTTCAAACGATCTGCCTTATGATTATTTTGGCATATATTTTACTTTCCTAAGCAACGAAAAAAATTGAGCGTTTTCTTTGATGCTGGATTTTAACATGAAGACGACAGAATTGTTACAGACAGCATGAGCTACCAATCAGTTTTTTCACGATATAAGGATATTAGGATTCGTTGAATGTGCGAAAAGATACAGCACTGATAAAATTCACCAAAAATTGTTGCCAAAAAAGTTTCTGACACAATTTTTTCATGATGAATATGTTCAATCTCAATAAACTTTACGTCATGTGAAAGGCTATGTTTAGTAATTTAAATTGTCCGAGTTTTTAGGTTGTATTTGGTCAGTTGTGGTCAGCAGACTTAGAAGCATGAATTTTTGGTCAATTCATTCACCGATGCCTACAAAATCATTACAAACCCATCAACAAATGTTATCTGAAATCGGAAGTTCCAAAGTCAGTAAGTCTATCGATCTGTAGAGGCGGCAAGATGTCAGATGATGAATATGAAATGGCTTAGTATAGCGTCGATCTCATGCTAAATAAATAACGCGTAGACAGGCGATGTAATTTTGATAGTACGGTGTCGTCATCTTTGTGCCGTTTTTGAATTGCTCTCCGATACATTTTATTTGCGAATTAGTAGAAACTAGGCCACAAATTAAGACAGTAAAACCATAATGTGTCCTTGATTTACTCGTAGTTGTTTTATTTCACCAATTAAATCTGTGGGAAGCAATCAAGAAGTTTTCAAAAATGGAGTCAACAACATCCCGTTTGCGGCTTTTAATCTATTGATCCGTTTTAGCAAAAACATCACTGTAACAATTTGCATGCGTGGTTATACAGCAAAGAATGAAATAATATTATGATTACAGCATTGAGGATTAAGCATTCATTTGATGAATAGCACTAAGACTTTTTTAAAAGATCATCACGGGTAAATTACGCATAATAAAATAAACGTCTATGTTTAATAACAGTTAAATGAGATGTCATTAAGGTTTAATCTAATTAGTGACAATTAATATGACAGTCCTATTAAGTATCTTCACATTATGCATATCGTTGGCCTTCTGATGACAAGCTTTTTTGTCGGAGACTCCTTGCAGATGAAGTTCAAGCGCGAAATGTTGGAAATATTTATGGGATTCATTATTTATTGCTTTATTGTTAGTGAACATCAATGCATATGAGCTGTTCTATCTGCGATGCCGAGCAATAATAATTTACTGAATTACAAAATGATTAAACTAGGTAAACTTATAATAATAATAATAAAAACCGTTTATTTATCACAAAATTAGAAATCATCTGTTACAATCTGTTAACACCTGTTAACCACATAAAATCAAGTTGCTTCAAGCCAGACGTTGAGAACCTGGGAACACAGAATTATACATTTTGATCATTTATCATGATAGCAACATATTCACCAACCGTCCCTTTAGGTTCGCAGGGTCGTAACTTGAATTTTCTAAAAATAGAATCATATAAGATCACGTTTTACGCCGCTTGTCAGTTCAGAATTGTCATTATCTACAAATGTTACTTTTACTTTTGTATTCTTACATTTTATATGTGATGAGTAGGTAGTTACATGAATGCGTAGGCTCATTTTCATTGATGAGTCGTTCCTTTTCGGTTTCACATGCTTCCACTATACACTATCGTGCCATCAAATACGAGCATCAGTAGTAAGTAAAACTCCACTTCTGGGTAGCGCAAGATGGCCGCCATCGCTGACGTCCCCCCCCCTCTGGACCGGCAGAGTGTCGTGGTCGGCCGCCGTGGTGTTTCGGGTCTGACGTCCCCCCCCCTCTGGACCGGCAGAGTGTCGTGGTCGGCCGCCGTGGTGCTTCGGGTCTGACGTCCCCCCCCCTCTGGTCGACCGTCGTGTAGCGCGCGGTGATGTGGTGTCTAGGTTGGCGTGGTGTGCCGGCCAGGTTGGGAGGGGTGGACTGTCGTAGCTCACCTGAAAAAATCCTAAGTGTTAGAGTGGCTTTGTATGGGTAAAATTTTGAAAATTTTCCAAAGTGTGGAATTTCGACCTGGGACCGTCACCAAAACATTTTTCATCAAATTTCACTGACCTCCCCCCCCCTCTTCTAACTTTGGTTCTAGTGAACGGATTTTGTTCGTTTGAGTTTCATTGGAAAGAGGAGAAAAAACTGCTCGACAACATTTTTTGTTGCGAGTCAATCGGACCAGTCGTTCAAAAGTTAGAGCGGTTACAAGATTTTAGGTCGGAGCTCGCTCACCTGAAAAAATCCTAAGTGTCAGAGTGGCTTTGTATGGGTAAAATTTTGAAAATTTTCCAAAGTGTGGAATTTCGACCTGGGACCGTCACCAAAACATTTTTCATCAAATTTCACTGACCTCCCCCCCCTCTGGACAGCTAGCTTCGATCTTGGCTTCTGGTGAACGGATTTTGTCGTGCTATAGCTCGTTTGAAAGCTAAGAGTGAGACAAATTCAGTGAAAGAAACGGCTTGTTCATATCTGTCTTCGTTCAAAAGTTAGAGCGGTTACAAGATTTTAGGTCGGAGCTCGCTCACCTGAAAAAATCCTAAGTGTCAGAGTGGCTTTGTATGGGTAAAATTTTGAAAATTTTCCAAAGTGTGGAATTTCGACCTGGGACCGTCACCAAAACATTTTTCATCAAATTTCTCTGAACGAGGGGGGGAGGTCAGTGAAATTTGATGAAAAATGTTTTGGTGTCGGTCCCAGGTGGAAATTCGGAAATTTTAAATTTTTCAAAATTTTCACCACACTGGAGCTCTCACACTTAGGAATTTTTTCACTTGTGGCATGTTACATGGACATGTGCTGACGGACCAACTTCCCGTGGTCATATGAGAATGGTTCAGGTGTCATATGATAGAGAATGATGAGACGAATCGTTTGCAACAAACCGCATGTCGCTACAATGAATACTTTCGGAGATAGAGCCATTTTAAGTTTCCTTCCGAGCATATATAAACCCCCGACAACGTAAGTCTGATCACTTCATCGAAAGACGAGGTAAGCGACGGTCGTCGCTCTGAGCTCCCGATATCGGGTGTTTCAAAGGACTCTATCTTTTGAAGTAGGCAAGCTATCTTCTTACTTCAAAGTTTGTATGATAGAGTTTGATAGTGTCTTTACTACTGATAAATTTTTTAAAAGTAGTATGAGTAGTAAAAATGCGGAATTTTTTAAAAATTCTTAATTTTCAGTTTTTTCAAAGTTTTAACATATAGACTAAGGTTTTCAAGTATCCTGAGTTCAAATCTGCTATCAGATTTGAAATTTAACTAAGTCTAAGGCAGCTTTGAGGGGTTAGATCCCAGCTACTGATCACTACCTTTGACTCGGCGTTCCTGTTACCACTTCGGGGCAGTGACAATGATGTCTTCAGCTGTAAAGAGCGGGTATCGGGGAAGATCTCTCACTTCCCTAGTGATCAGTACAAGGCCTTCGGGCTGTCGACGGGATCGAGTGCCACTCACTACACTCTTTAGGAATATGACTGTACTACATGATTCCAAACTTATACAAATTTCATTAACCTACAGTTAACAATAAAATCTAACATGGCTAACGACAAAAATCGTAAATATCACATCAAAATGTGCTCATGTGGGCGAGTTAATCGCAGTGCGGACGCCAAGGCTCATGTCAAGAAGGCGGGCACCGGCCACATGATTATCTTGAATAGGGTTGCGTGCGTGAAGTGTAGAGTGCTGAAGGGTGATGAGGATGAGGCGCGTTTTTGCAGAGTGCATGCTGACTGTAGTGGTGGTTTAGTGACTGATTTGAGATTTACGCAGTTGATTGTGGAAGAGAGGGAGCGAATGTTGGCGATCGAGCGAGAGGGTAAGGCTGAGAATGTTGTTGAGAATGTTGTTGAGAATGATGAGTTGGCGAGAGCGGTTGCGTCGTTGGAGAGTGAGATTGAGCGAAAGAGAGTGCTTGAGAGTGATGATGAGGATGATGTGGATTTAGATAGGGAGCGTGTGAGGAAGCGTGTGAGGAAGTTGAGCTCTTCGTCGTCGGAGGTGTCAAACATCGTCATCACCGACCCCCCGAAGAGCTCATCTTCCCCAAAAGTGAAGAGTGGTGGGATTCGTGTGCAGTCGGCGAGGTGGTTGAAGGATGAAGAGAAGAGGCATGTTTCGCAGCAGATGGCGCATGATTTGTTGGTGAATAAGTATGAGAGTTTGAAGAAAGTGAAGGATGAAGTTGTGAAGGAGTTGGATGAGTTGAAAAAGAAGGAACTGAAGTCGAAGGAGGTAGCGGATGAAAATATTAGAATGAGGCGTAGTGTGACTGATTTGAAGAAAAAGACGCGAGAGTTGGAAGAGAAGAATGATGAGTGTGAGAAGAGGGCGAGTGCTGCGGAGAGAAGAATGAGAGATGCAGAAGCGAAGTTTGAGGAGATGATGAAGGAGATGAGTGTGTTGAGAGCGAGGAATGTTGAGTTGGAGAGGACTGTGGCTCGGCGGGGTGATGAGAGGCAGGCGTATGAGAAGTTGGAGCGCATGAGGGATGAGTGGGAACGTGTGAATGAGGATCGTTTGTTTGAGTTTCACATCCCTATTCGGGATAATCATTTGGCCGGCGAAGTACTCGTAAACCAGAATTTAGACGAATCCATCCTATGCTACAATGGTCATCCCACGAAAAAATGCCTCCACGCCAGCCTACGAATGCGCGGCCATCTCCACAAATTTTCAATTCGGAAACGCGCGAGACTGCCAAAGGATGACTAACTTGGTAAGTGAAAAAGTAAATAAGATAGTATATCCTATTCTAATACATATCATTTTCATTGCAGATCTTTGCCCGCCTTCACCACCCCATCAATTCACTCCCGAGAACGAACCATCGGCTCTCTTAAGGGCCACCATGGGGCAAGACATGATAGAACCTCCACGCGGTTTGCCCTGGGCAGTCTTCGGACTGGCGAATACTATCATTAAGTTGAATCTGCTATCAGTCAACTTGAACGTTGCGTCGCGTTAGAGGGGTATATAAACCACTGCCTCTCATTTCATTTCATTTCAATCATGCAGACGCCGAACAGTCAAGTCAGCTCTCCTCGCGGACCGCAGTTAAGGCCGCGAAATTTATTTGAGGAGTTTGTCAGGCTAGAGGAGCAAGACAGAGTTTTTAATAATCTTGCTCGGATTGGCAATCCGATGACAGCAACTGCTGCCAATCCAACGGAATGGCGCTACATTCCACTTTTTAGCCATGTGCCAGTTAGTGTGGAAGTCGAAACTGCTACCAAAGAGAGAGTCAAAGACTCTCTCAGCAGAATTGGTAGGGTGTAAGATGACGTTACTCCCGAGAATGAACCATCGGCTCTCTTAAGGGCCACCATGGGGCAAGACATGATAGAACCTCCTCGCGGTTTGCCCTGGGCAGTCTTCGGACTGGCGAATACTATCATTAAGTTAAATCTGCTATCAGTCAACTTGAACATTATGCAGTCGATTGCAATCCCTGAAGCAGTCTGATTCGCTGTTGAGCAATTCATTGTTGAAAACCCTATATAAGCCAGAAGATTGTAGCGCTTCTCATTCAATTTGAAGTCACGATGGAAGCGACATCTGCCGACAACATTCCCGTCTTCACCGATGAAGACAACGGCATTCCCGAGTTCGTCATCCTCGACGAGTGGGATGAGGAGGATGAGAAGAAGGGGAAGATCAAGAGGATCGTTTGGACGGATGAGGTGTGGACTCCAAATACCACCCGCATCCGAAAGGTGCCAGATGCACCAGTACGGCCTCGGCGGTATAGGGTCTATGACAACCTAACCGTCATACCCATTGACTATTCCAGCCAATAGTCAAATTCACACCCCCCGAGAACGAACCATCGGCTCTCTTAAGGGCCACCATGGGGCAAGACATGATAGAACCTCCTCGCGGTTTGCCCTGGGCAGTCTTCGGACTGGCGAATACTATCATTAAGTTGAATCTGCTATCAGTCAACTTGAACGTTGCAAATGAAGTTCGGTGTAATACTTCCTTTCGACGGGCGTTCCTGTAAAGGGCGGCGGTGAAACCCGTAGCTATGTATACCGCAAGGGACATTCGGCAATGGTCAATCTTGTTAAACCTCTCTGCGTCATGTTTGCAAGTGATTGCCTCTGTCCCAACGTAGTATGCATTCGCGCCAGGGCGACATTTAGCCAACTGTCGAAGGTTGCCTAAAACTTTCCATTGCATACGTTATGAGAACCATGAGTTCTACCTGTCTCTATCAATGAGACGAATTGATGAATGGAATGAAATGGGAGGACACTCACGCGCCACACGCAACATAACACACTTCTCTCTTCCGTAGTCTAACAAGCTCTTTACACATGGATCGCAGTCGACTATTCCATATGAAGCGTCTTTATCATGAATGAAATCACGTAAAATGTATTCTTTTTTCTCACCAACAGAAATAGGTAGAATCAAATCACTTTGAATGTAAAGGTGCTGTTCATGTTTATCAAGTGTCATTGGTGTTTCTATACCAATCGTATGCGCAGCAGCAAACACTGTTTGTAGCATTGAAAAACCAAAGAGTTTTTTCAAATTTTTACTCAATTGACATTGAATGTCATCACCCAGTTTCAGAACAACGCGTTGATTATCAATTGAAAACGAAATGTGGTGTGTCTTTACATCATATTTACTTTTCATCACATGCTTCAACTTCTGTTGTATATAAGGATTTACTACATGAATGAAGCTTTCAACTGTATGATATAGACGCGGCATTATATTGATAGCAACTTTAGATTCTTCATAAGACTGGTAAATTTTCTTGATGCGATCGCCATAGATGTCCACCCACCATTCACCATTAACTGAATCAGCTTTAGTGTGATATTCATGAGAACCATACACCACACCGCTTCCAATAATAGGTGTATAATGTCTTACAAAATGACGCAAGGTTGGAGAGAAATAAACTGTAAGTTTGTCATTATATTTCTGAATAACCAACTTATTTTTGTCCGCCATAATTTTCTCTCCATACTTCTTACCCACAGTCTCATTCCATCGTTTTACTAACTCAATAAGTGATAAAGGTTGAACACCACGCTTTTTCAAAATGATGCGTTCTTCGGATTCTACAACATCTTCATCAAATATTTTAAATCTATAATGAAATTTGTTGATTCGATTTGAATAAACTTTTTTAACATTTGCAGTAGCAATTGACGTTAGATGTAGTCCATGACCAAAACCAAGATGTGGATAGAATTCACTATCCAACCTCAGCGTAAGACCTTTAGTAAAAGAATGAAAGCGGAGGAACTGTCTCCCACTCCAATGATAGATAGTAAACTCATAAACTTTCTGATTTTTATTCTTCATGAAGGAAGTATTGCCACTGTTGAATGCCTTAATAATTTTCTCATTCCCAAATGGTTCATAAGAATCTGATTTTATCTGAATCCATTCATAGTTCCACTTTCCATCTGATGTTAAATTGTATGGGAACTGAAATGCATTATTCATCGTTATTCCATCATGGGTGCGAGGAGTCAATATCATTTCTTCCAAATCATTCACATTCTGAATATTGCTATCATAGCAAATACTAGAAACGCCAACCTCCCATTCACCTTCTAAATGCAGTGGGCGATTTAATTCTACTCGATAGTCTGATGGTTTATTTTTGGGAAATTTATTCATAGAAGCATTACTGGGCAAGTAGATTAGAAACGAGTCCTTATTTTCACTTTCCATATTATTCACATTGGAAAAATATATTAGCATACTTTTGCATTAACTCTTCATTCGGAAATGGAGTGTGATACTTGTCACAGCATCTTTATGAAAAGGAATCAACGCACCAGCATCGTCATAAATGGCAATATCAATTTGTGGTATGTAGTTTGATTTCAGCTTTGTATAATGCACTTTCTTGAAAGTATGCTCAGATAAAATACTGCAGCTTTTTGGCTGGCATGGTATCATTGCTAGCAATGGAGCTTCAACATCTCCCACACGTACATCTTCACCAATATTGGAATATATCTGAAAATAGTTAATACGACGCGATAGCGACATGTCTGCGCTAGCTTTGGTTACAGTACCACTTTTAAAGATATTTTGGTAAAAACCCAAAATGTCCATTTTTTATCCATAATTAGTTCAATACCTTTTCCACTTATAGTGAGAGACAAAGTACCTTCTTTTTCAGAAAATGAAATATGTTGCTCATTAATCACTTCATTTAAATAATCTACAACCAATTTAACCGAAGTAATAATGCGAGGCATCAACACTCTTGTTTCATGTAAGATACCACCTAAAGGCTCTACACACTTTCTGTATAAAGATACGGACCATTCTGTATCAAATTGATTTGACCTTTCACATGGTAAATGTTGCATATCAGATTTTCCATGAACAGCTGCAGAACGATGTCGTAAGAACTGATGAAAATCTTTTGAACAAACTAATACTAGATCATCATCATTTAATTTGCTTATTGCAATATGATTAGATGATTTAATATAAGTCAATGTTGCCACTTGTTTACCATCAACTCGAAGGAGATAATTAAATTTCTTCAATAATGTTTCAGGAGTCATGTTTGTCTTTCTTGGCTTAATCACAATCTTCTTCACCAACGTCTTCTCATTTCTTGGAATAAGATCTACATAATAAGCTTCCTCTCGATATATTAACTGTTTATGACCACTTATGTGGTAATTAACGTTAAAATTATCATAGCTTGTTAAGGCGCTAGCGAGGTAACCTAAATCACTTCTTAAACTTGGACTTAAACCAACAATCCAATCTTTCTCAACTACATGATGCACATAATTATAATCATCATTGTAAGGAGTAAATTGGACAATATGTTTACTCGCTTTATTCAAGAAATCATATATAAACTTTTTACATGATAAGAGATCTTTCTTTGGCCACTGTGGAATGTATACTCGGCACCCCTTCTCACATTGATAAGCAGCTGTACGCCTCATATTAATAGTCATCACCTCATGATCAAAAGTATAGACACAGTTGCTATAAACAAGTTGAGTGACACCCACTTCCCAATTTCCATTTAGCTGTTGTGCATGATCAATGGGAGTAGAAAAGAGTGTGGCTCGATTACTAGTAAATCTCTTTGTAGCCGCATTGCTAAGCAAAATATGATAAAACGACATTTTTATATTGCTGATCTGCAACTTTGCATAACATCATGAAGACTTGGATTTTGGACTCTCTACAATATATCAGAGTTGATCGTGATGGAAACGTACATTTGAAAAATTCTCATGGTCATACATCAAGAGGAATTACATTAACATGGCGACAATTTGTCAACCTCAATGATATCATGAGGGATTTGGAATATTTTGAAACATTAAGATTCATCTCCTTGGGTGATCAAGTTTGGCTTCAACATTACAGAAATGAAATTCAAATCTACCATTCTCATTCCGCAAACTGTTTCTCATTTCGCAAATACAATTGGGAGAAGTATAGAAGATATATACATCGCTCCATCATGACATTTATTCGTCGTGAGTTCATCGCCCTACTATGCAAATCTTAATCAGACATGACTACCACACATCATGAGTTGGAAATTAGATTCCCTACAACGTATTGAAACGGATCATGATCGAAACGTCTATTTCAAAGATTCAACTGGAAATGTGAGAAGAGAGTTTGCTTTATCTTATCGTCATTTTCAATCTCTACATCATATCATGAAGGACTTGAAATACTTCTATATGAAAAGACATTCACGTATTGGAAATCGCATCTGGCTGCGCGTCAACAATCGGCGAATTCAACTCTATCATTCCCAACTTCATACTAACTTCACATTTCATCAAGGTAGTTGGGAAAAGTATAAAAGGAAGGTACATCGCTCAATTTACTCATTCTTTCATCATGAAGCGCCATCGCTACACCATCGTCAACATTCTCCGTCGCTTCAGACTCTACACCAAAATCGATCTCAGCACATTACACCAACACCTTCCAAACAGCAAGTATTACCCGGGCCGACCTCAAATGTTAGTGGTGAAGATGAACAATTCACGGAATCTTCAACTCTTCCCAAATGGGACTGTACAGATTCTCGGCGCCCTTTCTCATTCATCGGCGCAGTCAATGCGCTTAGAGCTACAAAGACTACTACGTCGGATATGGAAGAGGGAGAGGTGTGTGATGTCGAATCTGACTGTGGACAATATGGTGATCTCTACTCAATTGAGTGACAGTCTATCATTTTTGAAGATTCGTACCAACAGTTACAATTTGTGTTATGAACCCGAACCTTTTTCCTGCAGCTCTCATTAGTTGTTGGTTACCTGTGCATGTGGCAATCTTTCATAATAGTAAAGTGATCATTACTGGACTAAAATCTCATGTACAAGCAAATGTGATCCTAGACTATCTCATTGAGTATGTACGTACCCAGCGGATTGTAAAATAAAAAACAATTTTTCCAACATGATGTTTTTATTTCAAATCATGATAGAACTTACAAATCATTTTTTCATTAGAGGATGGATTACATGAAAAGTTTTGAATAATAGATGCAAATCGAGATACATGTAAACGTTTTAAGATGAAGTACAGTACAAAAGCACCACACGTTGATGAAAGTGGATGTTGTAGTATGCGTTCATTTCGCTGATATTGACGCGTATGTTTTCTCAACCACTGCTGTGTTGGTATATTTGGAGGTTGAGCAAGAGAGTCAAATAGTTCACCACGTCGGTCTTCTCCAATAAAGATCGCTTTCCGGTGCTCACCGCCTAAATTCTGCGAATGAGTGTTTAGCACAATAAAGATGGGATAGTGATTTACTGCAGGTGGTAAGGTATCGAGTGAATAGACATTATCGAAAGCTTTCAACGTCGCTTCGTCTGCATTACGCTGCACTTTAGTCTTAATATCGTCAGCAGTCAACCAACTCATTAACGATTATACTGAAGAATCACGTCACGATACTTTGTAATTTCAATATTTGAATCGAAGACTGCATAAATTAATACATTGATCGTCTCAGGTAGTGTTCTTTTGAACGTCAAATCCAAACGAATATTATGAGGCACGTTCGCTTGACGATAGGGTGCACTAATATCGCTGTCAGCAGTCAAATCAAATGCATAAATAGTATATCCACTCTTAAACTCTTTCATAGTCAGTCCGTTGGTGTCATCCGTATTGTAAAAGCCAAAGACATCCATAAAATCAACATAACTGCGCATAAATTGATCCGAAGCAAAATCTGGTTTGTAGGGTGGACCAGGATGACTCACACCATTTACACGTAAAGCAATTTCACTTAACTGATTGTGTTTAAAATTGAAAGGATTCTTCTTTATATTACCATTAAATGCATCATTTTCAACCATTGCCACCATGAGGAGCTTCGGTGCTTCCGATGGAAAGAGGCCATCTTTCATGAAACTCTTTTGATCTTTCGGAATTGTAAAGGTGAGAAGCTTTGTATTCTGAACGGGGTAAATGGCATTTTGGCGGTTAAGGCCTTCAGCATGCCCTCTAATGACACTTGGATTCGGTACTACTCGACGAATGTAAAGTGCAATATCTTCCACATGAATTCTAAAATTGTCAACTTTAGCAAATGCATTCAGCGCAAATTCAGGCTTATTCAATGTCAGCTTGAGTCGCATGCTGGTATTACAGAGTAAAAACTTTGACTGTCTAAAGAAGTCTAAATTCAGCGGACCATATAGCTGACATACTTTACTATCTTTAATCATAGCAGATCGCTTTACAAAGCCACTGTTTGTTTCAACATCAAATTTTCCTGCTTCATCTCTGTACCATCCCATGGCTTCCATATGACTTTTTTGTGCTGCTGGATGAAACTGTGATACATGATTGAAATATGATTTATAGGGATAATCGCTTTGACCACCTTCCACCTGCTGCTCTCCAATCGTTAGAGAAACATCGCGAAGTAATGTAGTCAATGGTAAATTGTTCAGTCCAACTTTATGTGCATCGTCAATAGCAGTTCCATCTGCTTGCTGAATTCTAAACCTCAAATCAAGCATCGCATAACTCAAATCTATGTAGTCATCACTACCACCAGGAATAACAAATTCAATGGGGCCAGCATTCTCAGCTGTTCGAGGATGATAATCTACAATACTTGAACTAAGAATATCTGTCTGTATGGCTTGTTGATCAAACAAACAAAACCCGGAAGTTTTACACTCCATGATAAGAAGTTATAGCAGCGTCGTCGTTTAGCGCCTGATGAATGATTAGAGCCTCTGCGACGTTTGCGTGAATGTCTTTTGACTGAAGATCGCACCTTACCAGCTCCGCGATGTTTCCTCCTTCCTTTATTCATTCGTTTAGGTGATTTCTTTCCTTGAGTAACACCAGCAAAGGTCTGCTTCAATGTTTTTAAACCGCGTTCCTTCCCACGATTCAACAAACTGCTCTTAAAACTTCTACCTCTGGAAAGATCACTAGCAACATCACCAGCAAAGCCAACGGCATTACTTAAAACATTTCGTTTTAAAGATCTACCGACATTGGATATGAGAGGTGCTACAACAGATTTCAGTGCACCAAGTATGCTACCTCCACGTTGGCGGCGAGCGCCGATGTAAATTTGTCCTCCACCACTTACATAGGAGGGTCGTGAATAAAATGAGGCAGTTGGATTCATAGCTCAAACCCTAAACATTGTTAGTTACAACTTTGCATGAATCACTGTCGATCACTTAGATGAAAGATGTCGGCACGACGCATCCAAGAGTTCATACTTGAAGGATGACCAGTCCATTTAACAAGACACCATTCTTCACCTTGCCGTTTTTTACATCGAATGATTTTCTCTACCAAATATGTTTCACTTTCAGTGACTACCTCAATCTCATCGCGGTAAAAGCTACCCTCAATTTCTTCATTATCGTAATCTTTCAACTTGTAGGTGGTCGGAGAGTCTTTTTGATTAATCCTTGATACTGTAAATACCTCCTCTGTCCAATTCGGAAGGTACCCTTTAGCAAAAACACTTTTCACTTTTGAGATACGAACTTTATCACCAATTTTCACATCACTTTTCACACGAGTACGTTTACGTTGGAATGATTCGCGCACTTTATCTACATTGTCAGCATTTACATCTACTGGTCTGAGTCCAATAGAACGATGGATAGAGTGATTGTAGGCATGGAGTGTATCTTGTAGAACCTTTGTCCAATTTTGTGTCAAGTTGGCAGTAAAATGTCGCCACAAGCGATTTTTTAATGTGCGATTAAAACGTTCAACGAGTGCAGCTTTATAAGCACTCTTTACACTAAACAACTCAATGTCATGCCTCTCAAATAATCTTGTCACATGCTGATTTTCAAACTCTTTTCCTTGATCACTCTGAATTCTTTTTGGAATCCGACCTTCTCGAAAAATTGTTTGGAATGCTTTTGCTACTCCTTTCCCTTCTTTAGTTTTTAAAGGTTGAGCCCACGCATAACGCGAGAAAATATCAATGACGGTTAAAATAAAATTATTACCCGAGTTATGTTTTGAAATGGAGGCAACATCGCACAAATCTGCTTGCCACTGTTCATCGATGTCATGAACAATATAATGGCGGGTGCGGTACTTCTTTTTCGCTTGTTTGTGGAGTGTATAGGTAGCCTGACCCTTTAACCATCGTTTCACTTGTGATTGTGGAAGACCACTCGCTTTTGATAATTTCTTGATAGATGCAAATCCTGCCGGATGTTTTACATCATAATAGATTGACTTCAAACGTTCAGTCGATGACGACTGACTCTTTTTCCTCCTTCTCATCTTTTTGTTTTCTTGCCTTTCTACATTTACAACAACTGCAGCATTTAGCTTTAGCGGTTTTGCGATCGTGTTCACATTGCTTAGGGGTTTCATTATGAGAGCTGGCGCAGCAAGTGCAAGTGACAACGACATTCACCTCTGGCGGCTCATTACATGGCAAGCAACACATCTGCTTCATATTAATAGTCTGAGAACATGTGTTTCCTAGGAGGAGCTGCTTTACGTTTTCCTTTTACTAGTTTTAGTGGTGATGTAGATCTACGTCGAGTTCTTCCTCTTGTTTGCTTAGTGAGTGTGGGAGGGGATGTAGCAGGTGACGTCTTAAACCAATTTGTTGGCATTTTCATCGCCTGAAGCATTGGAGCAGTAGCCACTGTTGAATCAAGTTCTTTCAATGTCTCATTATTTAAAGCAAATTTGGCACATTATGCTTTTTCAATAGTTTAAGAAAGTATGACCAACCAGGTGGAACATAGCCCTGACGGCGCTTTCTACGTGTCGCATAGTGAATCAAGTCTTCATAACGTGAAGCATCAATCACTTTATTTTCATCTGTAATGATTTCTCCTCTATCATTTACATTGAGATGGGGTTCAATACTGTTGAAAAGAGATATGGCATGTGCGCGAGATGCTAAAGGTGTAGCAGTCGATACAGAGTCACGCATCTTATTCTTCAAGTTTTTCAATTGCTCAACAGTTTCCGATTGTAATAATACAGCACGATGTGGATCTTTGATGTGAACATTTTGCTGATAATCTATTTCTTTCCTATACATTTGATTTGCAAGAGGATGCTTTACTTGCTGCATGGCAGTCAATTGTACATATTCATCCTGAGGAATAACAATCATGCGAGAATAAGAACTCATAGTTTGTAGATAATCATGGGAGTTTTCAAAATATCACTTCGAAATCTAAATTCTTCCGGACACTCTTGCGTAAAGTCAATGAATAAGTAACCGTATGGTTTTTCAGTAGCTGCTTGAAAAATTTCAATTAAGGCTTTTGATCCTCTGGGTGCAACTTGTCGCGCTAAAATTTCAAATTGACTTTTATCTCGCGGATTCTTGAAAATAGCATAATAGTGTGTATTCAGGTTTCGTGTACGAGCTTCTTTTCCATCAGGAAACAAATTTTGTGTGATATAGATGATAAAGCACCTTTTATGGTGTGCTGCGCGAGTGAACATATCTGTAACATCTTTTGAATTCTTACTTTCTTTTAATAAATCATCCAATACAACAACATCATTAGACTGAAGTTTATCCAATGCAATAATTCCTTCATGTCGAATAAAGTTGCGACTTTGCAATTCCTGAAACAGCGACGGTTGATAAATACCATAACACCAAATAACTCGACTGATATGTTCCCTAAACAATTCATTTCGTTTGTCTAGCAAATTCAGAGTGAAGACAGTTTTACCTGCACGGGATGGACCTGATACAGTCAGAACTTTATCACATTGAAGTCTGAAATCCATTTTGATACTTTGAGACTCAACATTTGCATAATTAACGCTTTAAGCCAAAGATATTACCCAATACGTTGCCCACTACAGGATTTAACATCGGTAGTAACACTGAAAGGAAACCACACTTTTGTGTTAGAGTTTTCCTCTTTCTTTGAAGGGTGACTTTAGGATTGGAGATGAAACGCAATTTCGTAGCATATCGCTTAAGTAACTTTCGTTGTTTTGGCGCTAATGTCTTCGTCCTACACTTTCTGACATGAGAAATAATTTCATGAATGAATTTATCGTTGGCATGTCGTATAGCATTGTATCGCTGATTTGCTTTCATTCGTCGGAGAGCTTGAATGGCTGAAGAAAACTTTTGACTTTTACGTTTCGCCATTTTACGTTTCGCCATTTTCCGTGTTAGTCTTTGCTAAAACCTATCTTTACCACATTTGCATAGGTACTAACTATTGCGACATAAATGACACTCGAAATGAGCAATGTCACAGTGGTTACATTTGCAAAGTTGAATGCAATTACGTATGAAACAGCGTTGACAAAAAGCATGCTTACATCTCTTGAAGATGCGCTTTTCATTTCCATCCTTTCGCTTACATACATCACAACACATAGTTTCACCGTTACTGATGTCTATAGCAAGTCTTTTTGAAGATATGAATTTGCTAGCCTTTTCTAAATAATAGACACATGTACAGAAGGAATATACTTCGAGAGTGAGCAGACATAGCTCGAAAACCAGTTGTGCTACAATCAAGTACCACTGCATTTTCAATTTATCTTTATGGAAAGTTGAATGTGAATATCTGAAATCGCTTCAATCACTAGACTGCTACCATGATGGTTAAATGCGTTAAGACGTTCAGCAATTTTTATCATATGTCTTTTAAAAAATTCTTGGGGGTGATCTACCACTTCCATTGAATAAGAAGCAAAATGGAAAGAGCGACTTTCCACCTCTTCCTTTCCAAAATGACTAAACTTAATTTTCGCAACTAATCGCGCCATGACAATGCTATCAGAGAATGTATTCATTAACTCTAGAAATAGAGTGCTGGCATCATCGACCACTGCTTCGATGTCGGTCTCATCTTTATGAAAATTTATCACATAATCTTGAACAGCTCCTTTTAAACTTTGCCTATGAAAATGTAATGTTCCGCAGTCGTTTGAGAAAGACATGATCGCCCTTTAACTAACCCATCCATTGCATGAAAACAACTCTTCTCATAGTAACATTTATTGAATAATGGTAACAAGCATGCATTATAAATCAATGGTTTGAAAGAGATAAAATAGATACAGCTGGTAACTATCATACAGCGAGCAATGATAACCATACAGGACTTTGGCAGTGCTGAGGTAAGGAGGAAAGAAGCATTGGTTATGAATGTAGCTACTACAACGAACAGACAAAATAGGAACACACAAATCCTTAAAACGTTTCGTGACTTCATGATAATGTTGATTCACTCTACTATCCCAAGGTGGGAGCAAAATATCATCAATGATTAAATTAGGAAATACTTTCCTCTCCTTACCAGGATTATTACAAAAGATGCGTATAACATTGAAAGCAGCTAACCATCGTTTAAAGTCAATAAGAAGAGCACTCTCACAAGAAAAGCCAGTCTTGCAAATATTTCAGATTAAGTCCATGAATGTGTTTTCTCGCCCATTGATCAACATTGGGATCGCAGTTGGCATGTTGATGATAGACACTAACAATCTGATATGTCCAATTGTTCATAGCAATAGCACTGAGCTCCTGTACAGGTTCACCCTCACAATCCATAAAAATGATGATAGAAGCCTAAAACGGAAATTTACACATCTAAGGAAACGTTCTATAACATATTACAAAATGAAGAATTACATCGATGCTTTTCACGACAAAATACACAAATGATATGATGGCAACGAAGAAGTAAAATGTATCTAATAAGACCACGTCTACGACACTCAAAGCACATAAGCGAATTGTCATAGGGTAGAGTTAGGAAAGGACTAGTAATTCTCCTTCTTTGATTTGCGTTTTGATGCAGCATTCTTCTCCGACTTGCGCTTCGTACCACTGCTGTTAAGGATTTGATCAATTATGTCGTCCACGTTGGGTGGTTTTGGAATATATAGGATGGATTCCATATGCATGGAGAGAGAGGCTATTTTATTATCCTTATGCCGACCATAATATAGTCCATTCACTTTGAAAAGGATATCCCAAGTACCTTCTCCGAGCTCGTCGCATGTGATGGGTGTTGAATGATCTCCCTCCTTCTTATAGTAAGTGCACCAATATGATACCGGTAGGCAAATGTGATTACCATCCCAAATCTTTTTATAGGGTGTATCCTTGTCATCTCTCGCCTTCCACTCTTGAGCAAGAGGAGTAGGAATGTCCATATTTAATGTCACGTACTCCTCAATAATATCAAGTTGGTGGCGAATGTACGGACTCACGGGGATCAGTATGTAGTCACCATACTGATTGTGCATTATCTTGACATCCGTGGAAGGGAGCATTCCCGTTTGGAGTACTACGCCATGATCGTCATAACGCAAGACTTGTTTAAATTTACGCTGTAGCGGTGTAGGATTATGTACCTTGGTTGTTTCTTCCACTGGCCTCAGTTGTAGATGATCTGATCGTAGCGAACCTTGTAACGTTTGACCGCCATTTTGTCCTACTAGCGCAGCAGATGGAGTAGATGCCTGAAAATGGAAAAGATTGTATTAAGTTTACGTTCAAGGGAAGAGAGGGAGGAAAGTAGCGACTTACCATTTTAGTTGGATAATAGAATAGGGAACTAGAGAGAGGAAATGTGCGTCCGTCACTCGTGTGATTCAACGATGGAATGATTCTCACTGTGGAAGGCTCGCTATTTATATAGAAATGCTTGATTCTCATTGGATGATGATCCTCATTGGACAATAACATCAAGCTGATTCCACATCTGGCCTCCGTTTACCAATCCGAGCCTTCATTCGCCCGCTGGAGCTGTTTCTTGGGAAATTCTAACTCTATCGTTTTTCGTCAATCTCCCAAAATCTTAAATGGTGTCTCACATCTAAACGAAGACAGATAGGAACAAGGCGATTCTTTCAGTGAATTTGTCTCACTCTTAGCTTTCAAACGAGCTATGGCACGACTTTCTACGATCTCTAGAAGCAAAGTTGGAAGGTCGGTGCCGGGGAGGGGCGGAGGGGGGGAGGTCAGCGAAACTTTTTCTCTCCGATTGACTTGAAACTCACCATACCGATGCAGAATTTCACGCTGAATCCGAATCTGACCTCCGTTTTCCCATCCGATGGTTCGTTTGGGCGCTACAGCCCAAAACGTCCCAAATTCTAACTCTGTCGTTTTTCGCCAATGTCCCAAAATCTTAAATGGCGTCTGACATCTAAACGAAGACAGATATGAACAAGCCGTTTCTTTCACTGAATTTGTCTCACTCTTAGCTTTCAAACGAGCTATAGCACGACAAAATCCGTCCACTAGAAGCCAAGATCGAAGCTAGCTGTCCAGAGGGGGGGGAGGTCAGTGAAATTTGATGAAAAATGTTTTGGTGACGGTCCCAGGTCGAAATTCCACACTTTGGAAAATTTTCAAAATTTTACCCATACAAAGCCACTCTGACACTTAGGATTTTTTCAGGTGAGCGAGCTCCGACCTAAAATCTTGCAACCGCTCTAACTTTTGAACGACTGGTCCGATTGACTCGCAACAAAAAATGTTGTCGACCAGTTTTTTCTCCTCTTTCCAATGAAACTCGAACGAACAAAATCCGTTCACTAGAACCAAAGTTAGCAGAGGGGGGGGGAGGTCAGTGAAATTTGATGAAAAATGTTTTGGTGACGGTCCCAGGTCGAAATTCCACACTTTGGAAAATTTTCAAAATTTTACCCATACAAAGCCACTCTGACACTTAGGATTTTTTCAGGTGAGCGAGCTCCGACCTAAAATCTTGCAACCGCTCTAACTTTTGAACGACTGGTCCGATTGACTCGCAACAAAAAATGTTGTCGACCAGTTTTTTCTCCTCTTTCCAATGCAACTCGAACGAACAAAATCCGTTCACTAGAACCAAAGTTAGCAGAGGGGGGGGGAGGTAAGTGAAATTTGATGAAAAATGTTTTGGTGACGGTCCCAGGTCGAAATTCCACACTTTGGAAAATTTTCAAAATTTTACCCATACAAAGCCACTCTGACACTTAGGATTTTTTCAGGTGAGCGAGCTCCGACCTAAAATCTTGTAACCGCTCTAACTTTTGAACGACTGGTCCGATTGACTCGCAACAAAAAATGTTGTCGAGCAGTTTTTTCTCCTCTTTCCAATGAAACTCAAACGAACAAAATCCGTTCACTAGAACCAAAGTTAGAAGAGGGGGGGGGAGGTCAGTGAAATTTGATGAAAAATGTTTTGGTGACGGTCCCAGGTCGAAATTCCACACTTTGGAAAATTTTCAAAATTTTACCCATACAAAGCCACTCTAACACTTAGGATTTTTTCAGGTGAGCTACGACAGTCCACCCCTCCCAACCTGGCCGGCACACCACGCCAACCTGGCCGGCACACCACGCCAACCTAGACACCACATCACCGCGCGCTACACGACGGTCGACCAGAGGGGGGGGGACGTCAGACCCGAAGCACCACGGCGGCCGACCACGACACTCTGCCGGTCCAGAGGGGGGGGGACGTCAGACCCGAAACACCACGGCGGCCGACCACGACACTCTGCCGGTCCAGAGGGGGGGGGACGTCAGCGATGGCGGCCATCTTGCGCTATCCAGAAGTGGAGTTTTACTTACTACTAGCATCAGTTGATATGACGCATGATCACTTGATTAATTGATAGATAATTGCCTATTTAAATCACCATCAACACATCAAATGGATGGTCTGTGTCATTAAAATGTAAGGTCAATCTATTTATATGACAATGAGTAAGGCAGCTTATTCGCATGTCGATTAGACTCTACAATTCATACAATAAGGCATCATTAGATCAAGTTCAGATGCCAGAACTGCAACTTTATCGCACATGTCATTTTAAAACTCAATAATATTGAGCTGACAATTGTGATTTATGAAGTCTGAACATCATGGAAAGGAATGTTCAATTTAGTGCTTGTGCATTCCGCATTCGCCCAATTAAAGCCGCGGGTGTCCATTGAAAATTATTTCATTTTCATATAAATTAAGTTCGCAGTTAAAGTGACTTCTAATCGGACATGGATTTTGATTGATTTGTTAAGCATAGAAAGGGAAGGGCCCTGTGATAGTGCAAGGGCCTTTATAGTCCTATGCAGAATATTAGCATCTGGTCTTTTTAAAGAGCGTATATTGGTTGGATAAGTTGTATACATCCTCTATAAACTCGAGCTTTCCTTAAATGCATCTCATTTACGCTACAAATGTGTACATTAATGAGAAACTTACATCTCAAAACTGATGACATTGTAGAGTGCATGCATATATTTCAGCTCCTTTCTTGAGATAATTATTTAATCGGTTCAACCTTCAATGACATAGGCAGCTGATTTCGCAAGTCACCACAATACAGCTGACCGCAGTACAACTTTTATTGCCTCTCAGCCTCCTTGTTTATCGAACTTTGTAGATGCACATGCGTTTAACAGAATGGGGGGTACTGGTTCATTCAGCAAAGAAAGTGCATGACTGTTCAGCAGATAGCTGCGTGAGAACAATTACAACTTTTTGAAAGATTGGTTTTCTCGCTCGGCAGACCGCAAAGTCAAAGAGAATTGCTTGAAATCTGTAAAAAGTAAATCGTCGTTGCTCAAACTACCACCTGATGACCTGACAAAGCAAAACACGTTTGGACTACCAACCTACTCAGGAGTATGCCTACTGGGAGCATCTGGACGATTCCATGCACCGATGCATCAGCATGCAAGATAGGTCTGAGTGACTGAAAGTGCTTTAAATGATTGCAGCGTAAGCAGTTTTTGTTATGTTCACTTCTTAGTTTACTGCTGAGCTATTTTTTCAGACTGCCAAACTATGCTTGAAGTATATAATTATCATCAGATTCTACCAAAATGCATGAAATCTGTTCCTGTTTGCGACGATATCGAACTTGAAAGCGTTGACTTCTGTTTCTGCATTATCTTGAGATAACTGAACTTCTGAAGATGTGGGAGAATATGTTCTACACATTACAGAAGTCCCGAGGTCAATGCAATGCAAAAAAGATATTGTGTGTCATTCACTAAAGATAACTAATATTATTCTGTAAAACAAATAAAACGGCGCTCAGCACACTTAATCGCCAAAAAAATTTGAACGTAAAAGAAAAAGGAAAAAAACATTAAAAGAGTGATTTCTAAAACACACATTGGTGTATCAAGGTTTCAAAAGCTTGGAGGAAGCAAATGGAATTTCAATAATTTATGATTAGCAAATCGTTATCAATCGTCAGCAAATCGCTAGCAATCGATTAGCAATTCTTTTATGATTTACTGATCATAAATTCTTGAAATTCCATTTGCTTCGTCCCAGCTTTTGTTACCTTGATACGACAATACATGTTTTAGAAATCATGTTTTAAAACCAGTGGCGTCATCTCCGTGCCTGCGAGGCCTTCGCCGCATACCCAAAAATAATTATTTACGTTCATAAAACTTAAGAGCAAATAGTTTTGATTTTTTGTGTTTCAGAGCATCTTTACGTTTACACCTTACACACACTTTACAGTTTCAAGTCACTACTCTCAAATACGTTCCGAGCATCTTCAAGCAATCACACAATGCGCTGGGGATGTGTTCACAGCAAATCACAGAAATTTGTGTGTTTGTGTGATATATGGAGCGTGTGCGCTTAGCTCGATCGTCTTCTCCCGATAGGAACGAAGAGGCAATTATATTTATTGTAACAATCAATGTAAGAAAAGATCTATTTATAAATTCTTAGATTCAGATAGAGAGAGACGCAAATTTTCCCTATTCGTGGCTTCGCCAAATTTTGGAGAAGATGATGACGCGTTGAATCGTCGTGTCTGCGTTCACCAATGGCTGAATGTCAGATCGGAAGGTTAGAAGCCGCAGAAAGGAGATAGCCATTAAGTGATTCAGTCAGAGATAATGATTCAAGACATATTCTGATATTATGTTTATGGCGACGATTTCAAAAGTGGTTATTTTCTACACTGGCCAGTCGTCCGAGGGATTATGCAGAAAACTCTAGCCATCGTACACGAAGTTTATGGCATTTAAATAAAAACTAAACCTTTCTCAAGGGATAGAATATCAGGAGAAGCACAAAAAACATTTTATCAACCCTAAATTTGAGACATGTAAGTGATTGACAGGCTATAATAAACACAACAGACTCTTGCGTTGGCGAGAGCTTCCACGAGAGTGAATGTTCTCTATAGTAATCTCACCAAGGTGATCAAGCGTCATGTGAGAAATCAACATCACATTTTCATTGTCATTTGACGTTTAAAATCTTGGGAAGACAAGAGTCGCGTTGACGAACAGTCAGGTTACGATTGCATGCTTATGAGGCTGTTCAGAAAAAGAGGCTGTCACATAGGACTCACAGTGAATCACAATTCACATGCAGAATAGTCAACATTGGGTATTCTAAGGACATCAGTGTACCTTTCATTTAAATATCAGTATCTATTTCTCACATCATTTCATTTCATTCCGTAGTCATGGATGCCTGCATGATTTGAATGTTCATGTACTTGTACAAGTGTTTGAAAATTCACTGAAATTAAGATAGTGTCAAATTAATAATTTTATGCAGTTCATGTTGTCTGCTGTAGAAATATAGGAATCCACTTTGGAGAGAAGGCCTATGGTCTGGGAGCACGCGACGCCACTGTTTAAAACAAAGCACATGATATTCTTTTGTGCATTTAGGCCTTGTTTTCTCTATTCTAACCTATTCCATATTTTCTTTTCAATTGAACAACTTAAATAAGACTTGTAAAGTGCTTTTCAATAATTGGAGATCTACAGGAAAGTGACATGAAATGGAAAATGATATCAAAAATCAAAAACATAAGACCGAACCAAAACTGTTTTAAAGCAGATGCATGAAGCACATATGTGCGAACACATGTCTTTTAATTTGCATTATACATGTACTACATTTCAGAAGGAGAAATCTCATTTGAAGGTAAGCTACATGCTTATACATCCAAGAAATGAATGAGTGAAGTGTTCGGGGAGTTCTTATTTTGTGATAAAATGACAACTTTGTGGTAAACGAGAAGGAATAAACGTATGAAGTGGATCGGATCATCATGAATTTCATAACTGTTGAAAATTTAGTAGCACGTTTCTTTCCATAGATTGTGTTTCTTTCCAACAAGCGTAAGAAAATCAATATGATTACAATCACATGATTTACTGTAGGAGAATATGTAGCCCGACTTTGCATCCTTTGCGACTATTAGTTTCAACTCAGCTCAGTTGAAAAAGAAGAAAGGGGCGCACTGCAGTAAAAGACTAGAAATTATGGAATGATGCACAGTGCCGAGTTCTTTCAATGGAATGATAGGCTCCGATGTTCTGATCTTATACATGTACATTCGTTGAGAGACAACTTCTAAGGTCCTATTAAAATATGTGTTCCATGCTAAATCGTGATCCTCATGAGCACTTAGGATCTGGGCACTTT
Organism: Prostheceraeus crozeri; assembly: GCA_907163375.1. Taxonomy (NCBI): domain Eukaryota; kingdom Metazoa; phylum Platyhelminthes; order Polycladida; family Euryleptidae; genus Prostheceraeus; species Prostheceraeus crozeri. The sequence goes on along the minus strand of CAJQUW010014204.1, from coordinate 351,940 downwards.
CAACGTGCTCATAACAATCATACTCAGATTGAAAAGTTCCATTTTATATCTAGCTAGACGGTGTTTGAGGTGAAAACTGTTCCCCAGATCACAATATTGATATAATTTGATATAATGATCAATAACGCTGAAGCAAAAACATGATTGATTTAATTAAACTATTGCGTAATTCAATACCATTATGGGCGACTTTACAGCTATTTAGCACAAAACAAAGAAATTAATTAAATACCTTTAGCAAATACGACATTCCGTTATATTCAACAGAGTGATTAAGTTTTGGCTGATGCTTTTTTTATCATTAATGCCTCTACAATGCTGATTTCATAGCTACTTGTACCTTTATATTTTGCGCGGAACTGATTTTTTACATCATACGTACAGTAACTACAAATACAGATATGTTGCTTGATGGCAGTGTCTGTTTTACAGTGTGCCTCGATCCTCTGTTGAAGTCGTCGTTTGGTTTTGCCAATGCATGTTTGGCTACCTGGATCTCCCAGGCATGAGAATTCGTAAACAACGCACGCTTTCAACAGGGGATTCGATTTACATTTTAGTGAGAAATATGACTTTACTTTTTTGGTGTCAAAAACGACCTTGGCATTGATACCGCATTTTTTGTAAATTTTAGAAAGATAACATTTAAACTTTTGAGACGTTTTTCCAATGTTATATATACAGTCATGCCGTACATTGGAAGAGCGTCTCAAAAGTTTAAATGTTATCTTTCTAAAATTTACAAAAAATGCGGTATCAATGCCAAGGTCGTTTTTGACACCAAAAAAGTAAAGTCATATTTCTCACTAAAATGTAAATCGAATCCCCTGTTGAAAGCGTGCGTTGTTTACGAATTCTCATGCCTGGGAGATCCAGGTAGCCAAACATGCATTGGCAAAACCAAACGACGACTTCAACAGAGGATCGAGGCACATTGTAAAACAGACACTGCCATCAAGCAACATATCTGTATTTGTAGTTACTGTACGTATGATGTAAAAAATCAGTTCCGCGCAAAATATAAAGGTACAAGTAGCTATGAAATCAGCATTGTAGAGGCATTAATGATAAAAAAAGCATCAGCCAAAACTTAATCACTCTGTTGAATACAACGGAATGTCGTATTTGCTAAAGGTATTTAATTAATTTCTTTGTTTTGTGCTAAATAGCTGTAAAGTCGCCCATAATGGTATTGAATTACGCAATAGTTTAATTAAATCAATCATGTTTTTGTTTCAGCGTTATTGATCAGTGTTGACAACCGCAAACAGCAAACAGCGGACTACATCTCCATAATGATATAATGATTAATGAATGAAATGAGCAGCCTCACTATGCACCTGAAGCGAGGCCTCAAGATGAATCCTCAGTGTCAAGATTGTGCAATTTTTGTTAATTATGCTGGAATTTAGGCCTTCTATGTTAAAGATAATGACTAGATTTGGGTAATTTTTACGGAAAAATCCAGATAACTTCGCATTTTTTGTCAGCATTTCAGGTCTAGTATCAATTTTCTTACTGCATTCAATAACTAACTTATCATAATAAGATTGATTCATCCGAAGATTTCAGTATATTTCAAAACTTACATGTGAGCCTGAATATGCAGCTTTTTATATTTATTGCATTTGGCTCATCCACAACAAATGATAGAAGAGTAGCCTACTGACCATCTGTTCGACTATACTAATTTGCTGCGATTTATGAAGTAGCTTGCGTGTCACTTGCTGACAAAATCCGGAATCCATGTTGGAACCTGTCTTGAGTAGGCCTATTGAAATGTTCTGCTAGAAATAGTTGCAGGTAGACACTTTTCATTGGATCCTTGACCCCTGCCTAAATTCGACAACTCTGATCACTTTTCAACGGGTGTGTAGTGCATGATTCATGTGCAATTGTATTTCTCTGATACTGCACTGCATTTTCTGTGTGACGCCTACCGACATGTCATGTGCTAGTCTTTCATGACGTCTTGTTGGTGAAATACGCCGGGTACATTATATGACCCACAGTGGACTTTCTTCTTGATTCAACATGAGCACAGCGACATTCTTGAACTAATAATTAAGTGCCCACTTTGTCCCATGTAGAAAGAAGCCACTGATTTTGCTGCAGTGGGAATCGGACTGACGATAGTAATTGTTTTGTGCAGCTTCCCACTGCAACACCGGTAAAATAATCATCGGCGAGCGGTGCTACGTTTGCAACGCAGTCAAGATAAAAGGATGAAGCGACTCTTTTTTACTAAAAACACATGACGACTACGACTAGTTGGTGAGAAAGAGATGTAGTTGGTAGATCAGTAGGTCTACTCAAATAAGCTGGATCCATAGGTACAAGTGTTTAAAAATTACCGGCAATTTATATTCATGTCTCTATAGCTTCAAATACGGAACACCAATATGCTCTGAATTTAACCAAATGCACGTTTGGCTTAATCTGAGTGGTGAAGGTTTGAATTTTGCTGAACGTCTGATTCTTTTTCATATAAATTGCGATTAAGAAATGAAAAATTGACATTATTTAGAAGTTTGTTAATCTTTCATCCAAATAGACCTGACAATTAAAAGTTTGACGGCAAAACATTTTGCCAAAAAAGTTTTGCCTTAATTTACTATCTTCCTAAACAATAGTGAATCTGCCAATTTTTCCGTGTCGCTACCTAGACCCAGTGATCGATCAATGCACTACAGTTTATCGTCTACATCTGTCAAAGAATGAAAAAGTTAAGTTGAAATAAACATTTTTCAACAAACCTTAAATGAAATTTCCGTGGTTTTTGTGAAGCAATTTTTTGGGAAAATCATATTCAACTTTCGTAGTTAAACAGAACTTAGCGTCTCACGGTAAGAAACTTGGTCATAGGCCTGTATACTAAATGAATCTGTCCAATCCAGCGGCCTATGCCTGATCTACATGTAGGCCAGCTTGTCACCTTTACCCGCACGGGTCAAATGGTAGGCCAATGCCGCTTATTAAATTCAGGTAACCTATGGCATTCAATTCAAGGCTATCAAATGTGAATATCAAAAGAAGTGTCATAATGGCTCAAGCGTAGGCTATTCACAAACTATCGATGTGCAAATTTTTAAAGGGCATAGCAATAGTTTAACTTGTAACTGCATTGGAAATTTCGTCGTAGTAAAATATAATCAGGAAACCCAAACAATCGGTAATTTATTTCAATCTTACCGGTAAATTACAATTAATTTGCCATTGGTAATTTACCGGTAATTTACCACTCTTCAAATAACAATGGGTACATGGAATGCCTACTCTTCAAAATTTCCCTAGTTTTATACTACATGAATGCAACCTCTGTCGGCACTCTTTTAACTGCTCACATGCTTGGATGGCAAGACGTAATGGTGTTCTTGCGGGGAGCCAAACTGACAATTTCCCTTTTACAGCGTCAATAAACAGCTCGCACGAGCTGTGCTATCGCACTGGAAGATGAATCAAGCCTCAAAGAAGATTTCAAACTCTCTGAGTGTCATGATGATCACTCACCTGCTCCAAAGAGAATAGTCATCTTTCAATGAGTACCTGCGCGTGGTCATGGTTTGGTGTGAATACGCCATCATATGCAGCCGCAAAAATGCCTACCAAATAGGACCTATAGTTTCATGTTCTCAGTTCTCTAATTTTTTTCTTCAATATGAGCATTTCCTCGCATGAAGATGCTCATTTGCAGGGATCAGTGGTGAAATTCAATCTGTGTATATGAATTACTCTACCTCGTTTATGAACCACACGTCGGGAAAGATATGTAGACCACATGTGGGCTTGGGCCTACTTAGGTGATTTCAGAGCCAAATAAATACTTCTGCATGTTATAGCAGCCATGAAAACTACCAAAACAGCGATGATTTGCATTAGCGGTTTCGGCATTTTGGGGTGCATAACACCCACTATAGCGTATCCACCTGGAAATCCCATTTCTTGATGGGAGACTGAAATATTACATGATTTGAGCATGATAAAAGTTAGGAAAAGTCATGTGATGATGGCTTTATTGCATCAGTACTTTAGCCCCAGCAATTTATCAAAGTGCAGTGGGGTGCATTTTGCACCCCGTTCACCCACAAATTGTTAAAATAATCAGTGTACTATTAGTATGAAAATTCACCTTATACTTGCTGGTGGACATGCTGCATGAAATAACAGCGATAAATTAATGCCTTTATCAAAATTGAGTAGGCCTAAATGCTAAGTATACGTTGTAAACATATGCAAAATACACAACTTCTCTCATCAAGCTATATTTCTGTTATTCTTTTTCAATCAACACTCAATGTATGTGTTCAGAATTGTAGAAAACACTTTTCTTTTTGAAAGCGCATAAGGTATTACTCAACAATCTAACTAGTAGTCAAGAAACTTGCATTTAAATGGGAATAGCATCAATCTAGCTGATCAATTGTCCTGCTACCAGGTGTCTCAGATAACAATTACAAAATCGGCCGATCTATTTGAAATACTCGTAGGCCTACTCATAACATGAAATATTGACCAATAGAAATCATGTTACAGGGTTTTGCTGAAATGTAGAAAATTTGTGACAAGAAGCATTGATGATAATGGCAACTGTAATAAGAACGATATATCGACATTGAATGAAGTTGTAACTTAGCAGGTTTTCGTCGTTAGAAAGTGTTTATTGCTCATAAGATGGGAAATCGTTCAAATTGCATAAATTGCATATATTGGAATGCATAATTCTGCAATTTATTCGACGCCCACTGCGATTGTAAAAATCTGAAAATTCGATATTAAAAATATTGATTTCTATACTTTAAAAATTTGAAAAAATTGATTTGAGTTTCACAGAAAATAGACGCGCCCGCCTACAGCTTCCATATTTTTAGACATTTTTTAACAGATGTTTATAATTCTATGTTGAATATAAGGGATCGAATGTTTTATGAAATCCTAATCAATTGTAGGGGTAACATAGACGCATTAATCATTTAATTTGGTTCACTTCATATCTGGTTCTATTAATTGATGAATATTAAAATTTCTCCTCGAAATTCTTCAAAATTTCTTTTACCGTAGAATTTTCATCAGTTTCCGATGAATGATAGATATAGTTTGTAAGATTTCTATCCGTTGTTGTCATGTATTTCTTCAGATGCATGCTTTTAGATTCATGCATGTCCAAAAATTCAAAATTGCTATTGAAAAATTCCGGTTCGGTATATTTACAAAGACGTACAAAATATATGATATGAGAAATGCGGTTAGTCATCATTCGAAAATCCAAGGATTTCTTCTTTTTTCATTGGACCTTCAGGTGGAAGAAAATTTCTGAAATTAGAAATTTCACAAGGAGTGACAAAACATAAAAATCTATATCTGAATGAATGTACCTACCCAAAATATATGCTTCCGTCACCGAATTTATCTAGCTTTTCACTGATTTCTTTCACTTGTGAACGGAGATACTTCACATGAAGAGACTGGAACAAATGAGTAAAGCACGCTATAGTGCTTGAATTGTAGGAGAGCTTGAATTATAGTACCAGAGCCTTTTAAATAATCTGATGCACGTGTGCATCTCCTAGAAATTATTAGTCACTTTAGCTAACATATTTCAGTAATAAATTCAATAATTCTATGAGGAAGACCAGCCAAAAAAGAACAGAAAAGCACATTTCTTTTGAGTCATCTGCTAAACAATCAATTCACAGTTTTCTATTGATTTGATGCATGACTACGTGTTTTAGATCTGTGCGTATTATCTAGCATAGTTTGTCAATCTATACCTGTGTAAAAATGATTGTCATTTTCATGCAATAAACGCATTACTTACTTAGACTGAAAATATTTTCATCTGTGTTTCTAGAATGCAAGCCGAATATTCATTTTCGAGAAAGCTGTTGAATGGAAGTTAATTGGCTATTGTTATTGTTGAAAATTAAGTTCTTTAAATATTGCGCATTGTGGTTGTGGTTGTATTTTCGGCTAGCGTCAAGGGTTCAAATAAATCTTTTGTCTTATCTTATGTTTCCACAACCGTACAACAGGATGACCAAAGCGAGGAAATTATTTAGTTATAGCCTATGAAAAAGCAGAGACGTTGCTTATAAATCACTGCGTAATTAGAAGAATATTGAAATATGAGTTAAGCAATAATTGTCATATTTAGTGCTTACCCTATTGCACCTAATTACAGCACCTGTATTGCTAAATGTAGTTACTTCTAATTTTCTCATTATGATGATAACAAAGGTTCATTATCTCAGAATGCTGACATTCGAAATCAGAAAACCTCAGTATCATCTTATCAATGTCAACCTTACACAATGCGGGTTGGTGCATTTTGAGGAAATTTCATGGTGGCATTCTCAAACACTCTCTTGGTCGTTTAATATCCTTTTACTACACGCGTGTTGGGAAAATATGACGTTTTTATTTCACAATTACCCAAAGGTCAAAATTTTTAGTAAATTTGAAAAATATTTGACTTTTTGGAAAGTCAAAAAACGCATAAAAGTCAGCTAGGGTTATCGACAGAAAGTTCGTGGAAATTGCGAAGTGCTAACGTCAGAACCTACGGAAAATGAAGAAAAAAAGGGCTCGAACTAGGGAGGTGTGTAGCCCATGTCCGCTCTCCAATAATTGGAAGCGGAAGCGAATAAAAATCAATCGCTTCTGCAGACCTGATTGCAATATTCCTAGATTCTAGTTACTTTTCTATTGAGAGACTTTTCTTTCCAGTCATAAGAAGATAATCATGCCATTTTATTCAATTTCGAACATACGCATACCCTTGCAAATTAGTGGGAGTACAAAGTTCTATATTCACAAATGCATGCAGCTTTTCGGAAACCTTAATGCATTCACTCAGATTTCCTGCAACGCTGTTCAAAATACCTCATTCTTCAAACTCTGGCATTATTCTGGAATCATTTTCTTCGCATTAATTCTAGATTCTTCATAACGATACACAAAACAAATGAGAAAGCTTTGGACATCTTACTTTAAGGTTTTTAAAGGAAAATGTTGCGATAATGTAGAGAGCAAGATGATGTTATAGTGACATTGCTATGCTATGCTGTCATCCCAGCATTTTCAAAGATGCTTCACGGGATATTCATGGGGGATTTTAGGGAAAAAACCAATTTTGGAAGGATGAAACAGAATAAAAACCATCGAGAAGGCCTATGTGCTTGCATGGATTTTTGATCCGTTTGCAGTCATCCTCGTTCATAACCGTCGTCGGCTAGTTACTCACATTCAATTACTCCTCTGAAAGGAATGGGTGACAAGCGAGATTCACGTATAAGGAATCCATAAGTACAACCATCTTTTAAGGAAATATTCCTATATATCACGTTCACATTACAACTTCAGACAGAGCCCCTCGAATAAGAGCTACCCGCTGATACGAGCGGACACCAATATCACAGTTGTAAGTGATTGGCTTCATTGATAAAATACATTCCTTTGACGTCATCTTGCTTCTTAGCCTATCTCTTGTTTCCTCTGCATTCCTTTCAGTGTTAAAGAAACGTTAGCAACAAATTGAATGAATTCATAGACGTGTTAATTGCCTAAGTATAATGCGGAAATCAAATATAAGTAGAATATGGTCTTTCATCAGTTTCAAAATTTTGTAAGGAAAAATGAAAGCTGCGAAATGTGAAGCAGTCTAGTTGTGAGATTAAACGATAAAATTTTGAAGTTCGTAAAATTCATATGCACTGTGCATGTTTCATTTCAATAATGCACAATAGACCTATATGTGAAGAAGCATGCGCATTTCGTGACAGAAATGAGATAAGAAGTTAATATGGAATATGATCTCATTCGGATGATGACTATGCGTGAATTTCGCATCTTTGTAAAAGAGGACTAGGCTGCACATTTTATATTTCGACAAACCAAAGTACAACGTAGATAATGAATTTATGTAATAGCCCACATGTGAGAGCAGCAGTCTTATGAGGACATTTTTTGTTGAACCCGAAGCCTTCTTTACTTACAGCGGGTTCGTCTGTATCCTATGCTAGACTGGCTTAATAAATTTATGATCAGGTCTACTTAGACACGCCTATTTCACACAGACTACCAATTAACCTTCTGAACGGTAATAGTTTTCTCATCAGCTATCTCATTTGTAACTATTGATGTTCTACAATTTTAAATAATGTCAGCCACTATATGAGCACGCATTTTTGCAGATTTGGGATACCAAACTTTACAGCAAATTCCTTATTTAATTGAAAAAGTTTTCCTGCCCATTTTTGCACCTGCAGGATGATCGCCTCATAAGGCTCAAAATGAAATCACACTTTGTATATTTCGGCTTAATGTGGTGATTTTTGCATGAATTTCTAAATCCTCTGTTATAGAATTGGTTAAAAATCTGGCAATAATGTTTAAAATAATTGATGCAAATAATCGACGTATTTATGTCATTCATGCAGCTAATCTGTCTAACAAAGCGCATAGAATCAAGTTCATGAGTAATAAGACCGATACAAGATGGCATATGTTTGAGCACGGACACAGTTGCGGCAGGAAATATTCAGGCCTGCAGCTTGACATTGTTTACAACTATAAGAGAGGCCTGCACCTTCCAAATTACATGTACAGCTCAAGTGAATAGGTCAATAAATGCATATTTCCAAAATCTTTGGAAAACAATTGGAGAACATTCAATGGTAACATATTGAACACACTAAAACACATGAAAAAAAGGTGAAAAAGAGTGCGAGCGGTAAAAAAAATGAAGCAATTTTAATTAATGAAGGAGAGGGGAATGAACCTTTGATCCCTTCTTTGGATATTAACTAGTTTTTTCTTTGGAGATCAAGCGGATGTTGTTTGCTTTCTGAAGAAACTAAGCGATGGGTTTTATTTTTTTGGAGTCAGATTCTTCATTAATTCATGAAACTCAGTTATACTGTCGCAGTAGCATAAAACTGGTGCTATTTCTTGTCGTACTTTCTCATACGCGGAATATTCAATCATAAAGTGACACAAATAATCGTAAAGTCACTCAATCATAAAGTTTCTACTTTTGAACCATTACATAGCTCACAGAGACGCTCTTCATACTTCAGTCTATTATTATAACTACCTGTAGTTCAACACTAGTTTATGATTATTTGTTCTAAATTTCAGGATGACATTGACATCGTTGCAGTCGATATCAAAGTTTAGATACATGTATGTCTTCATATCGTTCTTAAACCAACACAATTCTAAGTAACTCAAACCAGAATGACTATCTTTCGCTGTGGAAATCCACTTTTCTCTAAGATAATGAGTTAGCCGTATTTTTACAACTTTTGAATACGATCGTAGTCTGCGACTTTTTATCAGCTGCCTGCTTTTCATCTCATCATTTTGTTAGATTAAGTGCTGTGAGTAGCTGCTTCATTCGCCAGTACCATGTATACTTATTATGATATTCATTTGAAATTATAGCTACATATAACTTATGATATGCCTCTTTTATCAAACTTTTCTCATTAGTCGTGATTATTTTTATCCAAAATATTATTGTTGCTTTATAAAACTGATAATACATAGGATATATTCCAAATTCACCAATAAGACAGTAATTTGGTGTAGTCCACTTGAAATTATAATATCTTTTATATAATTGAAATTGAATCTGATATAAGCTCTTTAGATTATTAAAGAAACAGAATTCAGTGCAGTATCTCATTTTAGACAGTGCAAGCATGTCAAATGTATTTTTCAAAATTTCTCCAGTGACTTGGCCAAACTCTCTCAGCTGTTATCTGTGAGACAAGCAGCTTGCTTACCTTTAGTCTTCAATTTCTCTAAATGATGTCTACTATATTTTGATATCCACATTCTTAAATACGTATATGTATTTATCAGCAACTTCAATGGGAGTTCTTATACCGTCATGATGGACATCAAGAATTTGTCAATTCTTGAACTAAGAGTTTGAGTCATAATTTTAGTTTTGTCATGATTAATGCAGAGGTAATTTTCTTTACAGTATTTGTAAATTATTCAAATCGTGTTTGCTTTCGCTCATTAATAGAATATCATCCACATTGAAATTTGTCAAGTATCTAAATCTTGATTCCTCACACAAGTAACATCGAAAGATGGATAGCTATACCTTCAGCGTTAACTTCTGACATAATCTGATAGCTTAATCGGCAATGCTAAACCGACTCATCGCTAATTGCCCGATTAACATTTTCCTTATCAGAGAAGCCTGGCTCAAACCATGAATTACTTCCGAAATTACACCAGAAGTTCTAAGAAATTCTAGAAAAGTGCAGACATTGTATAATTCAAAATTTCTGATGCAATGTTAGTCAAAGAGTATACTATTTATTTAAAATTGTACTATAAGAAAATTAGGACTCACGCATGAAATTTTTTTGATTCAAAATATGAATAGCGCTGATGACATCAGAACTGAAAAAGATGACAACTGTACCTTCATTATTGTGGTTCTATGAGTACTGTTGTCATCTTGATATAAATAAACCATCTGCTTTTTATCTACCTTGACAAAACAACAATCTTAACTAGTCTACCAGCTAAAATTTCCACTTAAATATTTCAAAGTCTTTTCAAAATAAATCTGTAGCTTAACATGTATACTGAAAATTATCAGTTAAATACTTGAAACTCTTCCTACAAGAGATGTGCAACACATTATGTAATACGAACAATAAAATGATAAAACATGCATTTATTGATTTGATAATCAAATTAGTGTAGAATTGATTTAACATAAAAGACAGCATATCAAAATTGATGTGTTGATTGTTGTAGACAGTTGCAAAAGATATATTGAGGAGAAATCAACGAATCGATTGAAAACCGGTATCCGACTTGTGCCTTAGAGATATCGATAGTTTCCTTTTGTACTTAAAAAACACCGTTTTGAATTTCTTTATTAATGGATTCTTCATTAGAACTGAATGACATAAAGTCAATTACATCAATCTCACGAATTGATGACATCGCAAAGTAACAGAAGTAATGCCAGCAAATGGATTAACGCCAATACTCTACCGAAGATTAGCGACAATATTGCTTACATATAAATGATGGCGACATAATGACATCGTAAACTGTGAAGATGTAAGCAACATGAAAAGATTTTTAGATAATCATCAAACCGTATCGGTCGTTTTGCAGACTAAAAACACCGTTGGCAATCATGTTTGACTGAAAACAATCGACATTTGCTGCTTCAAAACAATGGCAGGTAGTCTAACGGTAAAACGTTCACCTTTTATTGATACTTTCGAAACAAACTATCATCGGATTCTCGTCTAGTCTCAAGATTGTGCATAATGGCTTTAAACCGATTGTTTGAACACAAATACAATATTTTGATGTGATTAGAATGTCATAAATTAAGAATTGGCATGCATGTCAATGGCTATGGGAAACCCATTGAATTCCCATGAGTATCAGGAAAAGTTGCTGTGTCCCTTATCTATTTATGAACGGGTTTTTGGGGGAAACATAATTTAGCAACTATATGACAACGAAGTACTGTGTCAGATATGAAAAGGATACTTTTGATTAAATTTCGATAATTTGCGGCATAATTCCAATTACAAATAATAAATGCTCACACCGATTCATTGAATGGAATGCTTTAGTTGTAATTGCAGATTTATAGACCTGAGAACATGCCGCGCAAAAATCGTGAACATTGGACTCTATGTGCATGGCGACTGAAGTTGCCTGCTACTTGTAATGCTTTTGAATTAATTAAATTTCAATTTCATTTGGACTAAAAAACCGCTCGGAGTTGGACAGGATTTTTTTCTTACTGAATAAACATTACTGTTAGTTTGTTAATGCATTTTTGTTTCATGACATGATACGCATTCTCATTTTTCATCGACAAATTGAACGTTTCGTTATTAATATCTGTTTCATAGCTTTTTTTAATAGTCCTTCACATGTATAGTACATATTTAGGTTATTTATTGTCTAATTAGAAATGATCTTTTCAATCGACTATACATGTTTCTTAGAGTAGGTGTAATAAATGTCAACATTCTCAATACTCAATTCAATTTGGTTATGGAAATATAGTAGAACTCCCATTATCACTCCATTAATTAACTATATCTTCTAGCAGAGATGGGAATTTGAAGCACAACAACATTATCTTGTTTCTTTCACTATTTCTGCGTGACCGCCGGATAATTTTAGCGGCATTTTGTAATGCTTTACAGGCACAATGGCATTGCACTTTGTAAGAGGCAATTTAATTCAAGGTAAAAAGTTCTTCAGAAATCTGCTAATAGCCTAATGATAATTATCAGTTCGTTGCTGCTAATGTAAATTCAAGTACACACTGCACTGAATTTTGTCAAATAAATGCATCATTCTTTGACTCTTGGATGGCATGATATTGAAAAGTGGGCGGGTTATCACGGAGTGAAGATGACTGATTGCTGTTTAGGCGGTTACTTCAACCTTGTATTCGGAGCTGGAACTCAATGGTCAAACAGTCAAAACGCCGGTGATTTGGACATCCAGTGATACGGAATAATTTTAAATGAACTATTTATCGTGCATGAGAAGTGATTCAAGCTGCATGTAGAATGTAAATAACAAAAACGTTTTGGTTGTTGCCTTCCTTTATCTCTTGGAAGAATGAGAGCAGCAAAAACCCGTTTCAAAACTACGAGGCGAATATTCAAATGTTATATGAAGGTACTCATAATGACACATTTCTTAAGATTGTCAATTTCTTTTCATCTTTAATTCACGAACACTTTTATAGAATTTATGCATGTTATTGAATGTTGAATCATAACTCAAAATATGGACACCAAGTGTTAATGGTTTTCATCAGATGTCTGGCACCGTCTGCGAACCTACTAGAAAATCCACCGCAACTACCATCCCATTGAAATAGCAAGGTATAATGAAGGCATCAGGCTATGGATGGGCTTGCCTCTCTAAATTGAGGATGAAAGTATGTTGACAATACTTGTCTGCTTGTCTTACTAATTCACATGAACATCTTTCCAAAAATTGCACAATATTGCATGTACTGCATCAATTCGAATTCTCAATATAAGCATGATAGCAAATATTCTATCATGTAATGTGAATATTAATTCTTGATAATTGTCAATCGACAATGACCGCAAAAGTCCGGCAGCCAGAATGAGTTTCTGCAGTGAATGTGGCCGAAGATGAGACTTTCACAAAATGATGTGCACCTTTGCCAACAACAAATCTGCGCGTCTGCCCAGCTGTTCCTGGTTCCTCTTCTCGTCAGACACGATCAAAGAAAAACACGTGCTAATCTCATGGGACGCACATTGCAGTTTCTGGTTGAAATGTAATTTTCTATGTTTTTGCTTATTAAGTTAAAAACACTGAGTCTAGAGCCATAATTTTTGACATGGAATGTTATCAGGTAATTTTCTATTTTGTGCATGTGTTATTATCATGTTTCGGATCGACAATGTATGCGAGAATGTGGTTGAATGTGGATTAAGTTGCTCAAAATGCTAGTGTCTGCCGACATTAGCAGGCTTGCCAAATCTGAATATGTGTAGCTTCATAGACAGGGGTGCATGGACATGATAAAAAATGACCTAAAGACATTCTACAGTATGTCAAAAATTATGACTCTGGGTTTAGTACTTCTCGCTTTATCAGAGTGACCATAGAATATGACATTTCACCCAAAATGCGCTTTCCTTTGATCGTCTTTGACAAGAGCAGAAACCAGGTAGAACTCGGCACACGCGCAGATTCGTAGTAGGATGGGTGTACATCATTATTTGAAAGTGTCATTTTCGGCCTTGTTCACTGCAGAAACTCACTCTGGCTGCCGGACTACAAGTGCAATCGCAAATCAGCAATTACGGAGCGACCGTCCAAGCATGAGAAATTGCATCTTGTCCTCAAGGCTGGTTACATCGATACTGTATCTAACTTATAAACTCAATTTCATTGTAGTCAAGATGAGTAGCCTTGAAAAATCGTCACTCTACTTCGATGCTGAAATGCTTCGTAAGAGGTATACGTAATATACATGTATAAGGGGTAATACGTACGTCCAATGCCTGCATGAACTGCTCTATTGAAACGCAGTGACGCCCAGATTCATCAAGGCGGGCAAGAATATCGATTATTCGATAATCTCGTATCAGCACATGCTCTCGCATTAGCACGATAGGTTGATTGAAGGAGATGGGGTCTTTCTTGAGATCATCTGTTGTATTGCCGACTCGCAGTTCTGTTCCATAGTTTACAGTAAAGTCAGGTCGACGTTCTTTGATGGACTCCACAGATCGTAGAAATTCAAATTCCACCGACACACCCTGAAAAATAAACAAGTAATTAGTGACCAAATTTGCTTGCCGATGGTCTTAAGGCAGTGTATTGAGAGGAACTATAAACTTAACAAGTCATTGTCTGCTGCAGAACCTGACTGACATCAGCATAGACAATGACGACGTAACATTCTTTAGACTAGCAATTTCAGCTATCGTAAGTGCCATTCTCTGTTGATAGAAATGTTGATGGGCGACTGACTATTCAATACCTGACTTCGCGGGTATCGGAGGTTACAAAAAGTATTCATGTCAATTATATTGAAATTTTATGCAAGACTGTAATGTAAGTGTTAGAAATAAGATTTGTGTGTCACTGAGAGAGAATGAAAGAGCATGAACAATTTATATGAAAACTTTGTACAACTTGAAGTTACTGTACTTGTTGCTGTACTTCTCATGTGTATAACATCTAAACTTAAAACGTTTCAAAGTCTAGGACATACCGTATGTTAATCTTCGAAATCACGTCATAGCGCGTAAGTTGCTCAGATTTCTTTTATTAAGAATAAAATTCTCAGTGCAAAAACAGTATCCTAGATAAGAAAGACAAAAGTTAATAACAGCCTTTAAAATGATATCGATTTGTCCGAAATAGAGTGAATAATAGCAAATAAGAGCTACACATTTTTCCGGGACCGAGCAAAAATATCAAAATATCCAACTTGTTGAATGAAACGATATAGAGAAGACCGGCTTGACTGTACTAGTAGCGAATTTCTGCATTAAATTATACGTAGAAGTAGTAAAAGTTAGAAACAATATTTTCTGATGAATGCGATGGAAGTTGATTTATAAGTTGGCCTACGTGTAGCACAATTCAGGGCTAGGATCGGTTAACCGGTTAACCGGTTACACTCTCTCTTAACCGGTTACACTTTCTCTTAACCGGTTAAAATCGGTTACGACGTTTCATTAGATTTAACGTGTACTACACTACGTGTATGATGAAATCCGATTGAACTAAAGATTTTACACTGGTTTCATGGAGTAGTGGTTGCTCATTCATCCTCATCCACAATCCATTCAAACTCATTCATTACAATTCGCAATCCTTTAGTCGTGCTGCTACGTACACATGGTCAGTATATTTCAACAATTTTATTAGGTTGATGTACAATAAGATTATGTTGACATTTATATTTTCAATTTGATGTAATCTAAGTAACATCAGTCCATTTAATACTTATAGTGGGCCTATGCATAGAGTGACCTATTTAACTGCGGAAAGTCTTACACCATTTGTAGTTTTAACCTAAAAAGTGGTGAATAGGATAAGTTAGCAATAATAACACACAGACGACATCGCATAGGCTATATATGCCAATAAAAACTAACTCACTTTGAATTGAGTTGGGAAAGAATATAGGGCCTACATGTAGCCGTAGGTGTCACTTGCAAAATCGGTTTCTATTGAAACAACCACTTTGGAAATAACATTCGTAAATTTGGAGATGTAAGCTTACTTATCAAGTGGACAATAGGATAGATAGGTTTATTAAGCAGGATTCATACAGAAGCACTGACTATTATACTAGTAGAAATAGTAGAAACCAAAACTAGTACGCTAACGATTGAAACATAGCGAGTAATAAAAATGAAATAATAATAGGCGTTTTTTGGAAGGAATGACAACCGTCCTTTACAGCTACAATCATCGTTCATACAATGAATTGCAAGCGATCCCTGAAGTTATCGATGATCCAGTTGACGTATCCAGTGGATTATCCAAATCAGCCAGACTGTTAATGATATGGTTAAACTTCAGAGTATCGAAGACTTTTGAATAGTCGTAGGCAGCAACCACAACATTATCAATTGAACTATCATCTAAACGTGAAGTTCTGTATTCATGCAATGAAATCACAGCACTGCAAATGGAAGAATTAGGTCAAAACCCAAAGTGGCAAGGTCCGTAGTTTTTGATATACCTTGACAACTAAATAAATACCGGGAATCCTCCTCTAACCGATTTTAACCGATTAACCGATTTTAACCGGTTAAAAATATAATCGGTTAACCGGTTACAAAAAAATTAACCGGTCCTAGCCTTGAAATAGTACTTTAATTGCGGTGGGCAGATTCATTCTAGTTCAGGCCCTCCGGATCTATTCAAAATTCTTCATTCAAAATTGAATACTGATTTCAAATACAAAATAGAAGCTCCTTATTATTAGAGTACATATTGCCAAGTTTCTGGGTGCTCACCTCCAACCCGAGGTGCCGCAGTTCGGTGATATCTGAAGCGTTGATCTGAGAGATAAAACTGATCGTCCCCGCCGTGTTAATGGGATTATATCCCAGATGAAGCACTTGAAGAACGTCATTCCCCGCCACACTTCGCCCTGAATCATAAGAGAGGTCGCTATGAGCAACAGTTCCGTATCCGGTGCGTCTCATAATCCACGCAGCAACTTACCAAGCTTGGTGGCAATTTCTGAATCCAAACGATTACCACTCACATCCAATTCTGTCATTGTTCCATTCTCACGGATCATTTCTGCTAAAGCTTCTCCACCTTCCATTCCGAAACCGTTCCATCCGAGATTACAAGTCTGCAATGGGAAGTCCTCGAATGAGTTTAAAATTTTCTACGTCGCTTTATAGCCTTGTTGACACTTGATTGAAGTAGAGAAATGAACTGCCCTAATAACTTAATAAATAAATAAACCTTGTTTATGATCGGAACCACATGTACCTCAGTGTGGTCGAGTTGTAATTTAGCCCACTCATTCTTTTGTGCTAAGTGATTAGCAAGAAATCAGAATGCACCTTTCTTTAAAGTCCTAGATTTGACCTGACCACGGTCTGAACCAAGGTCTCACGGACGCAGAGCGGACACTCTACCACAAGGCCACAGCGCCGATTCATAAATACTAAAACCTGAATCATAAATTACTAAAGATAATAAATGAAGTCGCTTATAAAGGACAGATAAGGAGATAATACGGCAATCACTGTCTAAAATGGTCAGTCGAATATATGTGGGATGCATGTGCAAGCGGCAAGTGCAATGCAGTTACAAAACGTGAAGGACGGAGTCAACTTAAAATGTTGCATTGATGAGTGATTTTAGTGGAATTATTGTTTGTCAATTTTGGTGACATATTTCAATAGAAAAGTTTGCATCATGATATGAAAGTTTCCATACTGTCTTAACCTTATACACAACGGGGAGGGCGGTAAGTAATTCGGTCCCCAAGTCGCATTTTTGTTGTGGTCGCTTGATTAAGTGTCGACAGTTTGAATTTCGTCTCTTATTGCAGACAATTTGTACGATAGCTCTGAACGAAACGCATCAACTTCAATATAAGTGAAGCCTATGTAAGCCTGTAAATCGCATCGTAATAATTTAACATACGATAGACATCCATTTTGAATATTGGAAATTCAGAGGTTGTATCAATGCTGCTTATCAACATATTAAGCAATATTTTTCCTTTTACTAAGTCATTTCTGAGTCTTTTCATAATCATTTATATTCTTTGGGAATCCACAAGTCGTCCATCTTCTTCATAATCACATTTGAAGCTAGTTGGAGTTGCAGAACGCCACTTCAAAGATTGATGGTTACTTTTGAAGTAAAGTCTTTTGCATTCCATACACGCATATGAGAAGTATTTGAGTTGCACTCCATGTTCAATCAAATCAATCTCATAAATCTGTTTTTGTACTCATAAGTAACTTCAGTGCACTTTGGCATGGAAACTAAAAGCCTTCGTCAAGGATATTTATAGCCAAATTTGGTTGAATTTCAAAAATGGGTGAAATTGGTGATTTAAATTTTGAATTGCTATTAAATAGCACGATTATGAGGGAGTTTGACCAATTACCATTAGAAGACTCTAAATATGATGTTCCGTGAATTCCAAGTGATCAAGAGCAATACTTCTCAAAACGATTCGGAGCAACATCAAAAGCTTGGTCGAATGAATCATGAAATAATGCATTGTAGAAAAGATAGTCTATGTAAGCGCGGCGCGACTTTAGGCGTCTTCATGCAGACAGAGATTTCGTTCACAAATGTAAAGAATCACCTGAAAATGTTCATATCAAGAGGTGCGTCCATGCCATTTTGTTGTGCTGCGCCTCGCCTGATATGAATGAACCTTATTAGCATTACAGCTCGAATTGGTAGGAATGCAGAATTTTGTCCTGAGTCCAAAGACGTGAGCTACAGATTTTTGACAGCTCCCTTTCCTCTCTCAATGAACAAAATGATCTTTGAAAATTCAAAAGTCATTGGCGAGCCCTATTTGTGTGTTCAAACGCCTTGAAATCAATCCTCACGTGCACACAAACATTTTTATCATCGTATATAAGCATGAATCCCCTTTTGATATTTTTTAAATAGAAATTCATGAATGCGTATTACCACGAGGCCTTTCGTCCAATGCGTGTATAATTTTTGTCTCACAGTATTTCTATGCTCTGATTTCTACGTATATGTTCATAATGCACATTGTATAAAGATTCTATTTTCCCAATGATTAAAATCTCATGATGCCTAAGTTTGTGTCTAAGACTTGTTTCTACCCAAAGTTAGCACCCGCTGAGATTGGACTACAGACCTTATAATCATATTTATAACTCTCTTCTTTTTTCAAAACCAAAATTACCATGATATGTTTTCGAAGCAAGAAGCCCTAAATCTTGCTTATCCTCCGAGGCACATCTAGTAAAATGCCTTTCATTCAAGTGGCTGAGTTCTATTTGCCCCACTCTCTTTGTTCAAGCTAAATGCAATATTTTTCAAGAATGCAGAGAATAAGCATTTAAAAATGAACCTGAAAAATTTGACCTGAACTTCTTTTTCGGACCCATGTCTCAGCTCATAGGGACCATATTATCAGAAGGCCAATGCAGGGACTGCAATTTGTTATCCCAGATAATATATACTAATATACTGCATTGCTGCACTCAATTGAATAAACAACTGACACATTTTTCGCAAAGAATTTGTGACTCACTTTTATCCGTACATTTTCCTTCAGACCTTTTGCCAGCTCAACAGCACCATCCCCACGAATCCTATTCCAGCTGAGGTCCAATATTTCGATGATTTCATTCGATGACACCGCTTGACAGAGTGCAACTGCACCATCACTGCCGATCAAATTGTGGGCGACAACTAGTTCTTGAATAGCTTTGTTGTTCTGGAAATATTAGAAAATTGAATCAAAATTTACATTGAAATCCTTTAATTTTTCATGCAAAAATGCTGAAGCGAGTGAAAATGACTTCATCTAAGTGTACATTAACTGAAGTTCGCAGGTCGACATTCCTGAACTTCATCATTGTCGATTCGATTCGATTCGTTACCTGTCCGTCGGATGTTCATACTTCATATTTTTAAACTGCGATCGACTAACTGCGAACTGTGAACTTCTGTTAATGTGCACCTAGTGGCTATTCAAGCTTCTAAGAGAAGTGGATCGTAGTCTAAATTTGAATGATAGCAACTTGTAGAATTATTAAAGAACACGCGCTGTAATTCATGAACAATGCTTCCCTAACCGAAGTTTTCATTGATCTTTCACAGTAATAAATCCGCAGCTGATGTACACCAGGCTTAACCGAAATTTGTAGTTCGCAGTTTGTCGTTTGCAGTTTAAAATGAGTTAGCGAAATAACTGAGAACGACTTTTATCAACGATCCAATGGGAAAAAGTCAAACTGCGAACTGCGACAGATGCACATCAGCCTTTATGTTATTGACTATCCTGTTATTATCGTATTAATCTCTTTTGACATTCTAAGAATATCAACTTTTCGGTGTTGTAATTAATCATAGCTATGACTTGACTCGAATGAGTGAATGGATGGCACTTCTTTTGATTTTGGTGACCCATAAGGTCAACATGCAAAAATGAAGAAGTTCATAGAACTCGGAAACACAGTCGATGCTTTATCGCTATAATTTCTAATGCATGGATTGAGGTTGCCAATACTACATGATGGGAACACCGAACACATGATGTAAGTCTAAAGAGACAAAATGGAAGTACACTGTACATGTATAAGTGCAGTAGACATGTTTAAGTCCAACAGTGACGAGTTGTCAAGTAGTTTAGAAAACATGGAAATTTTTGCGAAACCTGCAACATTAAATTCATAATACTTTTCATTAAGCGACCTGTCCAAGCAGAAGATAAATGAGAATATTGATGATATTGGCTACTATCTTACCAGTGGAATTGTTCACTTCAGTGGTTGACAGTCCAAAACATTGATTCGTAACGAAAAAGGTGTAAAATTTCTTTTGGAAAGAATAAGACAGACTATAGCATCTATTCATAATTTTAAAGCAAAACTGAAAAAAAGTTGCTGTTTTAACTCGACAAAGAAAAATTTACGTTGAAGTGCTTCGGCACAACACATCAAATGTACTCTGATTCAAAAGCATTAATTTTGTCACTCTGATGCTACTTTCAATCCAAGATTTGTGAATCATGTAGTTCAGTGATGAGTACATAAGTGCATAATTGACTAAAACATGCTTTACAGTAATATACGCACCAATGACATTCAGAAATTTTACATGTACTTTTGCTTTGCACCACTAATGAGCGAATCTGTGGCTGCTGGCCACACACTCATATATACAGCGCTAATTGTGCGTGATGAGAACATCCCAGCCGGATCGTGCCACTCAACGTACCGACTATTGAAAAAGCGGAAGTTGGCAACTTAACGGTGCATAGAAATAATAAGATACCATGAGAAAAGCCTTCTACTCATTCGAGTCTTATAGGAAAACTTGAAAGATTAATTCGATTTAGAATCCATCGTACAGGTGTTTCATAGAGGAGCCTATTCAACTTTCTAAATTCGCAATGGCTTTCTCAACGTTTGCCAATGTATTTTACTTGATCGATCTGAATATGATAGTTCGGAAATAGTGAATATTTAAAACTGTCGAAAAAAGAATCCGAAACTCATGTCTGGAGCCACGAAAAAGTGCTCCTAAACAGTGCAATGCTTTTTTTATAGATATGAGTCTTAAGCCCGGACAGGACCGGCGCGTGGTCTATTCGGCCAACTTATAAGTCTGGGTCTACGTGCAACCACTGTTACGCTGTCTTGTTGAATAACTATCGTTATCGGAACGCAAAAATAATCTAAAAATACATGCCATTTGCATGTACGAGTAGATACAGGCATTTTGTAGAAACTTCATTTTTTAGTTTACGCATGTGTACACTATTTGAGATATTTTTCCAGAATTATTGCTTTAAATAAGTAACGGACATAGATTTTGGTGTCCATGCCAGCCATTTTACATAATTTATGCAGACTCATCATGCTCGGAACGAATGGATCAAGGATTATTTGGGAAATTTTAATCGGCTTAATCGGCTTTTCTGGCACACCGTGTGGTCATATCTTAGAATCAAGAATGAAGGATTATGATTTACAAAGTTGAGTCCACAGTTGTGATATCATATTGCGTGCGTATATCACAAAAATAAAGTCGCAGACCATGGGAAGATGAATTTCTCTCTCACTGCAGATTTGAATACGTTCAGTCTTTCAGCCAAAATTAAAAAACACAAGGAATAGATAGAAATGTTAATTATTTACCTCGATCATGTCGGCCACATAATCTGCTCCGACGTCAGTTATTCCATTTCCAGAAATATCTAAGTGGCGTACAGCGCTGTTGGCCCTCATCGCATTTCCGATAATACGAACACCATCATCTCCGAGGTTGTTATTAGCCAGAGCCTTTAGAGATAAAAGACAACAAATAAAAAGTTCATGAAAAATCAATCGAGCATTTGATGGATTTGAAAACTACAGAAGGATAAGTAGTAAAAACAAGACAGAGTTAATCTTTAATCTCGTAATGTTGCTTATGTTGACGATTAGGTCGATTATTACTTTGACTCGTGCAATGATGGAAACTTAGGTGATGCAACGAAATTTGAATATGTTGGGTAGTTTATGATCAAAATGTAAAAGCGAATACAGAACTGTTATAACCACTTGTAATTAAATAACATACTAAAACGGGCAGGCAAGGGATAATTCTTAATATAATATATAAGCAATATTCTGTTGAAAATATGCTCAACGAAAGAGGAAAGCGGTTACAAATGTGAAGTGATGAGTTAATATCATACCTATATTTCTTCTATATGGATTTTAGTTTTAGGATAAAAAATATTATCATAGTGGAAGATTTTTCTATATTCTTGAAAATGATAAAATGCAACGGCAAAATAGTGTTGCTGTTGAAAAATGTAAGATAAACGAACAGGATTACTAAATTTGTATTTCAAATTCAGCTAACATTTCCGTCACATCAAGGATAGACAATACATCAAGACAAAGGAACAGCAGAATTAGAGTCAGAACAACAATGAGTCAATTAAGGATCTTGAAACGTTGCTTGATATCACTTATTCCTTTGGTTATGATAGAAATAGCAATTGATCTATAATTCAGGATAACAGAATTCGACAGTCTGCTCTGTGGTTGCAACCGGCCGGGCTTTTGGCGGCTGGGGCCGGGCCAGCGGTCGGTACATTCAAAACTAGATCGACAAACATAATTTGGTCTACATCATTAGGTACCATTCAAGTTCCATATGGTACACATGAAATACATGAGTGGTAGGCCTACGGATACTCCGGATAAGCAAGAGTTCCCAATATACAATGCAATTATTCGTTTCTTGATATCCCACTTTGTGCGATGGAACAGACTGCACAGAAATGCGCGCAATTTGTAATGGTCTCATAATTGTAGTAACTTCAAAGTCAATCATATACAAGTAAATTAATAATAGAGATATTTGCAAACATGTTTCAGTAGGCAAGCTGCAATTATAAGTGACAACCATCCATGAAAAATGATGAAATATATACAAGACTTGATGACATGAAAAATCAATACGGGAAAAGTATTCACAACCACCTTTCACTTATGAAGATGCATTGCTTTTTCCCACTGTTCCATTTTCCGTATTCGAATTTAACTATATATAGTTAATCTAACTTGCATGTAGAAATTCACTTTTCGGAAAACTAGAGATTGCTGATTGTGTGACATTATTAAGAGTCTACTAAAAATTCTACCAGAGTCAGAATAAGAAGGTCCAACTTGCAAATAGTTTAGTGGAACGCTACACTGCTGACTGTGCTATCTTTTTCCATACTACTGTTCTTCTGGTAAACCAACGCGCTAGAACAATTTGCCGGAACGTCTGTGGTGAAGATAGCAAAATACTTGGACGCATATGAAATACAAAGACGCAACGAATGAGAACGCAATGAAGCTCCTATCTTGAAAATGAAACAAATCAAGAAGGAACTTCTGAAACTTTCTGTATAATTTAGGAAACAGTAATCGCCTCATACTCACCAGATGATTAACAAAACTGTTGTCTTCAATCATTCTCGCCATAGCTACTGCACCATCAATATCCATCCAGTTGCTGCTGAGATCCAAATGTTCCACGTTGATATTATTCTGAAAGAAACATGTTGAAACTTTCATGTTTTATATGATTTGATTCAAATAGTTGTCAAAAGAAGCGGTTGGATTTAAAATTTCATTGGCTTCAATAATATTTAGAGCATCACACATAATCGATCTCTATGATGATATGAGGATGTGCATTGATTGCAATTAAAGAAAGCAAAAAATGCAAATACAGTTTTGATTAGCGTCGAATTGATAATTGTTGCAAAATATTTTGCTGAAATATGAGGAGATAGCTGTTGTTGCTTTACGTCAAAAGATGCTTGCATTTATATGTTTTGCGACTTTGAGAACATTGACATTAACTGTTAGCATCTAGTTCTGGATGTTCAATTCAAAAATTTCTAGATTGTATTTTTCAGACGGCTAGAGATTTTCTGTCAGACTCGGACTATGTTAAACTTTTGCTTTGCTGGACTCAAATTTTCAGTGACTCCGCAGCTTGATACTTAGTAATGTGATCGACTGCATGTCATTCTCAAGTCAACTAAACATAGTGTTACACTTCCCAATCAAACTAGTATTTTAGTGCTACCATCATCAGCTCAAATGATAAAATAGAAAATCTATCACTTTTTTTTAATAGGTGGTAAATTTACTTGCAGTCATGAACTATGTTTTTAATTCATTTGCACCAATTTCAAGTTCATACATAGGAGTGAGTAGATTTGATAGTACCTTTAACGCGGATGCCACAGCTTTTGTTCCAGAAGCACCGAGACCATGATATCGCATTGTTAGACATTTGTCAGAAATATGTTGAAGGAAGTATGACGCAGGAACAGCTCCGAATTTCTCACATGCCTTTTTATACTGAGATTTTCCGGATGTGTCATGAAGCTCCTCCCGAGACTGTTCACCAACTTCTGAAATGAAAGTGCAGCGATTAGCTACTTACCGGGCATGAGTTTGTTACTCTAGTCTAATGTGTTACAAATCATGCAAAATTCAAACAGAAAATACTTTTTTAATTATTGCAATGAATTACATTTTGTTATCAGTCAATAGGTATTTGATATCAGCTGATAACGATGAAATGACAACAGCATACAATCAATCAATTTTGTACAATGTCGATATTCATTATTATTTTATCGGATAACTACGTACTTTTGCAGTTAATTATATCATTCACAAGGAATTCAAAATTTGGAATTGATCCAAGATCGAAAACGGTCTTCCAATCATCCCGTTTTTGCTGTTCCCATATTATGAGTTGTCATTAGGTCGGTGCGGGGATCTCTAATAGATATCCATTTGATATATCTACCCCTAGCTATACATACATATTCCAATGTACAGCAAAAAAAGCATATTCCGGACTAGCTTCGATGTATTTTATACCATCATCTTCAGCGGTTACAAAAGAGTCACAAAATTGCGTACAAATCATTTTTATACAAAATCGACTAAAATCAGCTTTCTCTTCATTTACATTTGCCATGATTAAAGTCGTCAGCAAATTGAATGCGTCATTTGTCGCATGTCAACCGATGTCATGAATACACTACGTCACAATCTAAGTGATAGTGGAAATGACCCATTCCGTTCGTCCGCATTAGTTATTAGAATTTATTCGAGATTAAACGGAAATTGGTAATAACCCAAGATAGAAAAGTCATATTGTCTCGGTGCGTGCTCGTGCATCGAAATTTCAGTTTGAGTTGGGTAGCCTCTAAAGTGGTCACTAATGCGAGTGTTGAAGTGCCTAGTGGTGGCACCGATGTACCGCATCGTACAGCGATCACAGGCATAATTGTAGACAATGTTTGATTTCAAACCACTCGCAATCTTATCTTTATTTTGAAAAAAATCTCTGAGTTTGGTGGTTAAGCGGATTTAACAACATCCTCAGAAAGACTTTGGTTAATTTTGTGGATCCTGCCATTTAATTCTTTCGAACCTTCTTGAATGAACGGAAGTGACCAGTAAATGAATTTTTTTCCGATTTTGATTCAATTTTGCCCCTTGTCCGCACACAAGCATTCTCCTAAATTTGCTGTTTTATTTTGAATAATCTATCATCGGGAAAACCGTTGTTTTTGAAAATCTCAATAATTTTGTCAGCAGCAGACTGATAAAGATCCCAATTTGAAAAAATCTTGAACGCACAAGACAGCAAGGATCCGATTGCTGTCATTTTGTACTTTTCGGGAGCATAGGCGAAATATGGAGGTTATACTCCTATGTTAGAAGAATTTCATGTGGAAATCAATTTGAAATTCTTTAGACTGGAGAGTGAACTCAGTATCCAGCAATGTAGTACAGTTGTTCTTGCTCTCCTCAATAGTGAATTGGATGTTATCATTCACATTATTCAAAAAATCCAAAAAGACGTTAGCTTCGCTTCTGTCTCTCACTATGACAAGGCAATCGTCCACATACCGACGATAAACGAAAGACAATTTGCCTTCGTACTTATGAAATTTACCTTCTATCATGTCTAGCGCAAAAGCAGCCTTTAAAGGGCCAAAGTTTGAGTCTATGGCCATCTCGTCCACCTGATAATGAAGTTTGTTATCAAAACTGAACAAAATGTTCGTGCAAGCAAGGTTTAATAAATTTTTAAACCGATCTCGGATATAGGAAAATCGTCCGTGAAATCGATCATTGAGATGTGGTCAATAGTCTATTTCACCGGCATGTTAGTGAAAGATTCTTTACGTCGAAACTATAAAGTTGAAAGTCGTCATCCGGTAAAGAAAGTTGTTTCAACTAGTATTACGCAAACTGAAAGGTGTCGTTTAGATTGTGCTTAGTGGGATAATATTTTTTCAACAGCTCATCCAGCCAAAGGGCAAGCTTAGAGGTGTACGAGTTCCTCATACTCATTATGGTACGGTATGGTGGATTGACAGCACATTTATGAATTTTGGGTAGCCCATATAGTCGAACAGGCTGAGATCCACCGGCCCGAATATTTTTTGAAGGTCTCCTCAGAAATAATCTTTTTTGATTTTAGATCTTGTAACATGCGGTTACACCTTGAATATTTTCCAACCATAAATTAAGGTACGATTCGAAACACTTGTAACTCACTTCTACACAATAATCTTCATTTACCTTATAATGCATTCTGTTAGTAAAAAATTAGAAAAAATATATAAACTAAACAGATCTATACGGCATTTTGTGTCTATAAACGCTATGGTAGCTGTGTGAATTTGAAAATCAGTAAGCCCAGCCCTAGAGGTCTAACATGCAATAATTGCTTGCACTTTCATGATCTCTGTTGTGTGGTACGTAAAACTATCACTTACATCGTAGATATAGAAGTGCAGCGCATAACTGGAAATATTTCTGTCACATTCTATTCGATTTGATGAAAATATCTAGAGAAGGATGGGAAAAACTGAATTTTACAGTTGATTTTTTGCCTCGATTTCCGACTTAAAAACAATCTTTTAATTTATGCAGCTCCTATTGCGTTCATAGACATGACGTAAAGATCACGGATAACATGGATGTAGCCCATTAACAAAAATGTGCGGCCACATTTTCTAAGAATATAGGCAGACTAAAACGAATCCTGCGTCGCTTGAATAGGAGTTATGAAACTGACATCGTCATTTCGCTTTCATTGTCGCTTGAATATCAAAGTGGTTAATAACAGATTAAGATTATATTAAAAACATCCGATATGTCGACAAAAATTGCGCGTACATTTATTATGCAAGACACCTAGAAATATGTGAGTAATAGGAAATAAGGTGAAAAAGCAGAGAAAAGTTAATCTGAAATTCAAATTCAAAATATGAGACAGTCAAGAAAACCATAGTTTTACAAATGAGCACAACATCAATACTGTATTATGAAAGCCACGTCTAAACAGAAGATATGTGAGAGACTTGTTTTCAAGTAGGTGATGCTATGATATAGTATTTATCAATAGAAAGTCACAAGAAATGTATCAGTAATCGTTTAGCACGTGAAATGATGCCACATGAATCAACAAGAGCGTTATCGACAGTTAGGACGGGAGCTACGACGATTTCTTCCTATATTCGCGCACAAATGGCTTAATAGCATGGATTTGTAGATCTTGAAACGCTGAATACAAAAATCAAATTCTTAAGTGTCGCAGTCAGTCCCTTTCGGCTATAGGTAAGGTTGAAGGATTCCCATTGGAATCCAATGGTAAAATTCAAGAAATATCTATGGATTGTGAAACTTTTGGCAATTTTCGTACATTTTCTTTAGCAGAAAAGAAACTACGAGTATTTATCAGAATGACTTGAAATTTGAAACATGATTGAGTTCAGATCATAAACTTCAATATAAAAGTTGAAATGTGTCACATGATCCAGTATTTGATGTCTGAGAGTCTCTACAAAATGAGTAAGTTTCATGTTTTAACTTAATTTTGGCGATTGTACTCATTTTGCAGAGACTCTCAGACATCAAATACTGAATCATGTGACACACTTCAACTTTTGTATTGAAGTTTATGATCTGAACTCAATCATGTTTCAAATTTCATGCCATTCTGATAAATACTCGTAGTTTCTTTTCTGCAAAAGAAAATGCACGAAAATTGACAAGTGTTTCACAATCTATATATACCGGTATTTCTTTACTTCTACCTTTAGATTCCAATGGGAATCCTTCAACCCTACCTACAACCGAAAGCGACTGACTCTTAAGAATTTGATTTTTGTATTCAGCGTTTCAAGATCTACAAATCCATGCGATTAAGCCATTTGTGTGCGAATTTAGGAAGAAATCGTCAGTAGCTCCCGGACTGAGTTGTTTCAAGCGAACAGAAATCGATGCATCATTAGCTCTGACCATCCCAAGATGGAGTAGCAAAAATGAAATAATACGAAGCATTAGATTGAAATGTTGTAATCACCGCTGTCAATTTAGAATATGAAGTGATTGCACATGTAATAGATTTTCTCATTGCTTGATTTGAAAATTCTGATTTGCCTTGAAGTAAATTCAAGTTTTCCAGAAAATAAATTTCTGAAATACTATTGAAAAATAGTACTCCAGATAATTATCTCTCAAATCCGAAAAGAGAATAATGAATGCAAATGATTGTCGGCCTTTTCAAAAAAAATAAACAGATATCTTCCAGTTCTAGACATTTCTTTGAAAGTCGTTAAATTCGATAATAATTCTAAATGTCGCATAAGTGTACATGTGTTCACATTTTTATTCAGATATTCTCTTTTTATAAAATTCAATTTCAGAATTCTTAAATAAAGGATTTGGGAAAAGTATACAACTGCAAATCGATTTTAAGGCAAACACCGAGTTATTTCATTGATGACAATTATTCGGTACATTTGGATTTGTTTACCTGGAGATTGAAAAGGCAAGTGTAGGCCATACCTCCCTACATAATTTAAATTGGGAAGAGATTCTGATAAGTTATATAGTCCTTAGAAGATCTAAGAAGCATGCAGTGATCGCATTCTGATGAATAGGTGACGGGTAATTGATGTCAAACACGAATAGTCATGCATGCTCTTTTCTATGTTAAATTCATGCTTGAAACGGTTAGTGAAGAGAAAGAAGTCTAGACATATGAAGAAAAGCAAAAAAGCATTCGTAAGATGAATTTCCGTATTAATGACATATAATCCTAAATAGGCATAATATGGCATTTATATGTCATCAAGCTTTCGTGGTTATCAAAAACAAGTCTCATGAGGAAAGTGATTAATAAAGTGACCGACGATTTCCAGTTGAATAACTCATCAAATAACCTTAAATAATAAAAAGATTTGCAGAAGATGGATCCTGAAGTCCCCTTTTGCGTACTTATCATTCGCATTTAGCCAACTTTCCAGCGTCATCTATAGGTTCTTAGCAAAGAAAAACAACCTTTTCATTTGTTTAGGTTAGTGGGACTAGAATCGCCAGCAGTTGCTTGTTGATGGTAATTTCTGCTGCTCGGCTAGGCGCCGTCATTGCTGCTAGATCTTGCAAAGAATGAAGTGTGTGAAATACATTTGTACACATCTTGTACGATGTTTTATCAAAATGATTCTACATTTAAAGAGGAAATGATAATGACTGCATATTTTTATCAAGCATGCGGACAAGATAACAGCACCTTGCCATTGTCAAGCCGCTATCATTTAGGCACTGTTGTCATGACGTAACATTCTCTGCCATGTGCATGTCCCTTCAAGTCCTCATTACTAAGGAGCGTTGGATCTCTATGATTTTATACATTAGGTGATTATTATAGTGATCATAAAATTATTGCGAATTATATGTTGCATGAAAGTTTCACGAAGTTCTGACGGCATGATTCCGTTTATGATTTTGGATATTCATGAAGAACTTAATAAATGTGCGCTCACATTTTTCGTCAACAATAAATTGCTATCTTGAGAATATTTAAATATTGCATCTTAGATAGGCCAGATAGTGTACACAGCGATTTTCTTGAACGATAAAGAAAACATCGAACTATTTGTTATTTCGAATATAAATTGCCGGGGCTATTTTTGATATCGGAATCATGATCTGCGTGTGCTGGTGATCAAAATCTATACAATTTAATTGACATTTTTGTTCAATAAAAAGTGAGAAGTGAGAAAAGCATTTTATCATTTAGCGGAAGTATTTGTCAGTCAACGGTGATATCTCACCGACAGGGGTCATTACTACATTTTCTTCTATCTCGGCGAGTATGGCGTAAAGTTTCATCACAGAAGCTGTGAATTACTCTGTATTTCTCGCTAAAGCGATGAAATCATGTTATAAACGATTCTCGCTAATCAGATATTTCTGCATCTTACAGACAGGATAGAAGAGAAAACACTGTCTCCTGATTGGCTGATGTAACTGTACTTGATGCATTCTGCCTGTGAGAAAATTTCATAGATGGATTAGAGCCGCGGATAATAGACTGGACCTGTACATGTCAATTAAAATCAGCCAGATAATCAAACAACAACAGACCTGTGACATATGCGCATGTAACTGGAGAATGAGCGCTTTGCAACAAAAATATCTCTAAAAATCATACAAAATCTGATCTCGATTAAATAGTGACGACAAATGGATTTGATATGAAGAGTATGGCTAAAACGATTTGTCGCTGAGAGGATCATAAGGCTGTTGTCACACAGGAAAATGCGTCTTCCATCTTCCATCTTCCATGTCACCCGCCTCTTTGCACATTCTTCATTAGGCGTGATGAGACGATTTTCATCTGCCGTCTTCCACGGACCGCAGTCACACTAAGAAAATCCATTTCGGATTCAGTCAACGCTATTCTTTAATATTAACCGTTGCTATGACTACTGTCTAAGCTCTTATCTTCCTCATCCTTGTCCTCGTCCGACATGGCAAACAAAGAGCTGTTTTCTGATGCATTGCTTCTCTTTGCAAATCACACTTTCCTGCATCCTCCCTCAGACGTCACTTCACGTTGTTCTAATTTTAGAACAGTCTCGCGGCTGATGGTAGACAGTTGATGGAAATGAACTTCATCAGCCGGATAATTTCATGCCTTATGTCCGATGGACGACGCCTTATGACTTTTTCTGTGTGATAGGTTATATTCCTTTTTACATGCAATTGAAGGGAGATCCCAAATAGAAGATGGAAGACGCCTTTTTCTGTGTGACAGCGGCCTAATTCACCACGATTTTATATTTGATCATTGTCGCTTCGAGAAATGGTAGCAACATTGGATGGCGTGCACGAACCTGCTTGAAAAATTGTGCGCCTCCCGAAGTGTTGCCCAACATGAATCGGCGAAATGTCTCGCAACTTATGACATCCATTTTGTCTTATTTTCGTAACGAAAGCCATAGCAGCCAACAAATGTTTTAGAGTACTTATTTGAAAAAATAAAATATTTCCATTGATTTATTTACTGATTTATTTCAAAGCATCATTGTTATAAGTTTTATTATTATCATTTTCAAGTTGGTTATTTGAAAATTAAGAGTTATGAATAAACTTGGAAATCGTCTGTTCGCTTTATTCTCACTACACTTAAGTTGTCTGTCGTGATAGTTCAAACGGTATTCAATCGCGTTAATAGGCTCATACAAAATTCATTAAAGGATTAACTTTTCAGTCAACACGCAATTGTCTCAAGCAAAGTCATTCAGGTGAATGATGAGTTGAAAAGACAATCACGTGATCAAATGACCCAATCAACCTCATTGGTCCAATCCGATATGGCTCCAAACCATTGCAATGCCGTCGTGTGAAAACAAAACGAAAACAACCACGTTCTCACCTGGCTTTGGTTTATGTAATGGTTCGGCATCTGTTGGAGAGACAAGTATGGCGGTGAGGGGTGGATGGGGTGGGACCCAGTCGGCGACTTGGGTGGTGGATTACCTCCGGGTCACTGTTTGCAATGTAAGTCTGAGTTTACCTTGGAAGAGTGCAACTTCGTCGACGTTGATCCGAAGATAAACTTTCGGTTGGTAGAAATAATGAGGTGAAAGGAATTATCTGAGTGTGAAGACAAGAAGGAGAACTTACCGTCTTCGAGGTCTGTATCCCAAAGTGCTTCTTGTTGAATGATGCTGTCGATCTCAGTAGCTCGTTCTTCATATTCTCTTCGTCGTTCGTAGTCGATGTCATCATCCGAAATGTCGATGTCGGATTCTGTCAGGAAGGAATTCACTTGACTGCATTGGAGTAGCAGACGTATAGAATCGGAAATTGAAATGTCTTATTAAATTATCCATGGTGTTGCATATCTTGCGTGCTGTTGAAGCCATCTGTATTTTGCGTTTCTAACTATATTTTTGTATTTAAAGAAACAGGAAAAGCATTATTCTTCCATGGTAATTTTTTGCAAATTCATCTTATCATCATTGCACAAAGTAGTAGCTGCATTACATACTCAATCAATGAATGAATTAGATGTACAAGTTAAAGAAATAGATGATTCAATATCGAACCACAAAAGAATTCCATGTCGCAAACAGATAGAAACGATAGAATGCAAAATTTAGACCTATATTTTGCGATCAATAAAATAGAAAAAACACAGCTTCACAGGAATTAAATGAAAATTGGCTAAGAAAATAAGATTGAAATAACTAGCCAAAAATATTTCCGATTGTCCGATTGAATGTTTTGTTAAATGAAATATAGGAAGAATATGGATAGAGGTCATTGGAGCTGGAAAAGCCATTTTAGCCATTTGTAATTGAGGGAACTGAAATGTCAACAAATTTTCGGAGACAATAGAGGCATAAGCATGTGTTATATATTTAGAATCCTCGACAGTGTCTCTTCATGCAGCTGTTGTCGCTCAGCACTGCTCATACTTGATAACGAGCTCGCCAGGTGATTGAGCAATGTTTTCAGGAATGCAGAATTCATGTCAGGCAATCAATTACTAATTCATTATTATCAAAGCCTATCTGCACATGCATAATGAACATTCCACACAATCTTGGTTACTCGTTCATGTCCATGAACATCCAACTATTTAAGGAGGCACTAGTTCGACTATTGCACTCAGTCTTCTCGGACGCTGATGCCCCACTATTAATAATTATCTCGCATGTAAATATAACTTGATGAGTGCGATACGGTCATATAATCTAATTTAGTTCTGATTCGTAGCTTCTCTTAGGCCAATTTTGTGTGGATAAAAAGACCTGCTGATAATATGCTAATCTATCAATTTTAGCATAAAAAAGCGAAATAGCATAATGATTAAATCAATTTCAAATTACGCCAGACCATAGTTGTAAATCTTCTAGGCTTACATTAATCATAGGGAAGAGACTTGAAATTCGACATATTATATACTAAATACATTTTTAATGCTACATTATCCATGGGCTATCTATGACTATCTATGGACTATCTACGAGTATGATGCAAGCATTTGTCAATTCTGCTTACTTTCAATTTACATGTAGCCTTTTTTGTTCTTTTATATTTGTGTAACCTCAAAATGGAAATTTCTGAAATATTGCTAAAATTGATGGATTATCATAATTAGCAGCAACGTTCATGGATTTACATGATAGGCACTTAGCACATTATCCATCATTCCTACTAATTGTTGCCTTTGGAAAATGATGAATCATTCTTTCAAACCAGTATTTTAACAGTGTAGCATTGCTCTATTTGGGATTTTTTGAAACAGTATTCGACCTTATGTGTATCATATTTAAATTCTTTTTCTCTGTATCACTGTGCTTCTCGCATAGCATGTCAACAATATTTCATACTTCTTGACGTATTAAATTATACGAAGAAACTTGATGCTTTTCCTTAAAATGAATCAATTCAATCACTAAGAGCTTTGACAAGATGTTAGACTGATTCACGGCTCCAACGGGATCAACTGGATCAGGGGGACACTATTAATGCAGATTTGATCCGCTAACCACTTTATCTGGATTCGATCCAGTAAATCACAGGATCCGCATGATCCACTGAATAGTGAGTAGGCTTACTGTGAAGATAAGAAGATGGTATGATTAGAAAATGATACTTCGTACTATACTAGCAATAGTGACAGTTGGATTCACGCTGTCCTCTAATGTCCTTGCTACTCGTAGTCATTAGACAAAAGTTAGTACATGCTGAGTCAATCTACCATATGTCAAGTAAAATAATCTGTTAATGATTAACAATTATCATTTAGTAAATCATGCTTCAGCTGATATTACGCGAGCAGCTGGAAGCAGTCAATATACTATTCAGAGCAAACGTTTGCCACTTATCATTCATGATCGACTGGATCAGATCAATTATTGATATCCAAGTTATGTAAATGTTGAATTTAAATGGCTTTGGCTTCCATGTTTTTTTGCATGCAGTTATGGAACGCATTCTGTATTTTTGCACTGTTACAATTGATGGAAAGACACGTGGAAGGACAAGAGGATTTACATTTATATATTTATTGATCAGGAGAAGGTATACGATCGAGTACCAAGTCAAGAGATATGAATCTGCTAACAGCTGAAGAGTGCAGAAGAGTAGTACATGTATATTCGTTCAAGCACGAGTGATATGTACATCGGGAGACAGGAAGATTTTGAGGTCACGTGGTACTATAGTGTACATTAGGGCGCCGTTCTAAGCCCTTTCCTATTTGCAATCGTCATGGACTGCATGACCAGATACATTCAGAGGCCGGAGGTACGCACGATAAGCCATAAGCCATAAGCCGTAAGCCACAAGCTATAAGCCGCAAATGGAGTTCCAATACATAAGCCTCAATGAGAGCTGGAATGCAGAATAAGCCACAAGTCATAAGCAATAAGCCGTCACCCGGTTGTGAATCCTTGGGTGATGATCTTCAATAGAATGCTCATGCTTATGCTTTATGCTCTTACAAAAATTAGAAAACTTTCATAAATTTTCTTCTACTACCTGATTGTATTGACTGTCATGAGAAAAATACTTTTGGCTTATGGCTGATGACTTATAAAAGATCGTGACGCGACTTGAGAACGATGGCTGATGGTGACGCGGCTCATGTTACTGGGACTGACAAAGATGGATCAAATGAGGAACAGGAATGTTAGAAGGCGAGTGCAGGTGGGAGAGTTGAAGAACAAGTTGAGAGAGTGAGAGACGCGTGTGAGGTGGTTAGGCTTAGGACATGTGGTGAGAAGAGAGGAAGGAATGAGACAATTCAAAGTTGGTGAAACGAAAGAGAGGGAGGCCGAAGAAAAGATGGGATGACAAGGATTGGAACCGGCCGGCCGATTGAATTAGACACATGCCGACCGTTGACGACATATAGTCCAGGATAAATTGCTTAGTCAATTATTACAACATTGAGAGCATCTAAATATAACATAATTTGAGAGTATCTACGAGTATGCTTTGTGATATACGTGCACACATATTGTAAACTGTTCTTTAAAAAGTTATTAAAAATGATTGCCGGCAACTTAACGGAAATTTGGAAGCATTGTGTATTCATCAACCTATCTATAACTGCAACATTATTTCATATGTTGAATATTTTCACTGCATGGGATAGTTTCTGTAACACGCGGAGTTTAGAGATGCAATGAGTAATGGATTTCGATGCAGCCTATGACCATCTACCCGAACAGTTGACAGTGGATCTTGGATAATTACTTGATAAGCTAAGTGTACGCGGTAGATTTTGATTGACATAGGTACAGCAACATTACCGCTTGGTCTTGGGACACTCACTGAAATGAAAAATTGATTGAAAGTTTGGCGAGCTCATTGTTCCAGACTCTTATACGTCAGTTCGCGGTCATCAATGTGAACTCAAAAGATTTTAATTTGAAAAGTAGTGAAGAGAGTTCTCAATCGACATTGCAAATCACTAGAATTCCCTCACAAGTGAAGAAGTAAGTACCACTTCAGTGAATCACTTTGAATCAAGTTTGCACGTCGCAGACAAAGCATTTCGTAACATCAGCATAGTCAGTGATCAAATTGTCCATCTTGGCACTTCTACCGCTAGAAAAGCTAAGAATATTTTTTTTGACCTGCAACTTAGAATTTTTTGACCACTTAAAGCGTTCTTGTGGAGGCGGAATATAGACACACGCATATATCATTATTGCATTAATGTCATTATTGCATCAATGCCCGTTAGGGTAATTATTTTAATTATCTGTTTTCAACTTGCTTGTGTTTGATTGACTTTAGCAAAATTATAAAGTAGGCCTGCAACTCATTGGACTAGCAAATAAATCATTACAAGTATTACTGCTCATCGCACAAAACAATATGTTAAAATGCAAATAATTGCATTGTGTGAAATTGCATTGTGATAGGTAACTTTCGCTTATGCGGAATACCGGTAGGCCTCCTATTCATTCATTTCATGTATGCTATGTGGAAATTGAATAATGTCTAATGGCATAAGTTGACCAAATACTGTCTGAAGATCAAAGCCTTAACCAACCGGTATACAGACGCCAGCCAACATCCTATCGCCGACCGGCCAGTTTTTAATAAGCCGGCCACCGACTGGCCGGTTTTGAATACGCCGGCCGCCGGACCGGCCCCGACCGACTTCTCTGATCGCCGGCCCGACCACCGGGGTTCCCTAACCAGGGTTCCAACCCTGGGGAGGACTACAGAATGGAAGATCTGAAGAAAACAGGAGTGAAAGTATATGATGGGTTGGACAGAGTCCGATGGAGGAGGAAGTGGGAAGAAAGCCAGGAGAAGAAGAAGATGCAACGCATTCTAAAAATTTAATGATGAAAAGCAAAATATTGAGTTATTGATTTCTTGTTTAAAGAAAGAACAAATTGCTTCTTATGGCATTCAGTCAATCATAATAATAATGAAAGCCTCTTTTTATAATGAGTAGTTCACTTAAGAAATCCTTTGCAGTCGTGAAATTTTGATGGCTTTGAATTTCATTTAGCAACTTATGAAAATAGTCAAGCATTGCCTAACATTATGCATGTGTATAGCATATGCCACTATGAGCTGCGGACATTGACGAAGGGATGGCTGCTAAGACTGAACCATGACATCTACAAAATTACGAAAAAATGATAAAATTGCAAACTGTTCAGCAGAACTTAACTCTTTACGGTTGATAGGGTATTTATGACCTAGTGACCTATTTATGACCTATGATGATAGGGGATATGGTATATTGACAATATGTCGCTTTTGACACGATGTTAACACGTGAATGTCTGAAGAGAATGGCACCTATTAATCAAAAAAGGCACCAACGCCCTTGATTCCCCGACCGCACTCACTTACAACCGACGTCTCTACAACCGAAGTCCGCGGTAGAGACGAGCTCGCACCTTCTTCACTAGGCCTGACCGATGGTACAAAAGGAATGCGATTGAATGCTGGTAGGATTCTATCAATAACAACAAGGCAATAAGATGTCGATATCATTTGGTGATGACACTGTCTTCACTCGCATTCATTTTGTACCGTCCGTGTGGACAAGTGAAGAAGGTGTAAACTTGTCTCCACCGCGGACATCGGTTCGATTCCTGGTTCAGATGAGTGCGGTCGAGGAATCAAGTGTATTGGTGTATTTTATTGACTTAATAGTTATCATTCTCTTCAAATATTCAATACACTGCGACAGACCTTTTTTGTCAATCTTCTATATGACGTAGTAGAATGACATGCTGATATGCTGTCTCGGCACAAAAGGAATGCTGGCAGCATTCTGTCAATAACAATAGGATAATAAGCCGTCGATATCACTCAGAGATGATTGCAGCCTTAACTCACATTCCTTTCGTACAATCGGCGTGGCCTAGTGAAGAAGGTGCAAACTCGTCTCCCGGTTCGATTCCTGGATCAGGCGAGTGTGGTCGGGGATTCAACGGTGTTGGTGTCTTTTATTGACTTAATAGTTGTCATCAGATATGTAAAGTGCTACGACACAGAACTTTATTGTCGATGTGAGCACGTGTTGTACGGCTCGTGCATGATCTGTGTACAACACGAAAGTCCCACTAATTATTTTTGACTTCCGATTGTCACCATGAAAGTACAGGATCACTTGTAGGATCGAGTCAGGGGAATGATCCGGATTCAATGATCCGATATTCGAGAAATGATGAACGCATCCAAGCCGATTGAACCGATGATCTGATCGGAGCCCTTCCATCGAATGTTTTCCGGTATCTCTAGAATGTTCTTCGTGTAAGTATTCAGTTTCGATTCTGTAATTTCATTATTTGCAATCAACTTAAAGCCAATTACTATGTCATCAAGAAGCATTGGAAGTAAAATTGATAAGATTGAATTGGAAGAAATTACATCAAAAATGATGAACTTAACTTAAAACACTTAAGAAAAACAGTTCGATAAATATGACAACTTTTGTCCCACTGGTTCAAATCACTAAAGAACATGTGCATGCAGATTAATGAATGTATAGTAGATTTTTGTATGCTCGTATCTCTGATTGCAAGTAAAACAATAGGCAAATAACCTTTTTTCATCAATACTCTTGAATTGTAATTTGAATTTTCCAAGGCCTTTCAGTAGAATCGATTCACCACTCAAGGTATGTATAGAAAAAAGTGGTTCTCCTACTGCTCTGCTTGTTATCAAA
Organism: Prostheceraeus crozeri; assembly: GCA_907163375.1. Lineage (NCBI taxonomy): Eukaryota > Metazoa > Platyhelminthes > Polycladida > Euryleptidae > Prostheceraeus > Prostheceraeus crozeri. The sequence goes on along the minus strand of CAJQUW010014204.1, from coordinate 313,114 downwards.
ATTGATAGGTGGCTTTCTATTGGAAAATGCCTAGATTTATTTTACAAAACTTTGCTTGTATGGGCTCTGAACAATAAATAAAACATTTTCACAAACTAACAATAATTTTGCTGAAAAGTGCATGTAAAATCGAAATTACTCCATTTATCTTCGGGCATAAATGAAGAAATAATAGATGATGGGCTTCTAATAATGGTCATTCCACTAATTATTCTGAAAAGGAAGTAGCACGATGACGCACGATGTCCTTCCCTGTACGAGTTACATGGCTATCAATCAGCTTTTATATACTGATCTTCTCAAAAGGAGGTAACTTATTGATAATCCACCCAATCTGCGCTTGTTCAAGATGAATTGAAAGAACTGTCTTTCAAGCTCACTGTGCTGAAGTGCTTGATTGTGAACGTAGTTGTCCGACAGTACTAAAAAGGCTTTAAAAATTGATTAGAACTATTATTAGATTGGCGAAATGAAAAAAGGAAAATAAGAATCAACAAAGGATGCAAACTAAGAAAATACCAACATAAACGGAGGACATTGTCCAAAGGGTGAAGCAATGTCGTAGAAAGGGTCCACACGTTAAATGCTATTTGAATATGTCAACAAACGCAAGTGAATCTTACAGAAAATGAATAACAAATCTGACGAAAAATCATGAAATCAAATGACCATTTGACATTCAAAACAATTAGTTATCAAACATTTACTGGATGCTACACATATGCCTGCTGAATTTCAAAAATGAATGCCAGAAATGACCCTGTATATGAAGATTAAGACCAGAACATACGTATAGAGTTCTTCTATTTAGATTAAGCTTCTCTTCGTCTCTGATCAGCATCGAGGGACCTCGGTGGATGGCAAATCAAATATTGTCATTCAATATATTTGATCCAACCATGATCCATTTTAAAAATTCTATAATTCTACAGCAAATATCAGAAGTCAAAAGACGAAATGTTTTTCACATGATTTTCAGATAATCTGTTGGGTACATTCAAATGATCCGTAAAATCAACTCAATTATTTAACTTTATTATAGGTTTCTCATCTTGTTAATCTACTATTTATGCTTCATCACTGTAGTAAACAGTTTGGTGTTGCAGTCAATTGTTGACAGTTAACTGACATTTATAAGTTGATTGAAGTGATATACTCCTTGTTTCAAATATGAATTGAATGAAGCTTTAGTTTGAATGTCGTAAAAATGAATGTAAAATATGGATATAAAACAAACATCATGTACTCTTGAAATACCTTTGAAGTGATACGGCTGCTCGATTGAACAAACAGTGCATTAGTTAAAAAGTCAAAAGCAATTTAAGAGTAGCTAACTGATAGGACTTTGATCAAATCATTTGGAATGAAAATACGATACAGGCGCCATCAATTAAATTGTATTGTTGTCTCTTTCATAAAATTAATGGAGAGCAGATATTATTAGCCACTGGGAACGGAGCGGTAAAACAGACAATTTGGGCACGATTAATGATCTCAAATATTTCAAACGTAAATGTCTTTCATTTCTTGCTACACAAAACGTGAAGTAGAGTGCACGTTTTATCCCCAATCACAATTGAGATTTTACTTGTCATAATTGCTCATAATGAGCAACAACTCGATTGATAAGCCAAAAAAGGTGGTATCTGAACTAGAAATAGTAAAATTCTTATTCATGATGTGTATTTGACTGTCCCATAAAGGAAACCGGTTGTATTTAATGGCCTGCATACATCCGCTCAAAATATTTTCTGCTTCGATTTGGAAATGTGATTCCTAAATACACAAGTCATCAGAGCCACTCTTCAGATGATGACCGACGGTGTTGGTCGAAAAGCCTCAGCAGAATAGAGGATTCACTTCGTATACACTGATCGTGTTTTTTGGGCTTCCTACAATTGAGTGAATAATGAATTCTAGCCCGATTTTCTATTCGAAGCCCTTAACAGTGAAGCCTGGATGTTATGACAAAGATGTTGCGGGTTTTAGTAAATAAGCATGCTACTGAGATTATTCATACATGCGTGCCCGAAATAATTGTAGCAAAATTATTATAACAGTGTGAAATGAGTTTCATGATAGTCATAAGCCATAATCGATGAGGGTTACATAATTAACATGACTTTACGCATGCCTTAACCTGCACATGATCACTGAAATTGCAGATATAATTATTCATTTATAGTCCCTTTGATTTAGTCTATACATCAGGTCGAATGATGAATTCATGACATTCATGTCACGATGAAATTTCAACCAATCATTTCGCTAACATTTTACAACAAAGTTAGTCACCACATTAATAGGATCTACTATTTTCATTTACACATTCGTATAACTTACAAATCTTCTTATCATTACCGGATTGGATCCTGATCACGGAGTTGCTGAATCTGGATCACAAATTGAACTATCGAATCGAATTTGGATCATACCTGAAGTTTTGTTCTTATGTTGTTCTTTTGATCAGTCGACAATATATTAAGTGGCGTTCCTGTTGTAATTAAAAAACGCAGTGATCAATATCCATCATCACTACCGATTCAACTCTTTTATGAATAGCTCATAAAATGTGACTACGCATCAGTACAGCAATTGCAATATCCTATAGACGTATAGATGAAGTCTGTCCAAGAGACCATTAAACTATAATGAACAAACAGAGTAGCCGTATATTTTCCCTCAAAGTTATAGAAACAACTTCATCATCGGTGCATAAACTAAGTATTCAAATGAGATAAGATTGTCATTAAAAATATAACGGAGAGAAACTTTTGGATAATGAAATTTGAGTTACCAATAAGTATTTTGTGACATGTCCATTCCTGAACCTAATTTTGCTAAACAAATTTTTCAGCTACCAAAACTTGTCACTGTCTATTTTCAAATATAGAGTAACCAAGTGCAAATAAAGTGTCACGGCCAGATTGCAATCATGCAGCGCAGTGAAGTCAAATCTCAATGTAGGCCTACCATTGACATACGACAGACTAAACAGATGTGAACATATGAAAACGATGTACGTTGTACAGCTAGCACATAAAGACATGATCGGCACTCATGAACTTTACTGGTCCCAAATTAAAAACAAATATTTATCCAATTAAGAGCATTTTTTGCTTCAAAAACATTAAGGAACTATATGCCATTCAGCAAGATGTCCAAGAATATTGTTGAAGGCATCTGCATGACTGTTAGCATGACCTTTGTCTCCAGATGAATTCATCAAGGTGACTTGCTAGCTTATTCTCATGTTCTTCGACGTCAAGTTTCACGTCAAATTCCTTCTCAACACACTAAATACAGAGATAGCCAATTTCTTAAAACAATGCGTGGGAGTTCAAAGATCACCAGCCATAGTTCATTCGCACGATTTGACACATAGCAACACGTCAGCGTTCGTGCTAAATTTGGGACCAGCAAAGTAAAGGAGGGGATATTTAGGGACCAGTAAAGTACAGCAGGTCGTTTCTCGCATTCCCATATAGGGACCAGTAAAGTACAGGAGTGCCGACATGATCTATAACAGGCTGTCGTCTGTAATTGTGGAGTCATGCGAGCACAGCTGAATTTGTCCGTGAAGTGTGAATTCGGCAAGGTATGGTCGCTTGCTACACAGAATTTCAGACCCAGACAGTCCCTGGTTTCAACACTTTAGAGAAATGCTTAACAGAACAATGCGACAGCATTTTCTGTTCATAATTCACATGCCTTATCTATGTAGATCCTTATCAAGCATGACTTTCAAAGTACGCCTGAATGACTTACCTTCGCTTGGCTCGAAATTCGGAGTCTCGTCCAGATCAGTCTTCGCTCTCCTTGGGATTTCCGTCAACAGAACTTTTTCTTTTACATGCTCACCATCTTTATCTTCTTCCCCGGTCTCTCTCGGATGATTGGTCCTCGAAGTATCAACATAAGCTGCTGTGTTACCATTGTCTGGCAAATCCTCGTCCTCAAACCCGTCTAGAGTCTCCGTGAAAGCTGTTTCATCTCTCAGAAAAGTCGGCCGTGACTCCAATCCCTCCATTACGGCTCCACCGGTCTGGTTCTTGCGATCTGACCTGCAGAATCAACCTGAGCGGTCAGCGGCAATGATTGGGCCGATGAAGTGCCAGGCGATACACAGGCAGCCCGGCAACGCTTTGATGACGTCAGTGTGATTCGCAGACGATCGTCGGCCTATGAAAGAACAGCTGACTACCTAAATGATGATGGGCAGGCTCTTTTATTGCGTGAAAGGTTGCATCCGGTTTGAGTCTTCTTCCATGAAAGGAGGAGCAGCTGCCAAACCAGTGGCCAGTGAACGAGGATTAAGGGATGAATAATTACTAAGCTCTTAACGATGATATTAAGCGCCGATCAACTCCTGCTGCTATGAGGCGAAATTCAGACAATAGTGAGGTCGAAGGGAGATTGGAAGGATGAGAGCAAGGCGTAACAATCAGTGTCAGAAGTGGTGTCTAAATTCAAGTACAGAGTTGTGATTTTCAACTCAATGCAATCTGAAGTTTTCAAAATGTTCACAATGTCCATCAATCTATTATATAATAGCAACCAATGAATAGAAGTTATTGAAATTCAGAAATATAATAATTGCAATAGTTTTTCTCCGCTTAGAAGAAAAGTGAATCTTGTAAAATTAGCTATATCGCGTGCTTAGTTACATTTATAAAAATATATAATTCTACAAATCATAGTTCTTCATCTATAAATCATAATCAATTTCTGCACCAGATAGTTATGTCTTTGTCATTAATCGCAGTTAAGAAATGTTCAATTAGTTCCTGATAAGTTAAAACCAAGATTGCTGAGCTTTCTCGGTTTCTAGACTACTCAATATCAGATAAAAGTCAGATCTACAATGCAGTAGTTGATTTAATAAATTCAGATGAATTTTATAAACCAAGTCAATAAGTTGTATAACTAAGTCAATAAAAAACACCTTTGATTACCCGACTGCACGCACCTGACCCTGTAATCAAACCGAAATCCGCAGTGGAAACGAGCTCGCACCTTATTCACTAGGCCAGGCCGACGCCACCGTTGAGTGTTTGGTTCGATTCCTGGGTCACGCAAGTGTGACAGGAATTGACGGTGCTGGTGTCTTTAATTGACTTGACAGTTGTCATTGTCTTCAGATATTCATTACATTACGACAGCCCTGTGCTGCCAACTTTTGTTTTAGACAAGATATTTGGTTTTTGACGGCTCCACTTTTTCGAAAAAATTAGAAAACATGCAAGTAAATTGAGCATATACTCGAAATTAAGAGTCTGCCCTTGTGATGTTCGCACAAACATTTTTAGTTATCACTTTATTATTCAATGCTCTGACATCAGGATATGAAAGAAGAACCACCTCAGTCAGTAACCTCTAGGTCTTGGCCCTATTCGCTTATCAGCTGGGTTTATAACCAAGCCTAGTAGGCAAAATGTTAAGAATGTACATTGTTTAGAAATAATCTAACTTTGCGTAAGGTATCATCAAAATATCATGCTCTTCGATATTTTTATCAAACAAACTTGCAAGCCTGCGGTAGGCTATTGTAATTTATAATTTAATTTTAATTTTATAATTTAAATTTACAACCCATTGTAAATTTATATAGTCCTTATTTATGTGATTGATGATCGTCATATTTCTCCTATTGCCAACACAGTAGAAAATGAAAACTATTGCTTTCCACATGTAAAATTGAATATTTGCTTCACGTCGTCGCATTGTATTCATACCCATGTACGCATTGTATGATCATATGAAAAGCTTAGCAAGACAAATTTCGAAGGAAATGTGATTTTATGTTTTATTATTATTAAAGCTTATTTCATTCTTTGAATTTAGTGCTGTTCTATAATTGCAAGGGTAAACTATACGCCTGAATTCAGTATTACAACTACGGTGTCCTGAATTTGCCTTCATCAAATATAATCAATTCAAGTCTTTGATAGTAGGAAACAAGTAATTTTGTAAGGCATTTTCTACTAGTAGTAGTGGTAGTAGTAGTAGTGTTTATTTCATTTTTGTGAATATAAATCAAACATTTCATGAATACAGTATTTTCGTCATGATGAAGAACATGTGCAAAAAATACAAAGTCAGTTAGTGTTCTTGCAACGTATCATAAAAGGCACGAAGGAGTTGTAACGCACCGAAGTTCTTGAAAAGTCAGCGTAATACTGAGAAGTACGAGGAAGTTTCTCGGGGATGAGGTAATGTAGGATATGGCTCCGGTCACTAACTATGTGATCAAAAAGACGAGCGCTCAATATGTTACGGCGACGCGTTATGACGTCACTTGAGCATAAACAGCTGCCTTCTTCGATGTTCATTATTCTGTGGGCTCTCTTGTCTATTGAAGCCAAAACACCTGCCAGTGGGTTGCTTATGCCGACGAAACACGGACAGGCATATTCCACAATCGATCTTATAAAGGAGGTATATACTGTATGCAATTCTCTTGAGTCTACGAAGGGCCTCAGTCTACGGAGTACATGAAAACGAGACGCTGCCTTCTTTTTTATCTCTGTGATATGCGTTCGAAAACCAAGAGTTCTATCGATGGTCACTCCGAGGATTTTAATGCAATCTGATGCTTCGATTTCATCAGGAAATGTCAGGTTAGCTTGACATGATCGTCGTTGTGTAGCCATAATGTTTGTCTTGCTTTTATTGATTGTGAGTTTGTTTTCATAGCTCCAGTTCTCAATGCTCTTCATTTCTTTAGGTTCTTACTTTAGGTTCTTACAGTTCTTACTAGGTAACCATTTGCTCGAGAGGGCACTTTAAGACTGTTCTCAAGACAGCATTTCAGTAGTAAACATATGCTCTGCAAGAGCACTGTCGTTCGGATTGATGCTCACTTTAATGACCTTTGTTCCACGCATCCAAGGGTATGTCTTAAAGAGCACTGTAGGGCCAAAGTTTTCATAAGTCCATGGTCATGTGCCAAGTTTCTAAATACCGCAGATAAAATTATATAGTAAAGGAGCGTGCTTAAAAACATGCTGGTATATTATTGTCTACCCTACATGCCTGCCAGCTTTGTGTTATCAACTACCGTTTGATGAACTACATTTTGACTATAAGTTAACTGGCAAGTTTTGGTATTTATGCGAGCGTGCTCTCTAAGTTTGCTTCTCTAGTCGTGAAATTTTGTTGCATATCCTCTCATTGTAATCTGATAATTTGTTTAGGGAAAATTTTTTTCGATATGCGTAGAATGAGTTCAAAAATTCGAATAAGTTCCGGACTATGAATGTGTCAGCAGAAATGATTAATAGCTAAAATAACTCGTACAGACTCATTGGTTCTTCCATATTAAGAAGCCTGAGGACAAAAAATTGAAATAAAATTTAGTAAACTTTATTCAAGCACTGTGAATACACAAGAAATGTGAAAATGTGTGTTTAACACGCCTTCTAAGTAGTGAACTAGCGAAAAGCATAAAGCGTGACTCTAATTCCGCTTATTTTACACAGGTATATTAATCACCTCTGCAATTAATAGCACGACAACACTCCATAAAGCTTTTAAAACTCGTTGCAAATGCTCTTCGTGGATTTGCCGCAACTCATGCAGTGAATGTCTCTTTTCCGCTTGAAAAGTTGACTTCTCGGAGCGATTGATTCAAAAGTCTGCTGACCCAGAGGTCACATTTATTGAAGTCAGTAATGTAAGGTGCTTGATTGTTGCCAGAAATATTGTCACTCAGAAGATAGGAAATTTTTTGCAGAAGCATGGCAGTTGGCAGCAACCAACATGAGAGCAGGGTATTTTTCTTCATACTAACTAAATGGTTACCTTGCCCCCTTAAAGTGGTTGCGTTGCCGTGTAAGAAATTAAAAACTAGGTAACCACAATTTTGTGCGTATTATAGAATTAAAGTGACCGATTTCTAAAGAAACAAAACATTAAAAAATGACTAGGTAAATAAGCATCAGTCCATGATTACACTTGAGTCTTATGGCATCATTTATATGTCAACCACTCTTTCATGGAGAAATGTTGGAGAATGGAAAGATTTGAAGCAAAAATTGGCTATTTGGTAAGAATGTGCTCTTTAAGCATTATACTCAACGAGGAACTAACGAGGATATGCAGTGATCAGAAGCTGAAACATTTCCCAACTAACGATGAATCTCCTCAAAATTGGAAGCAACCGTCTGACAATTGCCATGAACGGCGTTGGCACGGTCATTTTTGATCACAGACTTGTGGTAGCGAACTTCATGACTGAAAGAACGTCGTTTGCAGAAAACTATCATTACTGACGTACAAAGGTAGACTTTGTAAAGAAATTTTTCGCCTTTGGTTTTGATGCTCGCAAGGTGAAACATGGCCCCTGCATGATACGCCGAGCATCACGACGCAAAACATGGCATGGTTTACTCCAAGGCAGTCCAAACTCGCACTTGTCAAGCACAAGATCACGAATCGCAATGCCATACTTCTGATGGCTTCAGCAGCGAACAGGAAGATCGCCATCGAAGCTGCTGATCCTGGGACGTCACCGGATGCTTTCGAAATTTTGAGTGATTGAGCAAACCAGGTTTTCAGGTGTTCACTGGTGAACTCGGGAACTCAGCGAACGAGGTATTGGCGTTTCTGCACTGAACTGAAGTAAGATTTTGTCGTTCATGAACTGAAAACGAATGATGTTTCTCCAATTCATCCAATTCCTATCGATTTATTGACATTGATGCACTGACAGTACTTTTTCCAGAATTCTACATATTTTCTAGTTTAGCATCTAAATTCTATTTTATATTTAAATGTCTGATGATTTGACGCTTAAGATGATAAATTCTTGACGAATTAGTCAGAAGCAAAAAACAGCAAATTCATCAGCCGAGAAATTACAACTACACTCTCTTTGAAAAACGAGAAATTTTCCTAACTGAAGACCACACTCTTTTCAAATTACCCGAGTTAATAGCTTCATTAAAATACACATTTTTCAAAAGCTTTGAGTGCGAGATGACTTCTTCAAGTCGTTTATATTTGCCTATTTTCCGATTATGAAATGCTCCATCCCTGTCGTCAATAGGAACTTTAAAAGAAAGTTTCATCCAGTTGGGATCATCTGATCTGATTCGGATTGTTCGATCCGAAAAGCAAAATTGGAATACAGCCTTCAAATATCCATTCAAAACTCTCGCAGCTACATCAACCGGATCACTTGAGGAAACCAAAGTGAGCTAATCAGTAGAAGATAAGTTTGAGGCAAATTTAGCAGAATTACCAGTTGAAATTTTTCATATTTTCTTTTTCATAATTGAGACGGGGATTTGCCGGAAGGAAGCCAGTGAACAATAGAATGGTCAGAATTTCCCAAAGGCGCCAACACGACAGCCTTATGATCAATAGCAAAATTAACAAAATTTTGATCTAACATGTGAGAGCCTCTTGTTTCCAATTCAACGACGGGTACAATCAAAGGATGTCACCGATAGATCCATAATAATGTAGTTATGAAGTTGCTCGTCATAATCAAACGAATGTTAGAACCAAATCTAAGAATGACATGATCAACTAGCAAGGATGAACAAGATATGGCGCATTGATGTGCAAGGCTATTTCTCCGAAAAGGATGACAAATAATGATGATTGCATTGATCGATGTTTCCGATGAATAAGCACAGAAATTCGGCTTTAGATCCACCATAGGAAAGATAGCGTCATTGACTTCAACTGTAACAACTGAGAATGTGTCACCGACATAACATGCGATGCCCCCACCACTGCCAACAGGGCGATCACATCTGAACTGACTCCAAAACGAACTGAATTTTATGAATTTTATTATAATCCAAAATAATCAACAGCTTCTTCAACGTTACGCCACGCTAAAAGTGGAATATGAAAGAGGAAGCAATTCTCCACACCCTACATTGTTTCTGTTGCGCTTTGGTGTCTGCAGTGTATAGAAGAGCAAAATAACTGTCATCATAAAATGATATGCAACATTGAATGAGACTCGTCCCCTCGTCGACTTCAGTTCAATAGATTTTACATCGATCAGCTATCATGGCTCCTATCAATTTGTGATTCCCAACCAAAAGTTACAGCAGTCGAGGTAAAATAGCGATGTGAAGATCACCTGTCCAATTGGCCTATATCAAGCAGATTCAACAAGATTAGGCCTACTTCATCATTAGCAAGAATAATGCAATATGTGATGATGGTGTTGTTATGCCACGCAGCGTGTTACTAGAGGCTTTGCGGGTAGCAAGGTTAGAGGAATTTAACACCGAATTACTCGAGATTTTTCGCATAAGACCAGACTGCATGTTTGACCCTCGTGTTCCACAAGCTGTTTATTTGACAGTAGGTGGTGATGCAAATGGAAAATTTTCCAATTTTTTCAAAATTTTCTGGAAAATTTTCCATTGGAGAATTTTGAAATTTATTTTTCGGTGATTGACATTTTTTCCTTTGTTTTACAGACTTATTATAGTCGATTGAAAACACTATGTAATATTCCAAGACAGAAAACTTCTCTATCATCCCTGTATGTTAACTTTTGGCACCCTGCACCTTTTCCTGTCTATTTCAGATCTTTCCAAATGAATTTCAGACATTAGATGGATTTCAGATTTCTCTAGCTAAATTTCAGATCTCACAAGCTCAACTTTGAAAAGATCTTTAATTCAATTGGAGATCTCCAATTCATCTAGATCATATCTGAAATTCATTTGGGCAGATCTGAAATCGATTTGGAATTATCTGAACCATCTGAACTAGAAATGGAGGGTGCATCCTCAACGAAGATATCGGACAATGCGCCAGAAGTTTGAAGCTATCATTGATATTCTTTTACTCATCACAGATATCTTTAGTTTCCAAATATCTCACGAGTTTACAGTCTTTATATCTTCCAATATGGTCGCTGTCGCTCATGATTGCTGCGTGGACTGTGTGTGCTTACTTCATCATATGTTCATCAACACATGGAGAATTTGCATCACTATGATCAGCGCTGCATAATAAAGCTTAACTTTCAAGCTAACAATTAGCAAACTCGAAAATGAAGTACATTATTTTTGCTCCAGATCTTTCACATTGCATGAAATTATGCCCCCATTGTAAAGCAAGATTCATGTTATCCCAAACGGTGTCTGTGTGATAATTAGAAATGCTAACTACAAGCCACTGGTGGCAAAGGAATGTTCAAAAATCCGCGGACGGAAATCGTTTTGCTACGATAGCTTTAATCGAAATAATGATATAAAATCAAGAGTTTTAGACCCAATTTATTGGAACGTAGCTGCTTCGGCAGTGGAAGCGCTCAAATTAGAGGGCCTATCAAAAAAATCAAAACTTTCAAAATTTTCCATAATTTTCCACGGAAAATTTTGATTCAAAATTTTCATCACTAACAGTAGGTATGTATGGCTCATCTAGGAGAGGATGCGTCGATGTTTTGAATTGAGCGACTCCAGCAAGCTTCTCAAATGTATACGTTATTCGATGATGGCCGAGACCATGGAGTAAGCATGCTAGGTTGAGTAACTCCGCATTTATTAAATCCCCAATGTGTATGCACTTTTGATTTTATTAAATGAACTCAAGGGAGATGCAGGTGGTATCAAAGACATATACATAATCTTTGGGTGGTATTGTCACCAAATGTCAGATTATGCAAATTTTTGCAGTTTTGCAGAAATTACAACGGAATTGAGTGATCATGATTGCAATGCAGAAGGAATGATGGTATTTCACAGATTCTCATGACTGCCTTGGAGATTTAATATGCTTGTCAAATTAGCAATTCGATAGGCTCCTATTATAATATAGTTCCTTTGATGCTCAACCTTAAGAGTATTTTCTTAAGCGTGATCATATCACAGGCAACCTGCAACTGCACAGCAAAACCACATAATCAAAGACAATGACTTCATTTAACTTTGAAAGATGTAAATGGTTCCACATCACTATTCAGATTCTAGAAATGAAACATGAATTTAGTGATCCCGTCATAAAATCATGTCGGTAAAAATTGAAATAATAACTTGAAGCTTCAGCCATAGAGTAGGGATATATAGGTAGAGTGTCGACCATGGTGTCGACTCAAACAAGTATCTGTATACAGTGAAAATTTTTGTATGAAAAGATTCAGTTTTTTGCGGAGATTACGTTCCCGTGGTCCAAAAAATTATTTAAGCACTTTTGAAAAAAGTCAAAATTTGCCAATTTAAATACCACCGAGATGACTCCCCGTTGTAAGCACTATAAAGCAAGTTGGATATCAATTTGCTAACAATCATCCTAGCTAAGCGGAAATCAAGCTGATTATCAAGGGAATTTCATACTCGGCATTATAATGTTAGTCTTCATGAAAAAGTTGAGATATTATTCGTGCTTTCTTGGCTGAAATGTCAAGTTTTTAATTCAATTTTCACCGGCTTGATTTTAAGATTCACTATAGATTCATGTTTCATTTCTAGAATCTGAATAGTGATGTGGACCCATTTACATCTTTCAAAGTTATTTAAGAAGATCCTCTTGAGGTTCAGCATGAAAGCAATAGCGCAGGTCATCGAGTTGCCAATTTAGCAAACATTACCTCACCAAGGCTGTCAGACACGGACGATCTGTAAAATGATATCACTTCCTTCTGCTTTATGCTATCATTATCATTCAATTCCGTGGTAATTTCTTCAAAACTGCATAAATGCGCATATCTCACATTTGGAAACAATTCCGACTGCATCTTCTATGAGTTCATTTAATAAAATCGAAAGTGTATGCACTTTTGGGGATTTAAGAAATGCGGAGTTACCACTCTACCTAATATATCTACTCTATGGTTTCAGCCAAGAAAGCTCGAATAAGATCGCGACTTTTTGATGACTTCCACTACAATACGGATAATGAAATTCCCTTGATAATCAGCTTTATTTCCTCTTAGTTACGATGCTTATTAGCAGATATTCATTCCTTTTGATATCCAACTTGTGTCATACTACTATATATAGGAGAGTCATCTCGGTAGTATCTAAATATGCAAATTTCACTTTTTTTAGAACTGCCCAAACAACTTTTTGGACCACGGGAACGTAATCTCCGCAAGAAACTGAATCTTCTCATATAAAAAGTTTTCCTGTATACAGATACTTTTGTGAGTCGACACTCTACCTATATATCCCTACTCTATGGTCGACACTCTAGCTATGTATCCCTACTCTATGGTTTTTAAGCTAGTGAAATTTTTGTAAAATAACCCAAAAAATCACTGACCAGGATGTTGGATGAAAACCAACGGATCAATGTGCTTGATGATGGTAAAATGTTGATAGTCTGAGCTACTGATACCCATAATTTCTAATGCTATTGATTGAGTTGCAGATATTATCACACGATGCATGTGGTACTTTTAGTACTTGGAAAATCCCATTATCTTTATGCGTAACTGTGTATGTAATTGCAGATCATGGTTGTGAAATTAAGATAATTCAATGAACAGATTTATCCAACTATTTGAAGAATATATGAAAAAGTAGCTGAACGTTCGGATGAAAATCATTCTATACATTTAGCATTTTGTTTAGCTTAGATTATTTATTTGAATTCAATTCATAGCAATTATTAATTGACTCGTCAACCTTGCCCATCAAACGTGTGCTAACGAGTGCCTATAAGCTTACATTCACTTATCATTATTTAGTTTCATATTTTGCATTACAATTTCTACTATATTTCATTATTAAACGCGTTCATTCATCTAGTTATTTAGTTTCGTGTTTCTTAGTAGTTTAGTTTTTGCTGTTGCATTGCGGTGGGTTTTGATTTGTGTTTATATTGGTTTTGGAGATTCCTTTGGAGGTGTGTGGGTGCTCACATTGTGGTGGGTTATACGTTGTGTTCACATTGTTTTTTTGGAGCTCATTTGGTGGTAGTTGGAGCTTCCATTGTGGTGGGTTTCTTTGTGTTCATTTAGATTTTGGAGCTTTCTTTGGCGCGGTTATTCTGTTAGTTTGCGTTTTCAACTTTCTGTTTGCTTTCGTTCGCTTTATTTATTTATTTTTTGTGTAATAATGGGGAAAAGGCAAAAGAGAGCGGCTAGGCAAAGGAGGTCTGAGGAGAACTCATTCTCTAGCAGTGAGGAGCATGATCGAAAGTGGGTTGAGTGTGTGACATGCAAATTGTGGTGGTTGTAAATGGAGCCTGAGGAAGACAATGATGTGCAGGATTCCGAGTTCTGTTGTAGACGTTGCATACTGAAGAAATTTAAGATACTAGTCCAGGAAACAAACGAAGAAAAAGAAGCGTCAAGAGCACGTATTGACAGTCTCGATTGCGAATTAAAAACGGTTAAAATCGATCGCGTCACTACAGAGATAGGAAGTCTCAATTTAAATGAAACCAGAGGGAAGATGCGAACCTGTGAAAGTCTCACAGTAATTGAGCAAAGCTCGGGTAAAGAGGTGGAGATGGATGCACCGAGAGATTTGGAAACTTGGTCGACGACAAGACCTGCGGAATGGAGGAACGTTAAGGATATAAACCTTCGAGGCCAAGAGTTCAAAAAGGTACAGGTCTTAATTGAGAAGGAAAAGGATGTTATGATATTTGGGTTTGAGGAAAGTGGGAACGACCGGAATGGTGGTAAACCTGCTGAACAAGATAATGGTAGAAAGCCCCAGGAAAATCTCCCCGGATAGAATTGAAATTGCTCGCTTGGGTAAATCTGACAGTGGGAATTTTCGACCCATCAAGGTAAAACTAGAGATCAGCACGATAGTGAAGGAAATTTTGAGGAACACGAAGAAACTAAGAAATGATCCTGATTGTAAACGAATTTATGTGGAGAAAGATAGAACCATTGAAGAGAGATTATTGGTGCAAGAAATGAGGCGTCAAATGATGGAGAACAGAACGAAGGGGTTCTATAGTATCATTAAGAACGGTGAACTCATTTGTCAGCCTTTTTTAGGAAAAAAATAGATGAGGCAGATACTGTCAAGATCATGTACATGAACTTTTGTGGGCTGACTAGTTCCAAGCTGAACGAAATTGACTCTTTGATGGATGAAAACTGTGTTGTTTGCCTAACCGAGACCCATCTGTTGAATAATAGCCTGAAGCAATTGACTAACTACAACAATGTGCAAGTGTGGAGGAACGTTGGCTCTAGAAAAGGAGGTGGACTGATGATTTTCACCAAAAAAGATTCTGACATTAAATTATCCAAAATGAATAGCGGTAACGAGGATTGCATTGTGACCGAAATTGTTGTTAACAATGATAACATGCTACTATACATGTGCTATTGGAATGTAAAGAACTAAAAAGACAATCAAGAGCTGGCAGACAACCTGGCTGACTTTTGTAAACAAAATAAGTCCTAAGACATTAGGGGAGAGTGGGGTGATTTGGCACCTGGGGTGAATTGGCACCCACCCCCTACAGCCTATTTTAGGCTCTGTATCAAAAATCCGAAATATACATTTGAAAGCACTATTATAGTGCACACTTGGCATATAATAATTATGTTCATGGCGGACTTCATTTTCCCTCCACACATAAAAATACCTCAGGTCAAAATTTTTTTTGCATTTCTGCAGTTTTTGGGATATTTTTTTCCTAGCAACTATTATTCACCGGCAATACACGTTTTCTGCTAGCTAGGTCAGGACTAAAAGGTCACATGAATGAAATTTCCAAAATTTTGGTATTCTCGGTACGCCAGCTGTTTTCGATAAAAAGTGAAATGGGGTGATTTGGCACTCGGACAGTGGAGTGATCTGGCACTATATGTTGACAGCTAGTTTTGGGTGCACCGAATCTAGCTTAATCCTGCTATTAAAACTGAACTAGTAGGACATCCATCAGGCCTAAATCTTAACGCATCATCACTGCAAATTACTGCTAACTATAACCGATTAGGCTTATCTATTATTATTATCTATTATTCCAAGTTGATTTCGATTGCCTACTGCGTCAGTTGGAGGAGCCGGAACCATATATTTCGGCTACCTGCCAAAATATCAGTGTTCAATTTGCCGAGCCCGTAGACGTATTGGAAAAATAGCATGCTTACAGTGTTTCTATTGATAGCATGCTCTTGTTTTATATTGTTCAACTGTGTAATTTTTTCATCGATTTGATATATATAAAGATTTATTTTTACTATGCATATTGTTTTACATGCGTCAAATCAATAAGATTCAATGATTGGGGATGATATGATATAATAAAACCACATTTCAGAATTATCTACATAGACATACAACAAATAAAAATTATAACATAGGTGTAACAAAGTCGAAAGTCGAATGTGTACACATTTCGTGAATTGGCATTTTTGTAACTTTTTTGAAACGAATATTTGAAGAGGAAGAAGTCCGAATCGCAAAAATTTTTTAATACAAAAAAGTTAAGAAATTCCCTGAATATTAAAGTCATTATGTTTGAATAGCAAACAAATTCGTTGTTTGGTCATGAGAGCTAATTTAGTGTTAGGGTGCCAGATCACCCCACTCTCCCGTATTGCGATAGGAGATTTCAACGCGCATTTGCATGTCTTCGATGGCAGAACGGACAAGAACGGAAAATTGCTAAGTAAAATAATATCAGACCATAACCTTATTATGGGAAACGGGCACGTTATATGCCATGGTCAAGCCACCAGAAGTCGAGGGGATGCCAAGACAACAATAGTGACAACAACGTGATGTATAACGAGAACATGACAAGAAGGATTATTGATATAAACATCAGTGACCGACCAGTGGTCAATAAAACTGACCACCATTTGATAGAATTATGCCTGCTGAGATCTGTTAACAAGAAAAAATAGAAAATTTTGTTCCTGTTGAAGGATGGACCTTCAAAAACCCTACCAAGTTTCTGACATACAAGAAAGAAGTTAGTGAAAACCTTGGAAAGGTTGAGATGAAAGATATCGCTGATCTCGACAAAATGCTTTTAAACAATAGTGAGAAATGCCTAAAATTTCGGATCAATAGAAGGCCGAAGGATACTTTCCTAAAAGATCTTATGAAACAGAAAAAGGCAATCAACAGACAGCTGAAATCAGAAAGTGATAATCGAAAGAGAGATTGTTTATGGACGAAGTACAAAGAAATACTGAAGCAAATTAACAATAAGCGATTTGAGAAAGACGAAGAAGAGGAGATGAAGATATCTAGAGAGATAGAAAACAATAAAAATACCAGAACATGGCGAGTTTTGAAGAAAATGAACAATGTGGTTGAGGGGCGATACAATATTATTAATGAATTGAATGAACATATGACAAATGAAGAAGCTAATGGTCACATTGTGAGTTACTGGTCCACTCTGGGGACTTGTGACAATGAACACGTGGATTTCAATGCGGCCCTGGAACTAGGAAATTGGACTCAAAGAGGTGATGATGTTGACCACGATCATAACTATGCTGTATGTGATCATATACAGGGAAGGGATAGTCCAATACTGAACGAAGAAGTGGTGAAGGCTATCAGGTCTTTGGCCCTTGGAAAATCACCTGGACCAAATGGTTTAAAAGCAGAGAACTATATGATAATGGTTGATAACCAGAGTTTTATTGATCAATTTTCTAATTGCATGAATAAGGCGGTTCGGAACATACCGGAGGGGTGGCGAAGATCCAGAATTAAACTCATGCCAAAAAAGAAAAGAATGAACCTTAAAGTCGACGAATTCAGACCGATCTCTATGAATGATATATCGTATAAAGTTTTTGCTAAGATTATGAAACACAGGCTCTTAGCATTCTTGGAGAAGAATAAAATCTTATGCGAAGAACAAGCGGGTTTCTTACCACGAAGGAGGTTGGAGGAACATGTTCTTTCACTCAATCTACTGCATCATAGGTCTCGAAGAAGAAGAACCTCTTATATTCCTGGACATAAGAAAAGCTTTCGATACGGTTAACAGAGTAGCATTGATCGGCAAGCTTGCGCATATGGGTTTGACGAGGACTTAGATAGAGCGATGGCAGCCCTATACGAGGACGAACAGTGTGAATTGTGGAAGGAGGAGGTATGTTTAGGGAGATTCTCTAAATCACGTGGAATAAGACAGGGCTGTCCTATCAGCCCGATCCTATTTCTGCTGCTGATTGATGAGGGCATCAGGAATATCAATGAAGAATTTAAATATCCGAAAGATTATTTCAATGTTCTTTGTTTCGCTGATGACGCGGTCATTATTGCGAATGATCCGAAGGAAGCTGAGAGGAAGATATCAATCTTTGAGAGAACCCTGAAGATGTTCGACCTGCTATTAAATGAGGAGAAAAGCGCCTACTTGGCATTCAACACCAACCACAAGGACGACATTCGAGGAATTAAGATGGCCGTACAAACCAAATACCTGGGTGTAGTACTAAATGAAAACAACCTCTTTTCCGACCATATAAGAACAAAGATCGCAAAGGGACATCAATATAAGTACTGGGCAAACCAGGCACTGAGTAGAAGAAGGCTGAAAGTCTATCTTGGTAGGACTATGTGGAAACAGATGTTCCTCCCGACTCTACTACATGCGGACGCAGCAATCCCACTGAGTCATAAGAACATTGACGATATTGAAAGAATACAATATCAATACATGAAAGCCATTAGCAACATACCTCGACGAATACCGAAGGAATTTCTTCAGGCAGAGATTGGCTTCTCAAGCCACAGTTCAAGAGATATGAGGAGCAAGATTAGCCTCCTAATACATGTCCATAAAAATTTGAAGAAGCTACGTACGCTCCTATTGGATGAGTGGGACTTCCAGCAGCCATGAATCAACACGGTGAATAAAAAAATATATTTGATTAAGTTAAATCTGAAAACAGAAGATCTCCCATATACCACAGCGGCTGAACTCAAGAGGAGGGTGCACAAAAACACGCAATCCGAATGGAAAGAGAGAGCTTCTACGAAATCAACACTGCGGTATTACATAAAATACAAAAATAACTTCACGGATGCCATCCATTGGTGCTATGATAGCAACACAAGAATAGAAAAATTTTTCGAAGCGAATGTAATCTTGACCAGGGACAAAATAAAGACAGATACGGATGAAAAAATTGTGAATGGTGCAATGAGATAGAAAACATGGAACATCTTATTTCCAAGTGCGACTACATGAAAGACTTGAGAGATAAATATGACATCCGAATGAACATGCAAGATTTCTTTGAAGAACGGAGCAAGAGCATCAAGTTCAGGGACGAGAGTGACCGATTCTTGAAGGAGATCTACGATCGGAGGTTCGACTAGTGATCAGTTTGACCCCTTCCCTCCATACCTTCTTATTTTTGTTATTTTGTGTTAGCTGCACTTGCACGAGTTGTTTGACCTTTGGAACTCTCTGACTTGATGTTGGCACAGCCGTAGTCAGCAATCCAAGTATCCAAGTAAGTAAGTACTTCATAGAATACGCTATAGGTTTGCCTTTACACGTTAGCATCCAGTGCGGCTGTGTTTATGTTGAAAATATTGCTTAATTTATATTGTGTTGAAGTGATAATGATTTTCGATTCATTGCACTTGCTCCTGGCTGCATTACTTGCGATTCTTTCTATTATGCATTCAATGAGCACGGAACGTCAGAAAACACTTGTGATCAAGAGTATACAAGTAGAGGATGTTTAAACAGTTTAAATGCAGCACATGATTGAAAATAATGAGAAATTAGCAAAAGGTGTATTTAAGCTGCATGCTAAAAAGCTAATGTCGTTATTCATGATTTTATGAACAGGTCTAGGTAGGATGTCTAACAATAATGAAGTATCATAATCTAATGTGGTAATGTTCAAGCTCTGACATGGATATTTCGTTCAAATTTCTGAAATCCTGAAATCGAAAACACTTTATAATTTACGCACGTTTAATGTCATTCAGAAGCTTGTTCAGGATGTTTCAAAGATCTTCAGATCGGAACTACTATCCTGTCCTTCTTGTATTGCAATACTGCCATGAATGAGATTTGCAATTCGAATTTCTTTGCATTGCATGTGGTTGACTTCAATACATAATTTCTTTTTTTTCGTTTTAGAAATGAACTAATGTTGGTGCGTCAATTTATACCAGCCATGCTCCAAACTTCATGCTTTTCCTACAAGTAGCCTACTTGTCCATGATAATCACTTGAATGAGGTACCTATCAGATGTCTTTTGTTAGCAGCTCTGGAGTTGTAGACTGTCGAAATTTGATTATTTTCTTTCAAAGGGAAAAATTGCCAGATATGGAGATCCATTTCTAGCGAAAGACAACTATCACATTGAAGCAATTTTGATGCAATCACAACATAAACGTAAATATTAAGATGTTCAAAACCCCAGGTGGTAATTTTGTATGTATTTGAAATGAAAGCATTTCAAAGATGGATGTTTACCAGATTTATGTTCAGAATAGACCGCAACCAGAAAATCCACCTATTTCTCTCAACTTTAATTTCGGTTTCTCAGCTAATTTGCCGAATAAGTCCAATTGCACTGGTATGTCATTCATCAGTTTAATTTTGATATTCATCCTGCACATTTTGGGCAGTATAGTTCATTTTTCCACACTGCACTTCGTGCGATGGTGGAGAAGGTTCATTATTCAAGTCTGCCTCTCCTGGAGGTACAATTATTTGAATTAAAAGTTACTTGATCCTAACGTGGTTAGACTTGTCAGAGTGTGAAGGTATCACTACTCTCAATTTGCTAGTATGACTTTTGCTGAGACTGGTAAAGAAGAACGTTGACAAATATTTGGTTTTGTGTCAACAATGCGACTTCTTTATGTTCAAATTGTAAAAATGGTCGATTCGTCTGTATTAAATAACCTGATTATTTTTCAAGTACTAATGCATTAATTGATAAGTAGTTCGTGCCTGAGATTTTCCTTGAATTCTAGATTGAATGACGGCATGTACATATACTTTTCATGTTCTGCGGTATCATGAGACCGTCTCTATTTCTTCTTTCGTCTCAGAAAAGATTCTTGAGCTTTGACCAAAGTATAATCGGAGGCACCACTCGCACCCAATTTGTTTGAAGGGTTATTGACCCTGCTTCATAGATAGTTTCAAAACTCATCTGGAAGGATACGATCGACGTTGCAGCAACTGGCTCGGCAATTCTTTGGAGCATCAAAGTCGAAAGTCCTGATTACTAGACTGTGCTGGAGGATATAGATATCGCTGAGGGCATGCGAAGAAACCACGAGACTGATTGAAGCCATCGCTCTCCGAAATTAAATGTCTTTTAGCACCATAGAGCACTCAGTATACTTGTACACATCTTATGTCGGGATGGTGTGGTGTATCAAGTAGATTTACATGTCTGTTCATTTGGAATTTCGATGTTTAACTCAGCTGATAACGTAGTTGATAAAGTACTTCCTGTCATCTTGTTCCATTTGTTTCCCACCTTCATGCATGATATTAGGCATACATTTTTCATTATATCTTTGCTACAAAAGTTCAAACACCCTCTCCTTCTATTTGGTCGCACTCGTGCAGATATCGAGATTTTTTTTGAAAAACTAGAAAACGTAAATTTAGTCGATAGAAAAGCCTAAAAACCCAAAAGGAATTTCGTATTGCTTTAGGAGGCCTACTGCAATCAGATTTTTCTCTACATTAAAACTTGGAATTATTCTGAACTTGGTAAATTGGCAAATGTAGGTTCTTGAATCATCACATTATTCCACCGCATCTGTAGTTGAAGGAAATGCATCCACCAGCTGTCATCTACAAAAGCAACGTGCTTAATGTCAGATTCCTTAATTTCATGTACTAATGGTATTATTTCCATTGCATACAAAGGCATCGCTTGTGAATAACATTGAGCGATTCCTTCTGAAAGGTACATTTCCTTTCCTCATTGAATGAAAAGTCTCTATGAATGAGATTTAAGCGTTCACGCGACTTGAAAGCCAGTCACTGGGCTTTAGCTTTGCCTTTGTTGGGCAGCAGCAGAACGGCTTGGATGTTGGGCAGCACACCACCCTGTGCGATCGTGAGTAATCTAAGGAGTATCTAAGTTATCTTTTTAATGCCTCGTCGTTGCGGATGGCGAGTTGAAAATGACGGGGAATGATTCTGGTACGATGATTGTCACGTGCGGCGTTACCTGCCAGTTCCAACACTTCGGCGGCAAGATATTCAAGCACAGCTGCAAGATAAACAGGTGCACCGGCTCCTACGCGCTCAGCGCAATTGCCCTTCCTCAGAAGTCGATGAATACGACCACGGGAAATTGAAGTCCAGCACGCGCTGAATGGCTCTTCGCCTTAGCTCGAGATTTACCACTTTTGCCGCGACCAGACATAATTGAACACATTCAACACAAATTACAATTAATGGTGTACATGGATATCGCTGGACTAATGAATTCGATGTTATGCAACAAAATTAAGATAAAAACATAAAAAAAGGATGGTGTGCTGTGAGAATTTAAGATTCTTCGAGATTCGAGATGTAGATTTCAAGGTCTTTAGCAGCTTTCCAAGTTTAGTATCTCGTAAATATTAATCACTGAACGTGAGATGGTTTTTGCGATGATAATAAGTGACGGCATTTGCAAGTAAATTATTCAAAATGCCTTCCCCATTACAACACAAATCAATCAATCAATTAATTGCAATTATTCGGTGACACCAATAAATTTCGATGACACCAATAAATTTATTGCAATCATTTCATTACATCACTATTAATTTTCATCTTTTGATAGCAACAATCAATTAAGTGCGACCAATTAATTGCAATTCAATTAAATTTTTATGACCCTGCCTATCCCTCCTTCTCAAAGACCCCTGACAGTCTACTCCACTGCGGTTGATTTGCAAGCTACTTGGGATAACCGTAAGGCTGAGCAGAGCATTTATCAAGACGGTGTGAGAACAGCATGCCTCGACCAGGGTCTAAGCGGCCTCCGTCCTCCTCCATCACGCAGCATCACCTGGAGTGCCTTCATCCTGGCTCAAGTGACAATTTCAGAGCAGTCAGGATTTTAGAACTTCGTTGGACCTCCGCATCAGTGAGGCGGTACTCATACGACTTTCCAAACCACCTCTTTGTAGATCATATAAACTCTAAATGCAGAAGCTCATAAAACTGTTTATTGTCCTGATACCACGCTGCCTCTTCAATGGTTGACGGCAGAATGTGGAGACTAAAAGAGCTTGCTTTTACTTACACTTTGATTTTCCTCTCTAGTTTATTTTGTCATAATTCCTCGTTACTTATACATTTTGACAGTGACATCACAATTTTGTCAACATTCTTATACGCAGCATCTGATGCAGCAAAGAAATAGATGTCTTGGTAAATCAGTTGTTTCGTGTTCTTTATATTCTTTGCTGGTTTTGTCATATCACTGTCGTTTCCGTCGTCAATCCTTAAAGATGCAGTGTGATATCTGGGCAACAAACAGTTTTATGAACTTTTGTATTTTGAACTCAGCGTGATATCTCCTGATGCATAATGGACACAATTATCATCTGTGAACGCAGGACAAGAGACATTCCCATGAATTTGATTAATTTCCCATGTTTTGATTAAGTACCCATAAAGCTGCTGCGACGCAGTCATAGTCCGGATGGGTGTCCACTGTCCATGATACTAGGGTCAGTAACTTGTTCTGATTAAAATGCTTTGATAAAGGGATGCATTATTATTCTGGCTGTCATTGTGCAGGCATGTTCATAATAAAATTTTAGCTGTGCTTTCGGCATTAGGACATCAGATCTCTGTAAGTAGACAGACAAGTAGTTGATGTGACATTCTCCGAACAGACATTAGTTGACATCAATTTCTCTTAATTCGATTCCTATTCATTTCTTCTAGTGCCCTTGTCAGATGGGAACGGACAAAAGGACCCACGAATGTGTGACATCGACTAGCCTGCTACAAACTGGTACCTTTTCGCATTGATAAAAAAGTAAAAAAAGATTGACAAAAAAGCACATTCCTTTACCTTAAATTTTTTCGAACTTTTTCAACATTAAAGTCATTTTCAGCACAAAAATTGCAACTAGCGAGATTGATGCTCATAAGGAAGATTTATGTCAATTTGTGATGTATTTCAATAAACTATTAGATAAAAGTTAGATTATGCGGAAAATCAAAGCTGTTTCCGTGTTTCTGTAAGCCTTTTGCATGTTGTGCACAGACTAATGAAACAGAAAGGAAGCACTTAAAACCCTCATCAGCCCACCAGACTACATGTGTAGTTTTGTGATTTTCATTTCAATATAAATGTAGAAGTTCAATTCCAATTTCAATAAAAATTCATGTCCAATTGACTCAGGTTGCTAGCAGCATTTGTTATGAGTATTTCCAACTGATTTTGTTAATTTAAGCAAATCTGAATGCCATTTCATGTGATTCCGCCCACCAGACTAAACATGTAGTTTATCACCTGAAGCATTAAACATTGAGGAGAAAATTTGCATGGTAACAGAATTTTTGCTATTAAATCAATATCAACCATTATTATACGACTCTGTCATATATACCTCTATATATCCATTTCTATGTTTATGAATAATATTCGATGGAATTATTG
Source organism: Prostheceraeus crozeri (assembly GCA_907163375.1). Taxonomy (NCBI): domain Eukaryota; kingdom Metazoa; phylum Platyhelminthes; order Polycladida; family Euryleptidae; genus Prostheceraeus; species Prostheceraeus crozeri. Next base: position 288,581 of record CAJQUW010014204.1, on the reverse strand, counting down.
TGTTATGTTTCCAGTGAATCGCCGCCTTCAACTTGCTGAATTTTCCCGGTTGGCCGGTTGACAAAGCTTCTACATTTTGATTTTTTATGCACTAATGCGGTGCTTCCATTTACTTTGCAACTAGGGAATTGACGCATGCATGCCAAAGCAAATGCCATTCACCTTAGAGGTTGAAACTATTCTTTAGTTGATTACCCCTTATCAGTTATTATGGATCCAAACGGAACTTTTAAATGTAAATGGATAGATATTTCACTTGTCATTCTCTGTCCACCAATCTGCCACACTAAGGTCTGATAGCAATAGGAACTCTTCCTGCTAGCGGCAAGATGTCTCGCTCGAGTTTCAAATTATCCAATAGCGAGAAGTAAGTGATACTAAAGATATATACGCCAACGATCACGAATAATGATGATATAATGCGTCCCGAAATTAATAAGGACTTCACTCCCATGTCTGCCCATCCCAACAAAATCTTGAAGTGACCTTTCGATCCGGTCAGTTATATGATCCATAATTAAAGGACTGACAGATCTGATGGACAACAAAAAATTAAGACTTCAGTTGCATGCGCATTACTCGCTGCAATCCTGTGGAGCTTTTCTGTAATGTTTTCATTCTTGCCTACTCACTCTCATAATGGAAATGAGAGTGTTTCATCAAGGCAGTTACAGAGCTGTTGGTTGAAATTGTCTGCAAAAATACTAATTAAATTTATGCGCAGCAACCTACCGGTAAAGCAGCTTTTCACCAATGCTGACATAAGTTTTTTTCAAAAGGGCTTGAATGGACCTACACCAAGTGGAACTCGAAAATACCAAGTATCATCTTCTAGGTGCAAAACATTGAGATAAAGATGTAACCTGCATGAGCAAATCACAATACTGTACATCCCAATTGGATGTTGCTTAGCAGAATTTCGCTACCCATTTGTTAGTCATGTTCTTTGTTGTCTTCGATTGCATGAATGCTGCATATAGGCTTGATGTTAATCAAATAGGTTTACCAAGTTAATCAAATTTCCTTTTCAAGTTCACTTAGTATCTCAGATTGTTAATATTTCTCTCGCACATTTCAATCAAAGCTTGCATTTTATTTTGCAATTTTGCATGTAGATAATTTTCGTCTAATAGAATAATCCTTAAGCCAGTAGCCCTACGTTACAAAACTAGGTAGCGGCACGTACACATGTCCAAGTGAACGTTACATGATAAGAATCTGAGCTGATATGTCAAGGATATCAATATATGCACATTAATGCCTTTAAGAAACTAAGAACCAATGAAAGTGTACAAAAAGTACATATGAAGTCTGGTGGGCGGAGTAGGTAGATTGATTTGTCGGGCTGATGATGGTTAATTAATCCTTAACTATTACCAAGTGTACCAAGAATTTTCCGTCTTCACTCATTCAGATTTTGTTTGCAATGCTAAGTCATTGTTTTGCAATCTACATACCAGCTAGTGCTGGTATATACAAGTAGGCTATGTTGTATACATTCTATCATGTTGATGATTATTCTGTTTGCGAGAATGTATTCGACACAATCATTTGATGTGCAGTCTACAAAATGTAAAATATATTGTAGAAAGCTTTACGAGAAACAGTCAATATAACTTTCATTCGTAGTTGACCGACTTTTCATAATCTCACATTATACATTGTATTACTTCTGGCGGGGACACACGCGGTGAGTCATGAACGACAAATCTTGGGATTCCAACACATTAATTTCAATGAGAATTGGCGTACACGATAGGCGATTATGTTCTTTGTGACCATATTTGGCGTGTGTAAAAGCTCTTGCACACACTGACCTTTTTTCGCAGACAACAAAGATATTCAATTCAGTTTTTATTTCTAAGGCATCGATCATTATGCTTATTTCGAACTGACTGATGTGTTTATTATATAATAGACAAGAGCTCTGTTTAGTAAATAAAGGTGTGATCTTAAAAAAAAAACAATTTCAATGAAGTGAAAAGCGTATGCTTCTCACAATGAAAGAAATATACAGAGAACAACATGCAGCAAGTAATTGTAAAATAACAGCAGGTGCACACATAGGTACACTCAAGTATATACTCAAGCATAACTGCCATTATGACGCAAAATCCTTGTTGGTATTGTTCAAGAAGTTCATTATGAAACGTTTTTCTGAAGTTCGCATTTCAAGGGAAAGAGCTCAGTTGTTTGCGAGCTTCGTTCCTCGAAATGTGAGCATTAGGAATTTTAAGACTTAGCGATCATGTTGATTTAGATCAGGACTACATGGACTTGTAGAACTTTTTATCGGAGTACGTGTCCGACCATTTAGCGGACAGATTAAATCGGAAGTTCTGCTGCCACGGACTGCACGACAAATTTGTGGCTCTCAAAATAGGCTCTCTTTCCCAAATCAGATATCGATAATCGGATCTCAGTCTCGATAATACCGGCCTTATTTCTTGCCTATCGAGTTGCACTATTTACGTATGTCATATGGTATTGTAATAACAAACTGTGATTCTTAAAATTAGTGTGTCAGCATCTCCTTCTTTGCATGATTCAGCTTTGATGAATTCGTGAAACACGCAGTCTAGTACACTCGCTATCAAAATCTTAAATTACCGTAAAACCTGAAATACACCGTTAACTTGACGAAAAGCTTGAAAAATAGACCGCCACCCTAATAGAACGCCACCTGTAATAGATCGCCACTCAGTATATTTCTAAAGTATAGTTAGTCAGTGCCAATACATTTGCTTGTGCAAGGCCAGTCCGATATGTGATGTGTTATTGTCGCTTCTTAATGTGTCTTTGACTTCTTCGTTGTTAACGATAGCGTTAAGTTGATCACTAGATGCCTGCAATCTTAATGATGATTTGCATTGATGGTCATCTGGTTTTCTTTAATGGTTGTCATTCTGCGTGCGTAATATGCTGGATAGATATAGCACAGCATCTTGTTGAGTGGTGAGCCTTTATTTCTAGCATGATGGTGAAGTAGGCCTAAATGTTTATTGCCAAAAATACGTTAAAAGTTATTCATTATTAATTAAATGTGTATTTAGCATCACATGAATTTTCAATCATGAAATAATAGGTCATGCTAATAAGCAGGAATGCAATTAATTTCATAATACAACGGGTATTCAATAAAGTATCTAGTTATTTGAGAGTTTTATGGATGGAACATACACGCAAATACAAGCTTTATCGAAGCGATATTTCTGAATACTTCCGGACTCGGAGATGCTGAAAAATAGACTGCCGCCCTCTAATAGTAGAATGCCACCTTTAATAGATCGGACCGCCAACGAAGAGAGACGGTTGAAAAATAGACCGCCATGGCGTTGTTTTGCAGGTTTTACTTTATGTTTTCTATGTGTTTTGGCAAAACTGCAAGCATGAGAGACTAGCGACATCTTGCCTCATCCACTACTAAGACAAAATGCAACGTTTGTCATTGATTTGGAGAAAATGATTAACGTCATATTTTGAAGGTAGGCATTATGGAAAACATTGATAAGAGACGTGGTCTTCGTGGCAGAGTGGTTTTGTGCCAAGCAATATTTTGGTCTGGAGGTGGAACTCCGAAGGTGTCATCGGAAATCGACTGGAAATGCATCCGTACTGAAAAAAATGCTGACTCTGAAGAATGCATGATCTAAGAAATACTCATAAATGCATGTAAATTTACTAATTGATTTATCGCAATTTCTCTCTATATATACATGTATATATATGTGTCGATTTTGCAGCAATTTTAAAAAGGAACGAGGCCTCCATTGGTCGAAGTGAGATCATAAGGACCGCGAATTCATGACTTTTTTTAATTTTTCCTTGACTTTGTTGACGTATCTCTTTTTCTCAATTGGATACAGATATCATCATCATATGTGTCGAAATTGTATGAATGTCTTCATGTAATGATTTCTATTCTACGAATGAAAACGCTTCCACAACTACTAAGAGCATCACTGCGCTCAGAGAAATCTGACTATGTCAGCACCATCCAAGCCCCCAGTATGGTGGAATAGTGACGTTACAGCTTCATCAATTGATAAAAGAAGTTACCACATTAAGCTTCAAGATGCATTTTCAATGATTATTTCATTTTAATGCACGCATGTGCTTGCGATAGTGAAGTAAAATATTTCTGAAATGTATTTCTTACAGGTGACATGGTCGACAATCATCAGGACACGTTCATTTTAAAAATTCAAGAATTGAATACTCTTGCTGCAATCCGAGTTATTGTGGGTGATAGCTCATTGAATCAACTCTCCAATATACCTCATGTGATCAGATGTCGGTGAGTTCAATATGATAGCGATGTTTATTACTTTATGTCATTACAGTTTTAACAAGAACATTTCCTGCAGTTGCTGATCAATTTCATAAGTCGTTGATTAGTTATGATAGTCCTGGAATGCACGTGTCTAAAGAATTACTTGTCCCTGACGCAATTATGTGTCGCTAGCCTTGTTGGCAGTAGGGGCGCGTGAGCCTTTTGATGCCTGGATTCGATTCCCAACTGGCAAGCCATTTTTTCATGATTTTAGCAAGAACAAGAATCGCCAAGACTTCTTTAGAAAGCCAGAGGCATTGAGTTCGTTAATCGATTGTCCTGATGGAAGCGTTTTCAATATTTGGTGATCATCATGATTGATTAATGACAATAAAAATTAAATTATTCAACTTTCGACTTACGAATATATTTCTTTTAATTGTTGAAATCACAGAATTAGATTGTTTAAGCGTGTCACTTTGCTAGAAGTGGAAAATGATTGAAAACAATGTTACATGCAGGAACTTAGTATGTGGGCAAGAAGACATTTTTAATGCCCTACAGAGATAGGAAAAATAGTCGTGCGTCGCTTGCGGATTTCTGTGAATTCCTTCAAAATGCTCCGATCGCCACGATCCCTTCAGATTCGAAGAATTCAGATCATTGCGCAAAAGTTTTCTCGATAATGTTGGTCCCTCCGATCATTATTAAAAAAGATTACAGTCGCACGAAAAAAAGTTCACAAACTTCTCTGTAGAGCTTGACATCGTCTGAGCCTCTTTTCTGTGTGATCAGGTTGATAGCAGTCACTGAGGCTTCGGACAATTGGGCGTGTTTAATGTTGAGCTTCTTTTCTAATCAAACAAAAGAAGAGACTACCTGTCTAATTCTGTGGGTTTTACAGCTTTCAAAATTCCCGAAGAAGGCATAAAACATGTGTACAGAGGCTATGAAAGTCAATGACAAGATGATGACGAATAAAATCAGTTCCAGAATCAGAAGTCGAGCAGCCAACGGAAGATAGTGATATGACGCTAGCTGAAATTATGACGACTAAAAAGTATTTAGCAAGTTGAATAACCAACATGAAATATATATAGTCTTTAATTGCAAAGCATCAATCTAAAGCAAATGCAAAAATAACGTGACATCTAGGTCAAAAGATCGCTAGGTCAAGCACTTAACCATTTTGCCTCGGAGACTACTTTATGCTTCGTATATGAAGATCCGGGAGATTTATGTAGGACAGACATAATAATAACACTAGACGTCTATTCGAATAATGAGAATTTCCAACAAAGTGTCGCCTGCACAAATGAAAGTTCCAAAGTCAAAACACAGATAAGGAGCGCCCATAAAGTATAAAGTAGTTGACAAGGAATTAAGCAGCCTTGGTTGCATCATGAAATACACGACAGAATGAACGAATTATGTCTACGGTCTGTCTTTATCTTCGAAAATGGCAGTCCCGTAGGAAGAAATGGTGTAAGATATTGTCCGGAGAATCCATGCCACGAAAGAGTTCGCCGGTTTGCTGGTACCGACGTGGTGATGAAAACCACAATCCATGCCCAAGTAACTCTATGACATCTGCGACGATTTTTTTTCATTTTTTCAGTTCTTGCTGTAAACCGACAAAAAGTAGACAAAAATTGTCCAACAAACTAGCAACGAAGGCGTGATCTATCTTTGTCAGATCCACAGGGTAAGTAATAGAGTATGTTAGGTAGTGTTGTAGTAACTCAGCATTAATTAAATTCCCATTGTGTATACAGTTTCGATTTTATTAAATAAACTCGACTTGAGCACAATTGGGTATTGATACCAAACGTGAGATATGCAAATTTTTGCAGCTTTGAAGAAATCACCACGGAATTGACTGATCTTGATAGCAATACAGAAGGAATAATACCTTGTAGTATTTTCCAGATCCTCCGCGTCATGATAGCCTGGGATTGGTAATTGAAATGTTTGTTAAATTAGCGATTCGAGTGTTACTATTACTTTAATGCTCAACCCCAACTTTCTTAATAAGAGCATTTTCTTAAGCTTAATCATATCACAAGCTGTACCTGCCAATGGAATAACAAAATGTCATAATCAAAGACAGCGATAACAAATAACTTAAAAATATGTAAATGGGTCCACATTACCATTCAGATTCAAGAAGTGAAACACAAATTTAGTGAATCATAAAATCATGCCGATGAAAAAGGAATTAAAATTAAAAACTTGAAATTTCAGTCAATAAGCACAGTGAAATCTCAAGTTTTTCATGAAGATTTGCATTATAATGCGGTCCATGAAATTCCCTTGACAATCACCTTAAGTTCCTCTTAATTAAGAATGTCTGTTAGAGAATATTCATTGCTTCTGATATCCAACATGTTTCATGCTACTTCTATATTGGGCTCATATCGATAGTATATAAACACAGGGATCATTTCCAAAGAGTCAGCGTGTTAAAAAGTGATCAAAAATTGTTTAGACCGCAGGAACGCAATCTCCGCAAAAAACTGGATTTTTTCATATAAAAATTTTCTTTATGGAGATACTTTTTTGAGTCAACACTACCTACTGCATACTGACTCCATGATCAAACCTTCTGTCTTTCCTATCCTTCATTTTTCCAACGTGATGCACTCTTAATTATGTGATTTGCATTTGCAGCCATAGACAGTGTCAACTTGTAAATTTCTAAGCAATTGCTGGATTTCAAAGCAATCCGCTGCTGCTTTATCTCCGAGTCCTTATACATCATTTACAGTCCGCAGTGTTTCAAATCTGTATTTCTTCTTCATCTAAAGAATCTTTCTCTTGTACTCTAATTTTCCCGGATTGATGCTTACCTTGGCCTCTATGTATCTACGAGATGCAATAAATTAACCAATTGTCTCACCATGACTCAATTTGTTTCAAATGAATGGGCAGAGACACAATGTTTGCGAAGGTCAATGCAATTAGACACTACACGGTATATAGATGACCAACGTCAAGTAATGGCCGTAAACGGGAGGTTCTTCATTATGTACAATAAAATCCGGTTATCACTCCCTTTAGTTTTTGCCGATAAGTAAAATTGAATAAATTGAATAAAAACAACGTGTGTTTTCTACTCGGACGTTTCGGGTCCCGACCCTTTATCAACGAGTTTTAAAACTCGTTGATAAAGGGTCGGGACCCGAAACGTCCGAGTAGAAAACACACGTTGTTTTTATTCAATTTATTCAATTTTACTTATCGGCAAAAACTAAAGGGAGTGATAACCGGATTTTATTGTACATAAAGACCAACGTCAAGTCGGATGAATTTTCTAAAGAATTTGTCGTCGTCGTCGCAATAATACCAGACATGTGAAATTCAAAGCCAAATACAATGCCGGACATTGGATTTTCCAACAAGTGGTCAAAACCTGACATGTGCTCTTTTTAAAGTTTTTCAGGAGGCGTTAAAAGCTGATGTAGAGATCCACAGGATTGCATGTATATTTGGTATCATATCATGATTTATAGTCATAAATGTTTACAATATTGATTCTCGACAGCATCACATGATAGTTGCTCTAATTTCTTAAGCAGATCGCTTCGTTGGAAAATGGCACATGTCAAATTTTAACCACTTTACGCAAAATTCACATGTCAGGAATTGTATTTGACCTTGAAAATCATGTGTCAGCAGCGACCGCTGAAGTGGGGGGGGGAGCGGAGTCCAGGGATGGCCAGGCCCCATGAAAAAATTTCGTTTGGCCACCACTCAATTTGAAGTTGCTAAATACATGATGAAAGTTGTACAAGCGGCCATTCTAAATTTGAGCTAATTAAAGGGTACATAAAGCTAGCCACCTGACAAACGGCATATCATTACACTGCTCTCTTACTTAAGCTTTACATTTATTCTGCTCAATATCAATTTCCAATACAACCGACATTACGAATTTATCACACGTTGGTACTTTAAGGTTTAATAAGATTATATTTCATTTTCACAGTTTCGAAATCTTGATCTATCTTTCAGGTGACTATTCATGTGACAGTATCTTAGGGAGGTGACAATGCATAAGGCAGCAAAGCAGTGATCGGATTGAGATATTGATAAAATAAAAAACCTTCCAGCTGAGATTGAATTTTCATTTGGTTGTCGATGAGCTAGTTCATAAGATAACAACTCCATAAGCTTTCTAACTTTCACTTCCGGATGCATCTACATGCAGGGCCCGCGGAACAATTTTTCACGAGGGGGGGCCATAAGATTTGTACAATGCTTCATCACAATAAGATTGTATAGACATAAAAGATTCTGTTTATTAACAGTTTTCGCAATCACAGTGTAAGCATTATTGATCTGCATCAGTATCTTTATTTATTTTCTCTATTTTTCTATCTATTTAATTATTTGATTTATGGTCATAGTGCAAAGTATAATCATGAAAGCTAATCATAAATCACAGACTTAGATAGAAGTTGCAGATATAATTCGACGAATTGATAGACACAATCTGTTGATCAAAGTGAACATCTTTCTTGTGAAATATACCAATGCAGTATAAGTAGCTCCAATGCTCTTTTAGAAGTAATATAGTTGTATCACATGTCTAATTGAAATCACTGTAATTCATCGATCATCTTAAAAATCAATTTATTGTATAAATTTTAGCGATATCTCACTTCTGTACTACACCATTATACTTTATTGCCATGTTAAATGAAATGAAAGAAAAAGCAAGCAGCCTATTCAAAATTTCAATAATAAGTACCTGTTAGTGTAGGGCTTTCAATATAATCTCATACTGATTGTGATTATTGTAAACAAGTGCTTGTTTGTGTATAACACTATATTTCGCGCGGAAGAAATCACATGCGCTTGGAAGAGAACACTTTTCGTCGTTCATCAGTCTTCGAAATGAAATTGTCACATAAGTCATTCGTGTCGATGTTGTCGAGAAATGCCTTGTGAATATTGCACACTGCCAAAGCGGTAAGCCGTTCCTGTCCCATGCTGCTTCTTTGCCAATTCTTCATTCTTCGAAGGGTGCTGAACGTTCTTTCAGCACTAGCCACAGAAACAGGAAGTGTTAGTAAGAGTCTTGCTAACCGAGTCACCTCCGGAAAGAACACCAGTGATGTCTCAGGACTTGATCTTAGCATCGCTAGGAATTCATCGAACGACGTCGGATTGGACTTGGTCTGCTTTGCTAATGTTGGTAAAGTCTTCAATTCATGTTGAAGGGCATCATCGTCGACTGTTGGGAAATACTCGCTTCTCCATACTTTTTCTATTTCTCGCGCATTCTTTTCCTCCTTGCATGCATTGACCAGAGATGTTTCAATGTCATGACAAGCTTTCAAAAAGTTGTCATCGAATCGCTTGTCTAATGTTTGAATCATTCTATCAATTATGCTGAAATAATCTACTCTGTATTGGTCATAAATTGATGAATGATGGAAGGTCGACCCAGGATTCTCATCCAACCACTTAGGCAGACGTTTCCTTCTCACTGCTTCAGGACAAGGTAATCCATTCTCTTCCCGAAAACTGTTTGTCTTCTCCAAAACATCTGAGAAGGACTGATCCGTACGCAAGGTTTTCATGTGGTGTTTTAACAGGATAATCGCCTGATGTGCATGTCCGATTGACATCTTTGGACTTTGCAGTTTCTTTGCCAATTTTTCCGATTCTTCAAAAATTGTGAGAGAAATATGCAAGCCCAAAATTGTTTCGAATTTCATCAGCTTCTTATAATTCGAATCAGCTTCCGATCGAGATTCCGAAGAGTAGGTTTTATCCAACGAAATTTTGTAAAAAAGTTTAATCAAAGGTTGGAAGTTTCGTAGAATAGCTGCAATGTCTTTAACACGGATAACCCATCGAGTAGGGCAAAGGGCAACTAACTGACTGAAGTCTTTCGAATCGTCCTCCAAACTGTTGGCAATTTCTTCGCAAATGTTGTTGTACTGCTGTAGTCGCTTGCCCGATTCTTTGACGAAAACAGCAACCCGACGGACGCGTTCCAGAGTATCACTTATCAACTTTTCTTTCTTTGCTGTTTCTTGAAGACAGAGGTCGAGACGATGGTTTGCACAATGTTGGTATCGTGCTGAGGGGAAGTCCTTTTTAATTGCAGCTTGTGCCCCCTTGAATGCTTCGATAACTGGGTGGGTATTGAAGGTTTTGCAAGATTTTTTATAGCGGATCGGGCGGAAGTATGCTGAGTTGACCTCTCGTGGTCCACGAACCTTTTCGGACATTTTTTCCAATTTGAAAATCCTTTTTCGAGGAATGAATTCTCAAGTCGTTGTGTTGGCAAAAATAATTTTAAGAAGTATGCTCGAGTGCAGATGCTACACGTCACGCTATCAACACTGCCATCATCAGACGTTTTTGGAACATAATTTAACCATTCGTGCTTATCAAACCAAATTGGGAGGAAAGCTCGGTGGCGGTCACCAAACTGACGCTTCGGAAAGTCAAATCCTCTCGGTTGATATGGTGTTAAATTATCATCTAGAAGTTCCTGAGTAGTGCTAGTCGTTGGGTCTGAGATCGTGGAGCATGCTTTTGGAAGAGATGATTCAATTGGCAACTTTTCTTGTGCTGTTGACTCGTCTTCCTGAAGTTCTTCATGTCGATGTGGAGAAGTTGGAGACATCACTAATGACCTTGCAGTAGATGACTGGGCTATAGCAACGGGACATTCGGAGACCAGGGGTGATTGAGAAGGTGTAGAGGTAGAAATAAGTGATGGGCGGTATTTCTTATTGCTGTTGGACTCTTGGTTCAACCAATCCAAAATCGACTTTCTTTTGCTCCTGAAAGAAAGTGAAACTATATTTCATCTTCCAAAAAATACGTCATGTTGTGTAGATTATGTAGTTGGTTTTTTCAACATAATTTCAGATTTGTTTATAGTTTTATCTCTAAGCTTCTGAAGCTTTTGTAGAACGTGAAATTAATAATCTATTCTAAAAAATGCAGGTAAAATTCATAAAATATATAAATTGCCTGATAAAATCCATAATGAAGCATCAGCTACTGCAAATCGAATAATGTTGAAATAATGCTTGCGAGAGATTTAACATGGTGTTAAACTTACATGGTTATAGACAAGGCTGGACTGACAATTGACTCAACACTTCTTAATGACTCCTTGTAATAGATTAGTCGAACTGAAAGTGCAAAAGAAGAGTGTTAATTTAGTGCAAATCCATCACCATCATATCTGTTATTACAAATTATGGAGTGGCAGAACTCAGTTAGTAATATTCAACAGTGGTTTATTATTAGAGAAGTGACAGTTTTACTTTTTGGTGGACGAGGCAGAATAACTACGAATAATACTGAAAAATTAATCATAAAGGCAGAAGTATGAGTGCGCCTCACTAACATTTGACATGATGACCTGGTAATGATGAATCGATTTAAATAACTAATGTCTTATGCCTAGGCATAAGATAATATAATATCTATTATAGGCATAATCATTTCCATTGTAACAGTTTATACACAATAAATTCGATTCACGAAATGATGTTAGTATCTATTTCTCAATCATCTGGTTCCATCTGTGGTCCTCATTTATATAGTGAACTGCATTATCTTTCCTAAATATTGATAATATATGTTTGCTATTTAATGTACTTAATTTCGATTTTGAGTTCTTTTTTTAAAATTTAGGATACATGTTTTTATTTTCCTGTTTCAAGTCTCCACGTCTCTTCCAAGTGAAACCCCAAACATTTTCATTTAGAAGTATGTCATCACACTTACGTTTGACCATTGGTCTACATATCTCTTTCTCAATATTATAATGGGTCCAGTTCGGATCCAAGTAACGTAGGCATTCAATATACGCATCGTTTAATAAACTCTTTTTCTATACTCATAATTGTGTGACACAATTGAGCAAAGATTATTGGCTATATAGACCCGGCTATAATTAAGCTTACTTATTCTAAATTTGAAATTCGATTTTGCAGATAGTTCATAGATATATAGCTCTGAGTATTGATCATCACATGAAAAATATCTTAAGATAATCTAGAATTAAGATTATAATGATATTCTAAGATAAAAACATCAAAAGATATTCTATTCAACACATCGATCCCTTTCTGCACCTACAAATATTCTTTATTGCATAATGTCATGATGATCATCATTTCAGTGAAGAACTGGAAGTAGGCTAGCTTTTCCATTCAGTCGTTGTTCTTTTCATCTAGTTTCTTGGCTTTCATGTTCTTCCGCTTTGTGTTTACAGTGCATTATGCTCTCATCTTCAAATACAATAATTGCAATGTTGATTGTGGCAATAGAGCTGCGCATTGGCTTCAAAATGAGACCTTATTTGTTAGTTCCTGTTGGATAACTAAAACGTCATGTTACATTGAAATTTAGTTACTATTTTTATGCCGCAACATACACATCGAATTTGACATTCTTGTAAGGAGCATCTTGGTGTCTTTGGAGGCGTGGACTTCTGAGAAATTATTTCAACATATTTAATCCTACCTTAAAGCTACACGCAAGATGATACATGCCACCATCTCTATTCCTCATTTAAAAAATGAATTGTCTTATCGTTCCTAATTATTGAAACTATCTTTGCTATTTACTTGATTCATATGAATCATTATGATGCGATGAGCATTTGAGTGCATGCATTATAGTGTGAGTGTCATCGAAAGCGTGGACTTTTGAGTAATTATTTCTACACATTTAATCCTACCTTAAAGCTACCCACAAGATGAGACGTGCCACCATCTCATGATCGGAGCTGCTGGCGAATCGAAAGCAACTTTAAACTTCCGTCTTCACTCTCAAGCCGGTCCTTCTCAGACGGTCGATCCAATCAGGGTGCCTGCTAGCTTCTCAGACTGTCAAAGTTGTTGCTTGTCGACACTACACCCAGACAGGTCATCCGACCCAGGTAGGGGAGGAATGCTAAAATGTCTAATTAAACATACAGTAACTGGTGGCCAACCGTTTCTGAGGGTGATCCTACTTCTATTGGCCGGATCGGTGGTACGCTAAGCCCATGAGTTATTCTTCCTTCGACTGCTTCATTAGCGGATCTCTTCCGCGTTCCAACCAAAGAGAAACACCCGGACATAAGTCCGGGGCCGAGGTCTCTCACGTCGAAGTTAGTCGTAACTGCTTCCAGGAACGACGCAGCGACTGGGCTTCTGGAGCCGCTGAAGGGGTTACCCTATACCGTATTGTACCACCGACCTTGAGTGTGAAAACATCAATTTCATCATTTCATAATGAATTTTACTTACCGTGAATTCAAGTCAAAGTGCAGAAAATCCGCTAAACGTTTAACAAAATCTGTTATATGTGGACGATGCGACAGAAGTCAACTATGGTCTATCCTTTGATGCATAAGTTATCCACCAACATTTAAGACATCTTGAGAGCGAATCGAATAGCGAGCACATGTTGTAAGCATTTCAATTGGTAAACCACTACACATGTGGGTGGACGGTCCATGGGTCGCACGGATTTGAAAGCACTTTGTCGACTTTCTTGCGTCAGAACTCGCAGAGTTGATGAGGAGAACATCTGTTAACTTAAGTGCATAAAGATGAATACGCAATATCTCAACAGTTGCCGGCAGCCAAAGCTGATGTATCATAAACAAACACTTTGCGCGGAGGTGGTTACAATCCTTGGTTTCACATGTTTATGTGTTGATTAGCTTTCTGTCAGTTAATGTTAGCGGAAATGATGCAGCGCGATAGAGGTCGTTTCATCTCCCGACTTTGTACTTATTTAATAAAGAATTAGATTGCAAATTATCATCAAGATGAATATTTTAACAGCCCAAATTTGAGGGGGGGCCAAACACACACGTGGCCCCGGCAAATTTTTCGAGGGGGGCCTGGCCTCCCCTGGCCCCCCCCCACTTCCGCGGCCCATGTCTACATGTATATCTTATTAGATTAGGTTGGTCAAATGTGCTTCGATAGAAGGTGCGCAAGATCCAGAGCTCAAGTCTATTCGTGGGAGGCACCACACGTCTCAAGAGGATACTACTGGTTGAGAGTTATGAGTACAAGGCTTACCCACTCACAGCCTGCTAGTATGGCCTTGTACCTTGGATGGTACAAGGATCAGTCCAAAAGTGCTTTTGGAAATAGAATACTTTTTATTTTCTTGCAAGGAGAAATTTTTCTTTGCAATTGCCTGTAACTTAAAACTCTTTCGCCACCAATTTTTTCTCGTGTGTGTACCAAATTTTTCGGATAAATGGCTTAAAGCAACCTCATCCTTAGCCCCGACAGCTTTAGTCATGCATGTCAATCTAATTTAGGTTTCGACGCCAGGATTGTTTTCCAAGAAATACAAAACAATATGAAATTGTTTGAACAATTCCTTTTCACTGATTTAAAAATACCATTTTAGCTTATTTTCTTTGAAGTATGGTATGCAAAAGAAACAGTCATTTCGGCTTATTTTTTTGAAGAATGGATGCGCAAAAAAGTCATTCGGATGGAGAGGAGGATGACCGCTACATCCAGAACAAACAAAATTTGTTCACCTTCGATTTCCGGGTGCACTGCAGACTGCAGTTTCTATCTTCCACAACATGTTGGTCAAGATGCTTGTTGCGCTGTAATCTCTCTGAAACACTTGTACGTCCTCTGGTCTTCCTGTTCTCCGATGAGGTAGAAGCTTCACAAGCGATATATTGTATTTCTAACTATCTATATTTTGTGTATTTTCATAAAATATGTTAAAATTTCAGTTGTGTTTATATTTCACATTTATCATTAAATCTAAAGCTCACGTTTTGGTTTGCGAAAGAACTGTATGATTAGTAGTAATAAGATACTATATAATTTCAATGATAACGCAAGGTAGGCAGGCCTATATATATGAGGTTCTAGAAATGCATGGATCTATATACGAGTGAATGTCTAGAATAGACCGGCTCTGTGATGAATGAATTTCTCATGGCTCCTGATTTCTTTATGAATTATTACAGCAGCTTATTAAAGTGTTTTCTCCTTCGGTTGCCCTTACAAAAACATGTTTTCAACTTTTCAAGTGCTAATAACACCTTAAGCTTAAAATCTGTTCGGGTCAAAAATGACCGTCGGTCGTATATGGGTTAACTTGCTAACTCATTCTTTACGAAGTAGGCTTTTATGCGATTTTCACTGCGTCTTTCATCAGGAAAAGCTAATTTGAGTGGTGGAATGTAAAAAGGATTGGATATTGACCTAGTTGTTTGCATACCTATTAAGTGCGGCCGTGATTCTTTCGGCCTTCGAAATGGCGCCCGAAAAATGTAGAAGGTTGCGCACCCCTGGCTTATAGCGATGTATTGGCGTGAGCAGCTGTGAGTGGCTTTCGGTACAAACCAATTCAAGAGCCGCTGTGAGCGGCTCGTGGTAGCGACTCAGTAAGACAAATTTTCATTAAATTTTCAAGATAGGCCTATTGAATAAAATCCAAACATTCCTTGATAGGCATTAGAACATCCTTAAAGTCAATTCATGACACAAAATTGACCTGTGGAAACGTTAATTAATAAGCAGCATGTATTAGCTACGGTCACACCTGAGAGAAGAACCTGAGAGTTGACCTCAAATCAAACCTGAAACTGAGACCAAACCGTTCACATCTGAGAGAGAGATAGATCTCAGGAAAAGAGCTGCCCCTCAGTTTTATGAACCACTCCTTCCTCAGCTATCGACTGAGACTCGGTGAGACATGACCTGAGATCTGCTGAGACCTAGGATCCAGACCCGTTCATACTGTCGACATCAGGTCGTAGATAAATTGAAAAATGTTTCTTTCAATGTTCATTCATTTTGTCATAAATCGTCATGAAGAATAGACGTAGGTAAGCCGCTTTGATTATTAACCTTCTTCGTAAAGGAAAAAGAGCGAGAACACATAGCTGTTGGGTACGCGACTGGATAGCCAAACGGGTCCAGTTCGGCGCTTTCCAATCCCATGTACATCAGAAATTTCTTTCGTATGAGCGAAACAGATTTTGAAATGCTTATCTCACCTACTGGCCGAAGAATAAGCAAGATGAACACACATCTACGAGAAGCCATCTCAGCAAAGGAAATATCAGCCATAAAACTTCGATACCTCGCTACCGGCAAGTATTATGTACCCTGATTTTGTAAAAGAACGTTTATAAAGGTTCTATAGGCTGTATGTAATTGACATAAACTTGATGTAATTTGACCTCTCATGAAACATTTCCTGTAAGCCTTCGCAGTATTCGCACTCATCGTGAACAGAACTCTAAAAAAAAAATAATGAGTCTATCGGCTCGGACGGATCAAACATATTAAAATCTTTCTTGTCATTCAAGCAGACGTCAGACGCTTGTCGTCAAGTCAAGATTTGCATGTCAAGTCATGAGTAGGGATTCCAAAATCCCGGAAAATCTCATTTCGATTGAAAAGAATCGTAAATATCATATTGCAAAGCACAGATACATGTAAGTAGCATGTGACACCTGTAGGGATTATAGTTCCGGGATTCCGTGGGTTGTTGAAAATCCTGAAATCCCAGGATTTTTTAATGTAATTATTGTTTTGGTAGCAATTTATGGATATTTTACTGCCTCCTGATTTTTTACTTCGCTAACCGAATAGATTTCCGAATGCTTTTTGATTCATTTCTTTGAATTGCTGATTCAATATTATAGCCTATATATTACAGTTATGTCAGCAAACTTGAATGCATGTATGTGATTATATACGCTACTTGCGCCCTTCATGCTTTCTAAAGCCTGAATTTCTGCTGACGCCACAGAATTAGATTCATGTGTGGCTGACGCCTTTCATGTACATGTATCGGCAATTTCCTGAGATTCTGGATTGGTATAGGGAAGATCCGGGATTAGAGCCAGCCTACAAAACCCCGACTTTTCTTGATCCTGGGATTCGGGATTACAAGCCCTGACTCGGGATCGAGATTAACAAAATAAAACCATAGCAGCTGTAGCCACTAGTAGAACGGCAATATAATGAAAATTACGATTTCCTGATGAATTGCGCTGGCACATTGAGATTCCAAAATTCCAGGCTCTGGATTGCGCGATTGAAGAATCTTTTATATACTTTTTACCGTAAGCTAAGCTAATGCTGTGAATAGCAACTGCGGTCAAATGAGAATAATTCTTCCTGAACAAATTATTCCCGTCACTGAGATAACCAGAGGCAAATAATTCAAACAAAAACTGGTCACTAGTGAGCAATTTGCCTCCTAAAGATTTCAATCCAGAGGATTAGCTCGATTATTAATCCCAGTGATGTGTAGGCCTACTTAACCAATGGTCATCTTCAAATTGGTCATGGTTTCAAATATTGCTAGCTTTGGGAAATGACAAACTCAAATTTAAGTCTCAACCTTTATTCAAAAAGCCTCTTCAATGGATTATTGAAAGCGTAACGTTGACGATTATATCGAAGTGTGAAGAGCCTTTATCTATCGTCCATGGATTTCTGGTAGTTTTATCTTATACAATTTGTGCTACTTTAGACGGAATACAGTTATATTGCTAATTTCTGAATCCCGGGATTACAATCCCTAGTGATCAGCTGGATGGTAGGGGATTGGTAACAATAACAATAGCCGATGAGAATTCTCACGTTCGCTGTCCGTCTTTTACTGTGCTACGCTCAAGATCAAATTGATTTCACTGTCAACGATTCGAATCAAATAGAGAAGTGCAGGAATGTTCAGCAAATCTTAACATTCGTGCAGTGAAGCGTGACATCAATCAATTTTCAAAATAAACATATCATTCGAAAGCGCATCGCTAGCCTCATACTGGATTCATTAAGTAATAAGTTGTGCAGACAAAGTCTGACGTTGAAGTAAACTTGTGATTTTTAAGTTTCTTGTACCTAGTGACCGCAACTGACTGCAAGTAAACTTGCACTCTACATTAAAAGTAACTTCAGAACATAAGCTTTAAGATGATATGATTTACTGAAAGAAAGTAGCTATTTACAGTAGAAATTAAATAGTGAAAATAAGGTAAATTTTTTGTGCAGTTATTTATGAAACGGTCTGTAAATGCATGTCCGTTATTTTTCATGTTTTCTCTACTACCTACAATTAGTGTCCCGCGTTTGGCAGTAAAAAACATGGCCACCATGATTAACCATTAGGCATGATTTGTGGCCTCCCCTCGCGAAAAATTTCCGCATGCCCTGCATGTCAGGTATTATTGCGACAACGGTAATGTGATATTTTATAGATAGCGTATAGACTTGTCTCAAAAATTTGATATTTTATTTGATTTGCAGTTTTTCCATGTTAGTTGTGAATATAATCTGTATCAGAACAGACAGCATGCCGAGTGATCGATGCCCGCCAAAGCTGAAACGTCCACAGCTTTCGCTTAACCAAATCAGTATGGTGCATTTTGAGCACATCTGAATGAACACGAAAGAAATTTCACCCCTTAATTGATTCATAAGTAAACAGCAACACGAAATCGAATCAGCCATTCCCACATGTCGACATTTTCAAATATGTAACAGGTCTTATCCGATGAAAAAAACAGTTCTAAAATATCAAAGATTGAAGCAAAATATCAACTAGACCACTTAGTGTGAATCAATAAGAACTGTATAGGTGGTGCTTCGGTGTAAGAATGAAAACGATTTGTTCCACGACGTTGAGTATGCATTTAACTAAAAACGTCCATGCATGTTTTAACTACACTGACATGAGTCGTCAAGATCGAATAACAGCATCAATGAAGCAAGTTGCTGAGTAGCCGATCTGTCTAGGGTTTAAGAAATGTACTTTTGATGTTTTCAAATGAAAATAATTTTTTCTATTCCATTATATATTGCATCATCTGGAGTTAGCCTACCTAATGAATAAGCAACCTTCTTAAAAGCTGTTTCGGCTTGTGAAGTATAACACCTGCAATCAGGGATTGGAAAAAATTAATTGCAATTTAATTGGTCTAATTTATTGATAGTAATCATTTAGTTTAGTTGGATCAAATAAGAAATCAATTTATTGCAACTAGTTGACAATTAGCTGTAACTACTTTTTATCATCACCAAATCGAGGAAGATCTTTTCACAAAATGATTGCATGATTAACACTTGATTGAAGAGCACTTGGAAAGTTATTTCCTTAGCACATAGATCTGCGAACGTGGATTAAAACACTTGCAGAAATTGAATTCACCTGTAATCATATTCATATTTTTCTGCATCATTGTGTTTGTCGAACTAATTTTCTTGACAAAAAATGTAAATGCACTGAAAACAACATTAAGTAATGACCGAAAATTAATATTTCTACTATTCTCTATTCTACGAGCGTAATACTTCCAAATTCAAACACTGAAACACTGCCACTCTGGCCATCGCTCGCGATAGGGTGTGCTTGATTAGGTTTGCCACAATTTGAATTTATCTAATGTTATTAGAATGTAAGAAACATATATGCTTAGTTGGAGACTTATATATTAAAGTTTAAAGAAATGCTATAGATTATTGAGAACAAGCTTCACATTGGGCTTTAATCAATAATTAAACTTTTCTTCGTTTGTAATGCGAGTAGGCATACAGAATATTATATCGAATGTATAGGTCTGTATATACATGTATTATACTGTATAACTTACAACAGTCGCTCAATAAATTCCGTTTTTGACTTGTGAATAATTGCGATTAATTGGAGCAATTTGCACCTGATCCAATCAATTAATTGAATTGAAGATGGCTCATCAATCAATTCATTGCAATTAATTTCCAGTCAATTAGTTTTTTACAAGCCTTGCCTGCAATGTCGATAACGTACTATCATAAGGTGCTATATATATTTGGTATCAACTACATGTGTAATATATGTCGGCATCGACTATAAGCGTATTTGTTGGTAATATTTCAATCACAAGCAAGTTTTACAGAAGTGCCTTTATTGGTCAGTCTTAATTTCCTGTATTTTCTTTACTTTTCTTTCACGTACATATCTCAGCAGAAAAATAATGAAGAAAATAAACTCTACTTGTATGGGTGGCTATTGTTGTCAGAAGCAGATGTTTTTATACTCATATTAAAAGTTGATTGCTAATTGCTACTATTATTGATGAATTTGAATATTAATAAAATACCTGAGATATATGACTAATGAAGATATGATTCAAGGCAAACGTTTTCACACCTCATTATTGAACTGAGAATGTGTAATTGATCTGAGATATCTCAAGTTTGACTTTCGACGTCTCTTGCTAATAAATTGAAATGCTGAGGTTGTGAAAAAAATGTAAATCATATTTAATCTAAGTAAGCATCTAGATGATTGCTGACACCGTATATATGGTTGATGCATTCTCGAAATATAGGAGATGAAATACCGATGAATATTGTCTAGTGACATCTCTGATTGATCACTCAGTATCTTGCATTGCAATCATGCAATGTAGACTGGTCCGCATGATGCTCACGATACCCAGTCTTTATCCCAGTCATGCATTTTAAGTGTAATCTTAAGGGCTGTCGTGAGAAACATTTGTAGAATACTCTTAATATTTTTAGTTTGTCTCTGATTGGTGCAGATCTGCAGATTTGAATACAAAATACATATAAATATGTAGATCATTGTAATAAGTGACTTCAAATATTTGCGATAGTACTGATATTGAAGGACACAATTTTCATAACTCATTATTGAACTGAGAATGCATGATTGACCGAGATTCTCACGCTTACTAATTAATTGAAAAATGTTCAAATTGTAAATCCCTTTTCGTAGAAACATTTGAATAATTATGCGTTGCTTTGTTAAACGTTCTGTCGTTAGCTTAAAAAGCGACATAAAGTATAGTGCATAGCGGCAACTTCAGATTCCGTCGTAATGGCTCCATGGATGACTAAAGCTACAGGATTTTAAGGTCATTGTCAGCATCGTTCGACGCGATGACTAAATAAAATGTGCAGAAACTTCAGACCGGTGCTACCATGGTTGTTACGACGATTTATGCAGATGGTGTCATTTATTTTCATGCAGCCTAGCTGACGCGGAGAAAGGGCAGCCGAGGAAGTGTCATAGAAAAGATCAAATTATCTCCTTCACTGTAGACACGTAGGCTACATATAAACTAAATTTTGGCCTATCAGCGTTTATTCTATCGCTATCTTCATACTGTTGGATCGTGTTGGATACAAATGGATCGTGTTGCACTCTACTACACGTGTATATGCTATCAGTTCCTTTACAGATGCAAAATGTCGATGCTAATATAACCATTGCATTCTACATGCTCACATGCAGTGTGTACAATACATATAATTTCATATTATGCACTCGTGTAATTTCATAGATCATTAAAATAATAGTTTATTACTAATTGGGAATGAATTTAGATAAAAACTTCTCCACTAACATTTATCATAGCATGTCTACAATTTTATGTTATATTCATCGGTAAACTAAGCTAGTTGAAATATTGACAGGTCGCACATTTCATTTCATTATAACCATCATCATTTGAGCTACCTATGCGATTTCTAAGACCATGGGCGGAATTTCCCCGATTTCCGCCCTGCGAAGACGAATTTGTTTCGGTATCGTTGCAATATGAGATCATGTCCCCATGTACATGTACATACCCATGCCTTTATTCGTGCTACTATTCAAATGGTTATGCAAAGCCATTTTTCTAAGTGCAAAAGTTGCCGATTGATTCATAATCAAAATATGGACTCTCTTGTCTGTGGTTCATTTTAGCCTGTCTCTAATGCACATTCGCCAAATCAATTGGCAAACATGTAGACAAGGTGGGCCTAATTAGGAGAATCCAAATCAAAAGGAAGCAGGTAGTGACTGCACGTGATCGTTCATTCGTTGGTTAATTTATGATCACACAGGCTTCTGGTTATATACTCGTAGTTTTATTCTACCAGTTTTCACAAGAATGTCGAACCTTGTAATACAAATGCGCTTTATTGTTCTACAATTTCTAAGTTGCCAACAACTTTCTTGTTGCTTTTCTGAAGGCATTTCGGATTGACAATGGAAACTTAAATATTACCATTTTCTTCGCCCAGTATTTTTCTGTAGTATTTATTTATTGACAGTAATAATGACTGTATACTGTTCTTTATCTATTTTGTTCACCTATTAAACAATCATTTCATTCATCTTGAAGCCACTTTCAGGGTAACAATGTAGGCCTATTGTTTCTTTTCTTATGGAGGACAAGAGCCTTCGTTTTCTTACTAATAATTTTCCGCTGTAGCAAAATTCAACAATGCTCATGCGTGATAATCAGATCAACTTTGCCTAGATCTCATAATAATTCAGACGTCTACTCCGCCATGCATGTAGCATGATCCATGTAGTATAAGATGTAAGTATGTATAAGAATAATGTGGAAGTCAGATGCAAGGCAGAGGGACTCAATGCTGCTGTAATGAATTGCTTTTTATGAACATTTCATGTATAATTGCTGGCATGCAAATGCATGCAAGCATATCCCTCCATCTTCGTTCATGAAACAGTTCTTAAAACCGAATCTTATTGGATATGATCACAGATATTTCTTTGTGCTTAACATGTGATACAACTGTACACAAGAGTTGTATGGAATACGATAGATCGAAATTTGGCAGGTTTACAAAAATTGATTAGCAGTGTTCGGCATCGTAAAATTCGTCAAAATTAGTTCCGTTGATCGTTGCTCTGCTTTTTATGGAGAGAGCGTAGCGCAAGTAAGTCAGTCCGTCAATTTGACAAATTATGGTATCCTGTATGAAATGAATATGAGACCGAAGACAGCTTCACTTTTACTGGAGAAAATGAATATTTAGCCACATCTCCAGTAACTTTAGGAAGATTCATAGGATTTTCAGCAAAGTATAAGAAATTAAAAGCTATACATGTACAACAAAAGAAGAAATGTAGTTAGGTTTGAAAGCTCAGATCCATAACTTCTGTGCAAACTGGAAAGTGTAAAATATTCAATTCAGGTATTATTAGCTGTGATAAGCAGAGCATCTGCAAATTCAAATGCATCATAATTTGCGGTAGTAAATTCATTAACATAACAGTTCAATAGCTTGCGTCCTCATTAAGTGGAGCCATTGTATTTGCTGCTATTAAAAAAATGGCACTCTAGGCATGCTCTGTCTAAAAAGGACGTCGAAAATCTCGGTTGCTCACTGCGTACCGGCATGTTTGCTTTTATAAATACATAATTATTTGAATTAGATTGAATTTGTGCGTCAACTTGAACGTGTACTCCTAATTTTTTTATGTACGACACTTAGGTGGCGCTGAATTCATTCTTCGTCATAGAGTAACATATAGGTCAGCGCTTCTCATGTAATACTTTTTCGCAACCCAAAACTCGATACAGCAAACATACATTTTGCGACCAATTTTGGCTTGCTTGATAGTGTTGACAACAATCAGGATAATAAAGCCCATTGCATCAGTGCAGAAACTCTCGAAAGCTCGCTAAAAGCTCCTCACTTTTAAGCTCCAAAAACTCCTCCTTGAGTCGGAGATATGGTTGCACAAGTCGGGACGCACAATATTTACGTCGGGAGTTGGGATGAATGCCGATAAAATTTCTTAACCGGTTTTTACCGATCAGAAAATAAACCGACTAGTCATGCATTTTATGATTATTATCTAGATCATATATTTTATGTACTTAAACCCTGTGTCGAAATTACATGGTTTCGGGCCATTCAGGGTGCGGTGTTATTATCATCACTATGTATCACATTGTTAGATTTCAATAGACATGGTTTAATATCTGTTTTCGTTGAGCAGAAATCACAGTAATGATCACGGTGACATTTCTTTAAATAGGACGCAATGAAGTTCCGATAATACATGCAGTTCAAACATAGGTGTACAGCAGTTTTTAAAAACATGAAAGCACTTTATTTTGACAATTTTGTTCTTATGATAATGAATCACAGTC
This sequence comes from Prostheceraeus crozeri, assembly GCA_907163375.1. Lineage (NCBI taxonomy): Eukaryota > Metazoa > Platyhelminthes > Polycladida > Euryleptidae > Prostheceraeus > Prostheceraeus crozeri. Next base: position 264,372 of record CAJQUW010014204.1, on the reverse strand, counting down.
ACATAAATAAGATTCCTCCGAAACGCAGTGTGCCTCACGACCTGAAACAAATATCATTATATAGACCATCAAAGTGTAGTTGTACCAAAATGGACAGTGCTCACTCAAATAATTAATTTCAGATACTTTGATAATTGCCTTACTGTCGAGAGGCAGTTCACTTTTTCACAGAGAAATTAAATTCAAAAATTACCGCACTACATACATGCCTTGGCATTGATTACTGATGCCGGTATACTTATACTAAACTATTGGGTAGAAGAACAAAACCGAAGTATATCACAATTGCAAGTTTGCTTATTACATGAGCGTATGTTATCTCTGATAGATAATTTCTAAAATCTTGTGCGGTATATCATTTCAGAAAAAAAGAAAATTCACATTGCTTTAATGCTAAAATCGATGACAGTTTTAGGAATTTAAATTAATGAAGGCTTTTGAAGATTATAAGTCACATTATCAAATTGTGCAATCATATGAACGGAAAAGACGCTGCATAGTGTGGGCCTACATGCATCCGAGCTAAAGATGAACAAATAGTTGTGGTGCTTAGACAATGCACTTAAGTTTATACAAGATTTTGCAATACGAGTATGTAGGCCAAAGTAAGATAAGCATGATGAGCTTATCTACTATTTGTCAAATTTAGGTATCGCTATATTTTACATTCCGGTCCAGGTAATGTCCGTGGTGCAGCCCACTAATGACTCGGTCAGCGCTCACTTGGAGGTTGACAGTGACCGGTTGCAAGCAGTTAAGAATTTTTGTTACCTTGGGGACATGCTGGACGAAGGCGGGGGTGCTGTCGCTGCAGTACAGACTCGGATTCGATGTGGTTGGAGCAAGTTCAGAGAACTCTCACGCTTTTTGACAACCAAAGCACCAAATTTAAGAACAAAGGCAAAGATTTACGAAGCATGTGTCAGAAATTGCATGTTGTACGGCAGCGAAACGTGGGCCATGACGAAGGAATCTGTAAGGCGGCTTGAAGTCAACGACATGAGAATGGCGCGTTGGATGTGTGGTGTCTCTCCTCAAGATCGGATCTCAAATGAGGAAGTGAGAAGAAGGCTCGGGATAGAGGAAATTGGCGACGTCTTAAGGAGAAGGCGTCTGCGTTGGTTCGGGCATGTCACCAGAATGAATGACAGCTGTTGGACCAGGAGAGTGCAATCCATTGACGTGGCAGGGCGAAGACCAGCCGGCCGACCCAAGAAGTCATGGAGAAACAGTGTCGACGAAGATCTGTGACTACTCGGACTGGTACCCAACGATGCCCTCGATCGGGAGAAGTGGCGAGGAGCCATAAGGAGAAATCGTCGGACCCAATCAAGTTGGAGCAATCGACGCTAAATGGATTGAGTGAGTGAGTGAGGTCAGAATTGTCCGATGGTACTTCCGTAGAAACTAGATATTAAAAATGGATCGATTATTCACTGGACAAAAAATTGCTTACGGTATGGTTAAGATCGACTAATTGCTATCCAAATTAAGTCAATTTGGGGAATTAATCGTTTAACCGTTTAAAAATATTCAATGACTTAACAGTTAAAAGCGCTTAGCAGCTGTTATGAGGTCGCTAGCTACCACACAGGCTCCTTTCGCTTCTGTTTTCCTCACTTCAAATTCTTTTTCGTGAATTCTCACCATAGTGTATTTTTTCGCATGCAGGTGAACAATGTCTGACTGGTGTTTTTAAAAGATTGCTACTTGTTTGAAAAGTTTGTAACTTTACTTGTGGTGGACTCTCTGGTGACCCATGTTATGTTCTGAATATTTAACGGTAAATAAGCGACCCTTGATATAGATAGTGCCATTAAGAGCGCACTGAACGCTTATAATAGACTATACTATATTATACTCCATATACCAAGCGCAATATTTGATGTGTTCGTTTTGTTATTCTTTTGTTCAACTTTTACACAGCAATATTTGTATGCGCACGAATGCCTGCAGTATTTAGCACTTAAATGTATGATATTCTGTGGTTTGAAGAAGAAGCTATCAAATCAATTACAAAGGGCTGACAAGAGAGCTCACAACATCATGTTCTTTGGTGCTAGTCACAGCTCATGCTCATGCTCTGTGGACAACATCCAGTCGAGACGAATTCATATTGCAAAAAAGCTATTTAATCAGATCAGAATCAATCCTAACCATATATTAGCTCATCTTTTCCCGGAGCAATTGCCACGCTCACGACATTACCGCGCTTTCCTTTCCAGAGCTGACCTGCGCTCGCGTTCTTTCTTTCCCTTTATGACCTACATTTTAAAACCAGACCAAACAAGAATAATTTGAATGTGTCTTGTAAATATTTTAATTCTCCTACTGTGTATAATTTGCAGACAAGTGTTATGTTCGTTTTTTCTATTCATTAAAAATGAAGATCATTTCTACTACTATTTGCACGACGGGAGATATCAAAGATACAAACATATTTGTTTCACATCACACTAAGAATTCACATCTCTTGTAGTCTATAGTAAAGCAGGTTAATATATCATCGTGCAGTATATTGCAACTATGAAATGGATAGTACATAGATAGCACATAGATGTACGAGTACACAAGGAAGCTAATAAATGATACAAAAGAAAAGTTCCGCAAGAAGCAATATTGTTTTATTATGGTTCTGCTGTTCGTTCTTAAGTGAATCGAATGAACCTTTGTTGTTGGCCCAAGACCTGGTTGCATTACAGACATCAGTTTTTGCATGTTAGCAGATTATTGGGTCAACTTCTTCATGATTACTGTAGCTCATACCGGAAATTATTTCGCGAGTCACTTCTCCATCGCCAACGTATTGGTGGTCAGAATAGCTTCAAAATTAAACAAAATCCCGGGTGTCAAATTAGAATGGAGTACGACTGATGGAGCCTTTCCTGAACGAAGATCCGGGAAAGCTGCTGCTTGCATATCCACATGCATAGGGGGTTCGCAAGGGAAGCAGTGAGGCCACGGCCCCAACTTTTGTCCTTATTGCCGGTAATCTGTCTGCAAGATTTAACATTGTTTGATGATTAATTGTGTATTTTGAATTATGCACTCGTATTAGGTATATACATAGTTGAGCACGCGTCAAATTTCTTGTACTTGCACTGATTTTCTAGTAGTAATCCATAGCAAGATTTTAGAAATTAAAAAGATTTTATTGATTAGCATGATTTTAGTCTTGCCTCGAAGAAATATGCAGAAATCTCTGACTTTCATAAAAGTTATTGATAAGGGCAAAGAATTGACTGATATTCACTTGCGCTTTCCGTGTAGACGTGTTTATTCACTAATTGTCACTTGATAGTGCTAATGTGTACTCTGAATTCTGCAAAGTATTAATAGTGCAGCAATTAAGTGTCAATAGGCATTTTTGTAGAATAATCATTAAAAATGTCATGAAGCCTTGTGACGGCAAACTTAAGATGACTTCAAACATTTTATGTCACTCAAAATCGGTGAAGGTGTGATTTATTTAAGTATCAGCAGTCATTTATTTTATGATCTAAACCACCTTGAAGATAAATGTTGCTATTAACAAACTCATAAACCAATTCAGCCATGCCTTCATCAGAATAGTCAGTTGCAACAATAGATATAATTGATATAATAGAGAATTTTCCAATTAAAGAAATTCACGTTCAACTGCTGATGAGAATTCTAATTACTTTTCAATCATCCATTTATAAAATATCGCAATATTTGATCCAAATTGCAAAGGAGGGGACACGATTGAAGAATGAAGTCAACATATTGTAGTTTTCGTATCCAGTAACCCTTTGTTTTCTGTCCACTTCATTTGGTTGGGCTACGGTACGTATTCCATGTTCCATGAATAAGTATCGAAATAAGTTAGCAACTCGAAGCCTTACAAGACGTATGCGTTATAAGGCATATCCAACTATTTTTACTGAGTCCTCACGTCATTCTGTGTACAATCTTCCTGCTCAGAGATCTTCGAACGTTCTGATGCTGAATAGTTGACAGAAGACTATCGATAAATTTGATAAATTATCTCATGATTTACTTTAATGCAACCAAGTTCACACTTTTGCTGATCTTGAAAAGCACAAGTTGCCTGACCATTTACAATGCGTCACTTGAATATTAACTGAAAACGAGATGTCATTTCTCATTATAGGACGTATCACGTGTTACGTGTTGCCTGTTCAAAGTCATAGATACATAGTCAATAATATATTCATATCTATGATGAAATTTCGAACGCAAGAAGTAGCAGTTTAACACATACATGAACATGTAATACGATAAAAGGGATGAAATGGCTTGTCCTACAACGCGTCATGAATTAAATGGAACCTTAATGACGCCTCATTTAATTGTCATTAAACGGATACCGTCCCTAGACGCGTCATTTATTTTGCTTCATTTAACTGTCAATCCTTTAATGGAACGGTGTTCTCGAACGCGTCTTAAAAATGTCATTCATTAATGGAACCTAAATGAAAGCAGAATATTTACAGGAGGGTAAGACCTTCATTAACGCATAGATGACAGGCATATCGAGCAAGAGTTATCAATCAATGTAATACAACAACTCTTACTGAATTATCACTTTCAAAAGCATAACAGAGTCCACGAAATGATTTACTTTCAGAATTAACTAACCCAAGATCGAATCTTGATTTTGGTTATACATGCGTATACATGTACATACATTATCGATCCATAGGAATCCCACGAGCCCACGGACCTAAAACAATTATTTTCAAAAGAACAGCTTGGTATGTCAATCTGTATATATAGTTTCATGTATGTTTTTATGGATTCGTAAGTCAAATCTGTGAAAATGTTAATTCATCATACAAATAATACGAAGGCTTTATTGTTATTAAACTGAGAAACGTTACTTTACGCTGCTGAAATATGTATTATGGCCCATGGGCCTGTATTTTTGCTCCTGGCCCTTCCCTCCCAGGCCTTCAGGCACATCCCACTGGGCATTCCTGTAAATTCGTCCATTGTCCGCTGTGCTTGCAATAACATTGCAATTAATGGAAGGATTAATAAGAACATCAGATTCATAGAAATAAACTGCTTATCTGAAGTTCGCTAGAATGGAAATTGACCCAAGGTCGCGGCACATCCGGGGGAACTAAGTTGGGGCATGGATCACCAATGAAAGGCTTCGATTTACTCATGTGACTGATTCTAACCCAATGATACAGACGTTGGCAGGTGCATCTAAGTGAAGATGCGTGCGATTTATGTGCCGTTATTGTGCATTGCATGAAGCTTAATTTCCATTCTAGAGGTTTTATTGTTGTCAATTTCCATGATCAGATTAATTGATTTAGCGCCGTCGATTGGCAACTGGAGGCGCAGTTCTCTCGCTATGCGTCGAACAATGCTCAGTGATGACGTCAGCTGTGATACGGTGACAACGAGGGACGGCAGCCATACACAGCGTTGACTGCGGCATTGAGGTCTCAGTAAAGTCGCGCTTGCTCTGAACATTTTTCCGATACCGACTAGGCATTAAACAGGAATTACGATTTGTTCAAAAGGGTTATGTAAAGCAAAACAACCGCAGTATTTCTTAGAAGATGTAGCTTTTCCGATGTTGAATCAAGAGCGAAAGGGGCTGGCTGTAAATCGTCCACTGAGAAAAAGTCGCGCATTAGAAAATTTGCATGCCATGAATAATTGAACATGGACGTCTTTGTGCAATCGTAGATGCTAGCAGGAAAACTGATAGTTGGGTTCTGTCATTTATTGCGTTTTAATAGTTTTGAATACGTCAAAGAGCGTTTTTCTAACGAAACAAATTCGGAAGCTTGTATAAATGCTCTACAGAAAATATTTTGCGATAATGGCCTCAAATATTTTACTTATAAAGGCATTTCTCCCATCAGCTCTAACAACTTTGCTCGGAATGATAATGAATATGGCTTTGCGTGGAGCGACGGTTCTTTCGCATGCACGGTTTTCGGGCCAGTGCACCGAATTGTTTGAATTTTGATCAAATCGGTATTTTACTGTATAATTCAATGCGAATGCAAAACCAATTTCAATACTCTCCCGATATGTTTAATGCCGAGTAAAATGAATAAAGAATAAAAATCGCCAGACGTTTCGGGTCCAGACCCTTTGTCAATGGCAGAATACTTAATTATTAAGATCACTTTATTATTAAGAACACTTAATTATTGATTATTGGATCACGACCTCGTGTTCCAAAAATTGTCAAGTCTCTAGTCATCACTAAAGATCTTATTTCCTGTGTCACCATCAAAGAGTATTGTTGTCGAACTGTGGTAGGGAATTCAGCAATTTAAAAGCAGTTTCACTTTATTCAGAAATTGACAATCCACTATCTTCATTAAAAGATATGTCAGAATCCAGTATCTCCCGATCAGATAGGCCCCTCTGATTGGACATATGTGAACATATGAGTGCACATTTAGGACAGGACGAAAGCAGTGAGTTGTACTCAAAAATGTCATTTATCACCGAATCCGAACAGATTCAACTGATATCAAAGAAGATACGAAACCATTAACCTGAAATGCTTTCTTTCATGCATGCTTTCAATTATCAGAGTATAAGTGCCAAATGATGCAACCATTATCAGGTACTAGGAATCCAAAACAGTGCATTTTTACGTCAAGAGGAAAGTAGAATTCGAAGGGAGAGAAACATACGTACAGAATTAACATCAGCGAAGCATCATTACTCATATCAGTGGTTGTATATCTTACAAATTGGTAATCGACTGAAGTGTTCAGAATGCAAAACATTTTTGTGTGAGTCTGATGATATGCATTAAGAGAGCGATGCGAGAATCTTCGGTGGCACTTCTCTTTTACAGATTAGAGATTAGCTCATAGAGTGCAGCTTTATTTGAGTTCTGCTGCATATTGTACATTTCATCATGTTGCTCGTAGAAATGACCTTGCTTGTCAGAAGACTTTTTTATAACTCATCAGTAACAATGATTTTGAGTCAGTTGGCAGTGAACGACGAATCCTTTAAATTTCCAAAACTTCATTATTATTGCGATATGTACAGGCTTTTTAATCAGCTCAAGATTAAAGTTAAGGAAGAAGTTCAAAAATGCAAAGTTATTTGGGCCAACAAAATCAAATCCAAATCAAATGGTCCTTGGAAGCTATGTAATGCTTTTAATGGGAAAGATTATGAAACCCATGTGCTCGCTAACTGCATAAGCGATATTGGTGGTTTATCTAATACATTGTCGAATATTTCTAATGAATTCAAAATCTTGCAAAACTTTAATTCCCCCGTTATTGCTCCGGAAATTGAAGATGATGGATGGGGCTATAAAATTATTACGAAGGAGGCTCAGAACGTTTTACATAATAACAAGACTAACAAATGTTCAGGTGATCAAAGTATACCACCTAAAATATACAAGCAGCTATCTTATTCAATTTCAAGACCACTTGCAACAATTTTCCAAGCGTCGATTGATCAACGTGTATTCCCACAAGATTAGAAGTGCAGTATTATTACTCCCGTGCCAAAAATGACACCAGTGAGAATTGATAAACTCAGGCCAGTAACCCAAGCCAGACTACCAGCAAAACTGTTGCAGAAATTTGCTTTAAAGCGCATGTATTCCGACTTTTAAAAGTTATATGGACCTGAGCAACATGGTTTCAGAAATGATGGCTCTAGGATTACAGCCGTCCTTTCCATCATGAGCAAACTGTGTGAAAGTTTTGATAACCCTGTATGCCGTGGCTCAATTTTGATAACCATTGATTTTAAAAGGGCATTTGATCAGTTAAATCATAACCTAATCTTGAGAAAATTTTATGATAAGGTATACCCACTGGTTTTCTTCTGTGGCTGCAAAATTATTTAAGCAGCAGAACTGCTTGCGTTTGTTTATTGAGCACTGATTCCATTTTTTTTAGATATTGTGTTCCTCTCAGGCGTTTACGCTCCATATTGCTATCACATAGATAGGAAAATTACATGATATAGTTAAACACGCCTGGTTTAAAATGCTGTATTATATGCCCTCTCACGCCGGGCAATAATGCATTTCCAACTCATTTCAGTCATTTCTGTAGCCCCCAAAGCCATCGAGAGTGAAATACAAAGTTCATTAATTACAGATTATACAATTATAGGAGGATCGACGCACACTCACGGCTCGATTGAAAAGTGAAGGCATTGAATCACTCTCAGTGTTTCAGTAAATGATGAGCAATTTACTTTTGTGTAGGCATGAAAAAGTTGTGTCACTTTCTATAGTGTCACTTTCTCTTGACTTCACTCTTGTGTCACTTTCTCATAGTGGCATAGAACAGTGTCACTATCTAGGGTTCCTTGAATATACATAAACAAAATAGCACGTCGCTTTTAAGTTTTTCTTCAAAAATAATTGCTTGTCCAATTATAAGTGCGAAACAATGTCGTCTGCATGTCTTTTTAAAAGTGTATGACGTTGATGCCTTGAAGTGTTCGATTCTCGATGCTGCATAACAAATTACCGCACTGATATTATTAATTTCATATATTTTTCTCGTATTGAGAGGCCTACGCTAGCTCCTCCGAATTTTAAAAGTCTAGCCTTTAACCAGTTCCTGATTTGACAAAGTTAATTGAATATTTGAAATACTCGAGATCGAGGCTCTAAGTACAAGTAATTAAAAAATGTGTTTCGACATTTAACAACAATGAAATTAAATAAACGATAGATCAAATTGCCATGCAAAAGATGTGCGGCTGGTAGGATTCGAACCTACGACCAAGGTTAACTAGACCTGCGCTCTAACCAACTGAGCTACGAGCCACTTACGCGACTCTGTCAATTGGCAGGATCAAACCCTCACCACCACACATCAGTTGTCAAGGCAATAATAATCAATGAATAAATAACACGTCACAATTGTGACCGCCGACATTAAGGCAAGTAGCGGGGATCGATTGTCCACCAAAGCATCTTAAACCATGTCGTGAATGCAATTAACAACAATGAAATTAAATAAACGATAGATCAAATTGCCATGCAAAAGATGTGCGGCTTTTGCAAGTGTGCGCACCGTAAATGAAAAAATGGTTTAGAACAAGGTAAGTGGACAAACAAAAAGAACGTCTTGAAGTTGGCTGTAATAGACGTCATGAAATTCGTCTAGTTCTGTTGCCAGAGGTTGTAAACAATGTCTGATAGGGTGTTGTGATAAGGACGAGCTATATCGACGAGAGAAATCCGAGTTATTTAGACTTAATACTGATGACATTTAGACTTCCTAGAAAATCCGAAGATTTCGGAGATTATCACGAGTTGCCGATTACAAAATACATTAAATTATATTCTGAAACATATTACATGGAATTTTACATGTAATACATGGAATATAAACATGGAATTTGCATCAATATATGCTACATATGTCCAAAATAATGAAAGAGTCGAGGTCATATATGTGAGTGGTGCAAACAGAGATCCAGTGCACTGAGCGGAGATCCAGGAGAGTCAGGTTCGGAGTCATGTTGCGATAAGTACAAAATGAAAGTATGAACTAACATTTCAAACAAATCAAGTAGCAGGAACTCCACACGATGCACCGGTTGGGGGATAACACATTAGGGGAGACCGTAAGCTAAAGGTCCATCCCACTGCCTTGTTGCAGAAAGACAGATACTTTGTGTCTGAAGGCCAAAAAGGATTTTCCTCGGAGGCGCGGATATATGTCCTTGTGCTTCAGTCACGAGGAGATTCATGATCGGGCGCAAGCGCCTGAAGATGTTGGAGACCGAGTCGAACTTCATCCATTAGACGGGCGACTGATTTCTTATCTTTGCTTGTTTTATTCGATGAATGTGGAGGAAAATTGCTAGATGGGTAAAAATTACGAATTTAAATAGAAAGTGCGCATCTAAGTATAAACTTCGGGAGCTAGGTGTTCCGATTAATGACCCTCAGTTATATGGTCCTATGGTATATTGTTGGTGCTAATATTTGGTGCTTTCTTGTGCTTCGTGCTTTTAAAGGCCTCTATTAATTTGTAGATAATGTTGAAAAATTATTTGTAGTATGTACATGTATAATAACTAGGATGCTGAAAAATTTGTGACTTTTAGTTGATAAGTATTTCCGATAGATAACCATTCCTGAAGCTATATCTAATTGCTGGATATATATCTGTATCTGCTGGATATATATCAATATCTGTTTTAAATAATCGAATAACACAGTTAATTGAAGACAAAGCATAAAACGCTTTGCTGAAAACATCTACAAATTACCAGGCGGGTTTTACCAATACGCAGGGTTGTCGTGGGGATTGAATTTTGAGTCCCCACCCCGTACCCAGAGAAAAACCTGTGGGTATCTCCACAGAATCCGCATACCCCAAATGATACGGCATCTGATTTATATGATATTTTTCTTCATATACGACTAGAATAGATGATGTCCAATATTTCAATCTCAGTAGAATTTCGAACTTTATGCCATCTGGCTCCGCCTTCGATGACCTGATTGTAAGACAATGATCTCCACTATAATTTACTTTCTGTCACCTGATCAACTCATGTGCATGGATATTATTTCTGTGACACAATGGAACTCAGACGAATGCATTTGTATTGAAGTGACTCTTCAATGATTGTCAGCCAGGGGCGACCGCACAAAAGGTGTTAGATTGAGAGTAGTTAGTGACAAGGTGATGTCAATGGGTGAATGATACTGTTAGATAATGATGGCTGCATACGGAAGGCAGTTTTTTAATTTTCGATTGTCGGAAGACCAGTTCTTCCCTCCCATTTTTATTGCCAGTAAAAATAAGTAAATGAAATCACACCACCCAACGTTTCGAGCTTCAAGCTCATCGACTGGGGCTATTAGGTAGACCTTTAACCTCCGCAGACGATGTAGACTTATTTGTAGCGAATCCTTGTATCGAGTGCCTATGCTATGCATTCATGTTTACGATTGATTTTCGGTTGAATTTTGCTAATGTAATCCGCTTCAGAAACTGGCTCTCAGGGCATTACTTTGCTTGCCAATTATTTCAATACTGAATAGATCGATACTGGTATTGTTCCAATCAGCGTGATTATGACATATGTGGTCTGAGAGAGCACTTTTGTTATCTTTCTTAGTGATACTGGACCGATGTTCGCTATAGCGGACGTGAAAAGGACGATTGGTAGAGATGGATCCGATTAGATCCGATGGACATTATGGTGTGTCAAAAAACCGAAGTTTGGAAAAGTTCAGGTGCTCAGCGTCCTAATGGTGACATTTGGTGTAAAACTAATATATATGTAATTTTAAGCCGATTGGACAACGTTTAGGGGTCGCGCAAATAGGTCAAAGTGAAGTTAGTTTGTCGTTTTTTGTCATTTTTGGGCTAAAAATAGACTCTGACGTCATTATGTGACCTCGAATGACCTTTTTGACCACTTGACATGATAGATAGGGGTCACATTTATATCTGTTGGTAATACATTATATGGCTCTTAAATGCTTTATTTCATCAGAAATCGGCATTTTATGATCAAAATTTAAGCAATTTCCAAGGGTCACGTGACCACTGTAAGACACGATGTTCAATGATAATGAAACGAAAAAGATCCATCCTTGAGTCTTTTGTACAGTCTACTTGTAATTTGACTTTAAATCATTTGACCTATGTTTGACCTTCCTTCGTGCACTCAAGTTGATCTAAGGATCGTACTAGTAGTCTTACATGTAGGCCTATCGCTTTTCTTACAAGTATCTATCATATCACGGATGAAAGTGATCATGATCACCTTCAGCGTAAACTCTGCTTAACATTTATCGATCGTGAGATCATTCAAGTTCAAGCATTGGCAAACTACCATTATTTCAATTCTAGATAACAAAACATCACGTTTGTCGTATTTTTAGTATAGGACTAATATGCATGTGGTTCCCAAATGAGTAGGAAGAACCATTGGATTATTTGAGTTCCTATTAGCACATGTATGCATTTCTTTTACAATTGTGCAAAGGAATTTTGTTAATATTGTTAAATGTGTCTTATTGTAGACCAGGGATGTGGAGTCGGAGTCCCGGAGTCCTATCATTTTTGCTGGAGTCGTAGTCGGAGTCCTATCAAATGATAGGACTCCGGCCTATAACTAGACCCAAAATAATATAATACAAGCAAATCATTTATTCTCGTGCATAGCTGTCATTGTCTTGATGTCAACTTTCTCCGTCAGACAAAAGTACAGAGACAGCAGTGCATACAAGGCTTATAATAGTTGAGGGAATGAACCGTGATAGTGAAAAAAGGATTGTCTTTTCACTCTGTGATTTAGTAGAGAAGACAAGCCTTCCTACTCGTAGCCTCGCTGCGCGCCAAAGGTCACATCAGAGACAAAAATGAAATACACTCAGCAAAAGAGAAAACAGGACACCTCGGTTTTCACTCTCTCTCTTAGCAGCATGTTTGATTGATTGCATAATCACGTGAGTGTGGCATCAGTCAGCTAGACCATGTCGAGGTAAATGACGACAGCTCATTGTCGTGTCAGAGACAATGAATTCGCGTTAATTGCTTACCGGTATTGTGGTTCTAGTCTCCATCTTAATCAACTGTTACAACTTACAGGATTTTGTACATGTAGTCTAAAATAAAAAAATGAAAGCATAGTTGTGGTTCTAGTCTCTATCTTAATCAACTGTTACAACTTACAGGATTTTGTACATGTAGTCTAAAATAAAAAAATGAAAGCAAAGTTCTCAACCAAGTTACATTTATTTGGAAAAAACCAATACTTTGTATAGCCCCCACGGGCTTGAAAGAGGCTGCTCACTCTTCGCGACATACCACAAATCAATTGTCGAATAAACGTCTGAGGCATATTATTCCAGCAGTCCACCATTGATTGTTGTAACTGCTGAATGCTCTGTGGAGGATGAGCATTGTTCTGTATCTGTCTCTTCAAGTAACTCCAGACATGTTCTATAGGATTCATATCTGAAGAGCGGGATGGCCACTTGAGAGTACGAACTTGCAGTTGATCCTTCCGAAGTTGCACTGAAGCTGCTCTGTGGGCCGGGGCATTATCATCTTGTAGAATGCAATTGGCAGTTCCACCGTATGCTCTGTTCATGAATGGAATTACTTAATCTTCAAGAACTGCTTCATATGTTGATGCTGTCACATTGTTTCTCAGAAACACTAACTCCGTCTTGCCACGGAGGGAAATCCCTGCCCAAACATGCAGAGAAGGCCCTTGACTTTCGGAGATTTGGACATGCTGGTTGAGAAGCTCTTGTCGTGGATACCTCCACACGCGCATGCGTCCATCGGCTCTCATCTGTAAAGATGACCCGCTGCCATTGCTGAACCCTCCAATGAATCCGGTGCATGGCCCAGCGTTCACGATTAGCCACATGAGCAGGACTGAGTCGGGGTTTTCTACGCATTCGCCGACAGCGCAATCCATTCTCCTTCAGACGATTTCTTATGGTTTGTACGGATAATTTGCTGCCCCATTTACTCCTTTCTCCCCATTGAATACGCAGTAGGGTAGCCGAAAGTGTTGGATTCCCCCTGACCAACCTCACCAACCTTCTGTCCGCCCTCATAGTCGTTTGTCGACGCTTCACTAATTTTCCAGCATGCTCTACAGTTTTTCACAGGCAAGTAAAGATAGTTTCTGACTCGGATCTAATTTATTGGTCGAAAATAAAAGGATTTAAAGTTACAGCGTGACGGGCCTTCGGCGTCCAGCGCCTTCTTAACGGTCGATGGTCAAATGGCGGTCTGCAAACTCGGTGTGAAGATTTATAAAGAAGTGAATGATATTAAGAATTGTGTTGCTTGTTGAATGTGAGGTGATCAAAGTGAGAAGGCAGACTGTAGCAAGGTAATTCATGTCTTCTATTGATTGTTGGCTTCAAGTGTGTAATGGCTTTTGCTTCAGTAAATGTTGTGTCTCGAGTGTTCATCAGCCTAGCAATGAAATCGATCTGAAAATCCTCGATGCTACCTAGATCATTATGTTTATTTTTATTATGCTCATAGAGAGCGCTGGATGCAGACTTATTAATAATTGCACGTCTATGTTCTGCGTGCCGAGTGGAGAATTTCCTTACAGTCTTTCCAATGTAACATTCTCCACATTTATTACAAGTGTACCTATATACTACGTATTTATCACTACATTTAAACTTAGGTAAACATTTACAGATTTGACAGCTACAAGTATTATAGAAATTTTTATTTTTCCTTATTTGGTTTACCGTCTGTCTACCGTATTCATTAATAACTGTAACAGGTAAGTCAAACTTCTTAACTGCTTTAATTTTTCTATTACATTTATCGCTGATAAATGGAACTTTAAAATAACAATTATTTTGGTTCTTGATTTTATTTCTGCTCCTATACTTGTTCCTTTTCTTGGGAAAATTCTTGTTACTGTAGCCATTTTTAATTGGAATGTCATTAAATTCGCTAACTTTTTCTTTTTGCATCACTTCATTGCTACACCGATTACTTATATCTTTTAAGCGGTTATTAATGAAACTACTTTTGACATGATTGGGCACGAAAGAGTCCCTTCTTAAGGTTATGTCGGAATGGCCTGGTTTGTGGTACCCCGCATATTGAACTTTATTATTAATTATTTTTACTTTTATATCTAAGAAGGGTAACCAGTCCATTGGGTTATGAGCTTCCATTGTAAATTTTATGCTTGAGTTTACTGCATTAAAGACATCAGTTATATGGGACAGTAAGTCACTATTATACTCTATTGGACCAAGGATGATATCATCGATGTATCTCATATAGAGCGACGGAGAAAAGCTTAATTTTTCAACAGCCAATTGTTCTATATGACTCATGAAAATCACTGCAAATGCCGGGGCAAAATGTGCGCCCATGGGTACTCCCATGGAGTAGCGCCCATGGGTGCGCTCTCTATGAGCATAATAAAAATAAACATAATGATCTAGGTAGCATCGAGGATTTTCAGATCGATTTCATTGCTAGGCTGATGAACACTCGAGACACAACATTCACTGAAGCAAAAGCCATTACACACTTGAAGCCAACAATCAATAGAAGACATGAATTACCTTGCTACAGTCTGCCTTCTCACTTTGATCACCTCACATTCAACAAGCAGCACAATTCTTAATATCATTCACTTCTTTATAAATCTTCACACCGAGTTTGCAGACCGCCATTTGACCATCGACCGTTAAGAAGGCGCTGGACGCCGAAGGCCCGTCACGCTGTAACTTTAAATCCTTTTATTTTCGACCAATAAATTAGATCCGAGTCAGAAACTATCTTTACTTGCCTGTGAAATGCATCGCCTGACTCGCAAACTGGTCAACTATGTCATGCTCTACAGTGCCTGTCGCTGCTGTTTTAAGCCACAGGTTGCGTATAGTATTCGGAGACCTCTTAAAGAACCTCGCCACATAGCGGTAGGACCGACCTGACTTAAGCATTCCGATGGCTTGCCGTCGCTCAGAAGTTGTCATATGTCTTATCTTTCTTTCATTAATGTTTGATTTGCAACAATGCCTGCAAATTTATCTATCAATGACAAACGAGTTGATAAGAGACTCGATGCGCCTGTCTTGATGCTAATTAGTCAGCTGTCATTCACGGCACAGATCGCAATTGAACAATAATCAAGTGCTACCGCTGAAAGTCAAGATTGCAAGAGTGAGAGATACGGTTGTCCTGTTTTCTCTTTTGCTGAGTGTACTTGTTTGTTTGAGAACATTACTTCTTACCCTCACGTTAATCGTGTGTGATGGCTCCTCTAAAGCGGATATTAAAATCGAAAGTGTACTCATTTTTTTTGGAGAAGGATGGGGATTTTCGTGCCTGATAGAGACTGGAGAAAACCCTGTGAAGCACAAATCAAGAAGATGGGAGGAGCCGAGTCGCAGGCATCCAACTTAAAGCAACATTTGATCAACTTTCATCGAAAATGATTGATAATTGATGCAATCATCACTAAATATCGATTCAGGTAAGCCTATAATGATGTGATGTAGGCTACCAGTCAATTTTTCAAAAAACTATGCTTATATACTTGCCACGCGGAGTGGGAGTCGGAGTCCTACAACCCCCGGAGTCGGAGTCCTATCAAAATGATAGGACTCCGCATCCCTGTTGTAGACTCATCTTGACAACACAGGTTTGCGTCCACGCGGGCAAATATTTTTCATTATAACGTTTCTTTTCACTTGTCCAAACAAACATTAAATTGGCTATTGAAAATAGTGTTTCGGATAATAAATCCAAAATCAAAAAAATAAAAGCACTCGCCAGCGTGGATTTTTTTCTTAACCGAATTCTAATATTTCACAAAATTGCGACAATAGCAAACAAAAGATGGCTATGTGTCAATTTAAAAACATGCTAAATGTTAATTTAAAGAAACCGATACTCATGTGATAGTGAATCACTATGCCGGAATCCCACCTGAAACCAAAAATGGATTTAGCATTCGGTTGCACTGCTCAAATAATTTAGTAGCTGCTAATTTTTGATAGAAATAAAAATACCAAATTAAATTTTTGACCATCTCAAGTGGCCATCATCAGACGGTCGAAATATCAATTCGATGTATTTATTTGTATCAAATATTTGCAGTCACAAACATCTATAAAATTAGCATGAGTAGAGATTACAGGAAAGTATAGCCAGGAGCATCAATCGAGATAAATGTAAAAGCTTTTGGAAATGGAAAGCACAATTGTGTCGACATACATAAATATTCAACAAATACAACTGAGAAAAAGCGCTACAATTATTGTACAAGTAGATATAATTTCTTGTGTGTGTTCCTATCAATATGCAATCAACAATATGTACATAATGAATACCTGCGTATCAGAACATTTGAAGACATTAATAACATCAGACAAAATTTCATGCATTTAGAATCAATCAATTCATATAAAGTGCAACCATAAAATGTTCATATTCAAGAGCAAAACAGGACTTTAAGTTAGTAAATCTAATGTGTGAGCAGATCTACAACACACACGTAGAATATATCTTACAATTCCAAGAAGAATGCTAATGGGAAGTTGTCCACATTTGCTGCATGCTGTAAATGGTTTATAGTGTATGAGCCTACAAATACATGCCTACGTGTATATACAGGCCTATATTATGTAATCATAGTAATAGTTTTCACCGATATCATGATCACATAATTATACGTTCAGATTTATGTTTATTGTGAATGTATATTTTCTATAGAAATGGTTAAAATCTTATCTGATGTGTCAATGTGTTTCTCTGATTACTCTAAATAGGCCTATACAATTAGCATGCATTACTTTAAGTACCGGCATAAAATATTTTTGATTTTTCAAATGTGGATGCAATCCACAGAATCTATCTAGATATTAAGAAATATCTAGTCTATTCGTCCGTACCACTCGTGAAAATTGTGCGTGCCACTAGCACTAACCAACCATTCTTTGGTTGTCCACAGTGACACGAATTGGTAGATGGGTATGCCTGCGGAAGTAAATCCATGTTTCTGTGGTTTCCACGGAGAGTTGCGGTTGTCTGAAGGCTGGAACACTCATAATAGGTGCATTTATTTGGCAAATGTAAGTGGCAAATGTAAGGGTAATCCTGGCACAAGCTGGCACACTGCTAATAAATATATCCGGTTTGTTGACTGGGTGGTGTAAACGATTTTCACAAGCTGCACGGATGGATGGATCGGTATGCCTGCGGAGGTATATCCACATTTCTGCGGATTCTGTGGAGAGTTGGGGTTCTCTGAAGGCTGGTATACTCTTTGAAAGTAGACTTTTATAATTTTTTTAATTAGGTTTATAGATATTTTCCATTTTGAATTACTGGTACGGCTAGCTGCATATATCCACCGTGCTACTTTGAACTTACTTTATCGAGTTTCTCAGTTAATAAAATGAAATTCAATGAAATAATGAATGACACACACTTCACACGTGTCATATTATTCGCTCATATGATTAACAATTCATAAGCATGCGACGTATGATAATTTTGGCTCTAACTTCACATCCGTGCCACCTCGAATAATCGACGATTTCTCGTTAACTGCTACATTATTTAGAAAAATGAGTGGTGGGCCACCACAGGTGGCACAAGCTGGCTCACTCTCAAATTATGTTTAGATGCTGCTTTCGAAAGCGGCGAATACGATTTTCAATATGGCACGGATATTGGCACGTACCAATATCCGTACCATATTAGAAACGACGATTTACTCATTATTAGTTTATACGACTATTATTAGTAGTCTCCGTGGCACATTGATTAAATTCATGCTTAGCGCTCTTTTGGTCCGGAGGTCGATCGAGCACCGAAAGTGTGATTGGAAGTCGACAGGAATGGCATCCGGACTAAAAGTACTCCAGAAAAGTCTGGCTATGTCAGCACCGTCTAAGCCCCCACCCCAGTATGAGGCAGTAATGACTCAAAAAATCATTTTCATAAATATTTATTTACACACGTTACTCACAATAGGCTAACTTCACAAACTTGAAGAGTTGACATTCTTGAACTTGTCATTCAAGAAGTTTCTATAATTTCTATTCTTCATATATAAATTCTATATACATATATAAATTCTATATTCTTTATATATAAAGTTTCTATAACACTACATGAATATGCACTTTAATGCATTCTGATTTTCTCAAGAGCATTCTTCGCAGATGAAAGGGCTATTATATCGATAAGCCATTCCTTGAGAGAAATGGATATCAGAATTTTACAGTCACAGAACTGTTGATGAAAATGCTCATGATTCTCTTATTCCTTGATATTTCACACCATGCGGAGAAAAATTGAATGCGCAAGCCTTCGCAATAGCCTCATGTTGTTCTGCACCTTTCTTGTCTATTTGTGTTTCTTATTAAACCAAGAGATGTTTTCCTCTTATTTTTGTATTTCTTATTAATAGGCATCCTGCCTGCATTTTGCTATTAATTAGATACCGATGGATTTATGCTGGTAATTAAATGCACACATTATGCTAATCACAGGCCTTCTTAGCTGGTCTTACCCATACAGAGTTTTCTTTATTAAGCTTCAAATTTTCAATGAAGACATGGAAGCCGTTCAAATTGAATGTTTGGCTGAAATTTATAATCTGTTATTCTCAATTTACATCATGCGACAATTGTGTTAATGTTTTTAGTGAGCATTAATGTAGCGCTATCAAACTTGCAATAAATCACTTTCAAATGCATTGAATACCCACGAAAAAGACTTACAATTATGATATGTTCACGCGGATGTACGTATGTATCAAGGCCCATTCTTATCAATGTAGAAAAAGTGTAAGAAAGCAAATGCACTTCTAATACTGGTCTCAGACTCCCAGCGCATAAAGGGAGATATATTTTTCATGATTTCTCAGCTGATCCATTTTAATTTATCTTAATCTGCTTTAGAAAGCAGTGAAAATGCTTTTTCTTTAATTGACGATATATTTCTGATTTTTGTTATTGAAAGTTTTGGTTATCGCAAACAGTTTTAGGAGAAAATGGGAGATTGGAATTTAGTTCTACATCATGGGCTATATTCTATTTTCTGTATGAAAATTTTGCACAAAGAACATTGCAATGTGTTTTTTATTGTTATCGAGTATTTATACAAACGCATATTGCATGTGTATTTTATTTTTTGGATGTTTGAATTATGACATCATTATGATGTGGTTGTATAAGTAATTCATAACAAATCAGAGCTTCAAAATAGACGTCAATTATTGTGTTGGCATGTTCATGACATAATGTTTTTTTGTACTTAGAGAACTGATATTCTCCGAGCAAGGCATATTGGCATACCCTTCACCAAACTCACAGCTTCGAGAATTTCATTTGATTCTATCAGTAAGTAAAAATTATTACTGTTCGATCACATTCACCTGAGCATTCAAGCAAAAGGCGAGAATAGTGCTGGAGAGGGAGAGAAACACATTTAACTGGCATTAGTAGAAACTCTTAAACAGTTGCATGCTTCATCTAATAGTGGATGAATGAGCATAATATATGTAGCTTCATTAAGAAACCGGATTTTCATGAAGATAATTACCAGGTTGCCGAATTGTCATTTTTTATGTCATATAATAGCGCACATGAACGCATACCTTTTAACTATGATAATCTCATCAATCCTGGGATAAAGTGAAATATGGTAACTACGCTTGTAATTACCAATAGTTGGTCATAATAATGATTTAAGAATAATGAGCATTACCTGAAATGCACTGCAGCACAGCGAAAACATGAGAGCTGCTGCAGCGATTCAAATGATAGATGATCACCATGACCACCAAGCTTTTGCTTGAAATATAATGTCTATGTATAGTGGTGCGGTAGAGTGAGGGGAACATGTCTTCTTGTACGTAGAACGTATTTTAGGAGGATTTGGGGACTCTTCAATTTAGAAGAATTTATGTAAATCATTTGATCTAGGATGAATAGCAATGCGATTGGAAGTTGAATTTTGATTAGGCGCATTATTAAGTGAAATATATAATATATATATATATATATATATATATATATATATATATATATATATATATATATATATGTATATATAAATTAATAAGATGTGCGTCTCGCACTCTTCTTATGCCGAAGCCACTAACATCAACACAGTAGCATTAGAACAGAAGGCATGGTGTCTTAATGTCAAGACTTGTTACGTGTTCCCTACACCATAAATTGCTGATGTCATACTTCACGGTTTGAATAGCAGGTTTGATGATCCCGTCGTTATTATGGTTCTGAATAAGTCACTAAGAGACGGGATTCGTTTTGCAGTTATTAAAAATCGACACTGTAAGCATCGCCAGCACCTCGCGATACTGAGTTGCCTTATGTACTGACTCAGTGCCTAATACGAATTAGGTAGCTTTTAGTTATGCTCTCGTAAGTTGGTTTCATATATACCAGTAATTCAACATTTATAATGCTACTTCAAATCTAATTTTCACTATGGCTTTCCGTGGGGAGTGGACATAACAAAATTGCATAATCAATCAGTCAAATTAAATGAAAATAGGCTGCATCATCAGCAATCATCAGCAATCGACACTACCTCCTACTTTATTTCGTGATTTACAAAACTGTAAAACAAAATACATGTATTGCGTTTTATAAGTGAACTTTTCATGAATACTACATTTCAGAAGAAAAATGAAATGGATTTACATGCATGCCTGATACTGGAATATAAGTGTAGGCCGGCATTCCTGGGACTGCCGGCCCAAAAAAAGGATGCCATGGAGATCGGCTTGGGCAGAGGTGGAGGAGGGATGAATGCGTGTAATATGTTGAAATTTGGAAAATCCAAATGTTATGATTGAGAGGAACCACACGATCGACTATCCATCTTAATCTAAGGTAACTTAGAGCAGTTCAATTATATCAGTACTAATTGCAATCTGCACATAATTTCCTAAAAGCAAATTTTGGAAATAGGCTGAAATAGTTAATTCAATAGTTAAGCATTCAATTTGCTTATCATTTATCAGGTGGAAGAAGCTTCATTTAGTTCATTACACCAAGAAACGCTGTAGTCCGGCAGCCAGAACGAGTCTCTGCCGGGAACGAGGCCGAAAGTGAAAGACTTTCACAGAATGATGTACACCCTATGCCTACTACGAATTGGCACGTCTACCGAGATCTAGTGAGTTCCTCTTCTTGTCAGACAAGATCAAAGAAAAACACATGTAAATCCAATTCGACGCAAATTGAAGTTTTTTGGACAAAGTGAAATTTTTCTATGTTTTTTCTTATCAATTGAAAACTATAACTTTCGGGATGATATGTCTTCTGGTCATTTCCTATCATGTCCATGTCAAAACTTATGGCTCTATGCGTTTCAGTTGTTAAGAGAAAACAGAGAAAATCGCATTTTTAACAAAAACTTTAATCTGCCTCCCAAAAGCTTCAAATTGCGTCCCCTGATAACAATTTATCCAGCCCGTCTCTTCTGGACCTCGTTCTATCTCCTGATACTGATCTCATCGAATCTGTCGACGTTTTACCCCCTATTGGCTCGGTCGATCACAGCCTAATCAAGATCTCAATTCCTGAAACTCAAATGAACGCTCCAAACGATGACCACGCAAGAACTGTCTACGATTTCAACATGATCAAAGATTGGAGTGCTATCCAAAACTTTATACTTTTTACTGATTGGTCACCCCTGTTTGAATCAACATCCATAGATGATGCCTGGAAGTTCTTCAGCAAAACAGTCCAAGAAATTCTGTTCAGCCATGTCCCGACAAAATCTGCTGAAAAGCATCAATACAATCTACCTTTCATTACTGATGACTTTCGACGTTTCTATATCCAAAAAAAGCAGTACTGGAATCGATATAAGGGCACTAATTCTGAATTTGACCTACTTCAATATCGCTCCAATCGAAACGCATTGAGCTCTGAAATCCATAGGATCCGTCTCGAAGGATACGGAAAGAAGATTGACTCACTTCTAGCTGCTCCTTCTACTAGACGATACTGGAAACTAGCTGGGCAACTCTAAATTTTCTGGTGCACCTCCGAGTCTACCGGATCTCCGCTACAATAACGACTATTACCGCTCCAACAAAGACAAAGCAGAACTTTTCAATAAAATATTTTCCAATGCACAACAAGGTGACGAAACACGTATCTTCCAAGCCGAAGATTGCACCCCAACAACTGATTCCATGATCTCAAATATTAATATATCTGATGATGTTGTTTTCAAAAAACTTTCCACACTTAACACTTCCAAATCCCCTGGGCCGGACAGACTGAGCAACCTTTTTCTTACCCAATTTGTTACAGAGCTAACTCCGATTTTGTCCCACCTATATCGCGTATCCTTAGAAAACTGCAAACTACCTGACGAGTGGAAAATGGCCACAGTGGTGCCAGTATACAAGCGAAAAGGAGATCATGCCAACCCTGACAATTATCGTCCCATCTCCCTGACGTCATCTATTGTGAAAGTTATGTAAGATATCATAAACAACCAACTATCCAACTTCCTCTGTCACAACAAAATTTTGCACGAACATCAAGTTTTGTTTTCTCAAAGGTCATTCTGCAGCAGAGCAAGTTGCGCTTATTCAACAAAAATGGACTACAGCCATGGAGAAAAATCAGACAACAGCGATTGCCTTTCTGGATTTATCCAATGCTTTTGGTACAGTTCCACACGAGGCCTTGCGCCACAGACTACTAGCCTCAGGTATTCGTGGTAACCTCTATGGATGAATTTCCAACTACCTCACAAATCGTCAACAACAGACCAGAGTAGGGAACTCTTTCTCGTCATGGAAGCCTCTATCCGCGGGTGTTCCTCAGGGCAGTGTTCTTGCACCCACCCTCTTTACTCTCTTCATTAACTCTCTCATAAAGGCCGTTAATTCCAAACCCTTCGAAAACTCTCCGCCTGTTGAGTGTATGGCATACGCGGATGATTCATTAATATATGCTTCCCATACTGATCCTGTCATGGCAGTTGCGTACGTCAACAAATCTCTTCAAGACATTCTTGCATGGTCCAAAATATGGGGTATGAAGTTCAACACCACAAAAACTGTATCTATGCTAATCTCCAAGTCCAAGAAAAGACCCGCTCCGAAAGGAATAACCTTCGAAAACAAACTCATTTCTTTCAAATCCACATGCATCTTGGTATTGTTCTTACAAATAACCTGAAGTATGAAAATCACGTCAAACATATATGCTCCGAAATAAACAGAGAACTCTACGCGTTTCGTATTTTGTGCTCCAACATTCCCTACTGTAAAGATCTCCTCATTCAACTATACAAGACATACATTCGGCCACACCTGGAATATGGATCCCTCGCCTTCGCTGGAATTGGCAAAGTACTGTCCGACAGACTTGAATCTCGACAAAACAGAGCCATCAGATATATTTTGCGCTTGCCTCTCCGTACCCATCTCGGTCGGACTCATTATGATGAGGTTAAGCTCGAGCTGCTGTCTGTTCGTCGTGCTCGTATCATTGCAAGCACAGCCTATAAAATGATTAACGATACTTGTCCCCGTGCTTTTCTCTTATATAAACCCTTACAACGTCAGCTCAATTACAACCTCAGACAAACCTACTATGAGCTGCTTAAAAATATGCAGCCCACTAATCCGCCATCCGAGCGCTTTCGGCGGGCACCTTCATCCCTCACAAGTGGCATTATAAACATTCTTCCCCACTCATCCCTACAATCATGTTCACTGTCAGCTTTTCAAACCCACCTGAAATCCCTTGCCTCACATGTTTTGTGCAATTTTCCGAATCGGTCTTAACTCTGTGTGTGTATCCAGTGTCTTTGTTCAATAATGTAATGTGTGAACCGTATAGTCTTTGTATGTTGATAAGTACTTCCTATCAGTACTATTTTCAACATTATTTAGCATGTGCATTCGCGCTGTGCTAGTGTATCCAAGCAGTCTTGTAGTTGTACATCTTTCCAACGGCATATATTTGCCATGGCTAATAAAATGTTGATGATGATGATTGGATTTACGTGTTTTTCGGTGATCCTGTCTGACAAGAAGAGGAACTCACTAGAACTCGGCAGACGTTCCAATTCGTAGTACGCATAGGGTGTACATCATTCTGTGAAAGTCTCACTTTCGGCCTCGTTCCCGGCAGAGACTCGTTCTGGCTGCCGTACTACAGTTTGCAACAGCGTATGATTGAATTGTACACAAACTGACTTTCAGAAAAAGGGGATGCCGATAAAGAATGTAAATTTTTCTGTGGATGGGTGTGAGGATAGGGCAAGCAACGACAAAATCTGAGGAATAAGGAATTGGGTATCATTGCTGAAATTCTCTAAGGATGGGGTCAAGACAGGGATCTAAAACTGATTCCGACGTCAGCTCTGTCAATCATTGGCAAAATTCCCTGGCGTGATCACACCAGCTGCTTGAATGCCTGGTCTGTTTCAGTTGTTTCAATTTAAAATGGTCTACGTATAAAGTGGTCTCCAAAATGTTCTTGATCAAACTGTCCAAAAGAAAAGCCGCGAAGTAAAATTTTGATAACAGAGACAATTTCAGCAACATCTTAAACCTCCACGAACTGCCAGAGTCCGTTAACTTTCTGGCTTCAATTTTGACAGAAACCTAGGTTTCATATTTTGCTGAAAAACGTTTCTCTGTTACGATCTGAAACAATTCCAGTTTGCGACTTTGCCTTGCCCAGTTTCATCAAAACTTGGCTTCAGGACCATTTTGTAAAAAAGTCTATTGCTACCTGGAACCGTTTCAATCAGTTGTGAGCGCGCCGCCGCAATGTGATATGTGACACTGCGGTGTTCGAATAAGTGAGACTCTAAGTATTTTGAAATTGATGTAATCTTAATTGCATCTTTTGTCGGATGTCTTTAATATCTGCTTTTAGAAAAAGTATATTGGCGTATTTTCAATCAGGTTTGGTAATATTTGAACAAATGATGCAAAATTTGCTTTTGACGCAAAAGCAGTGATTGAAGGAATTCACAGTATACTCTTAGAAAATATATCTATTGTGCAATGTCAAAGAAACAAGTCTTCTCAGTGAACATCGATATTATTAGAGCCTTTAGTGACATTTTTGAACTGTCTATGCAAACATTGTTGACCAGTCGACAGGAGATCATTTTATGTTGTCACAAGTTGAATCAGCAAAACTCCCCAAAGTTTGGTCGAGATTTATAATTTAAAGTCAAAAAGTTATACACTTCAGACGGGCCTTCGGCGCCCTGCGCCTTCTATGGTCGATATCTATGCAGATGTTATTTGCAGTGTTCATATGGGATCGTTAAAATATAAGTGAGACAATATTACACTCACATTTACTCCTTATGTTTTATGCAGAAGATGAAGAAAAGATTAAGAGATTGTGTTCATAATATCTGTGCATTAATTGTCATTGATTGTTTTTTTCTCTTAATAATTATCCTTTGTATTCCTTACAGAATGCTGATTCGACGGTAACTAAAATTCGAAATCGGCTGAAAAATTTACATTTAGAAGTAAGCAAAAATTGAGGGTCGTTACACATAGCAGTGGCTTAACAGCTTCTAGTATAGGTCATCATGTAAAGGCACTAAGAGGAATTAATTTATTAAACAGCAATATCTTTTCAGTTCAGTGATCCGATGGAAGTTGATCCTCATTTGTTGGAAAATTGTTTTACCTACACCATTCAAGCGAAATTGGCTCCGGTGTGGAACAAAGTTGGTAAACAATTGCTGAAAGGTAACCCACTATTTCATAAAATATCTTCGTGAATGTCGATGTTATAAATTTCAAAATCTGCAGAACGGAAGTTGACACTTCTCAATTCTGTTTGTCCTCATGCAGTTTACTTGAAACCTACTAAGGTAGCCATTATCTGAAAATTAAATTCGAGTATTTCTGAAAATGAAAGTGAACTGTCATATCGAGCGCAGCTGACCAGATTCTTCGGGAGATTTTTCTCATGAATGAAGAACGAAAACATTCGAAACAACGAAGAGAAAAACATAGTGCTTCTCAATTGCAATGCTATGTATTATCATTCATCGAATGAAATTTGGAAGCGTTGTTAGGACGAAATGGATGAATTTCAACGGTTTGAAAATTTCGACTTAGCTAGATTTTCCATGTAAGCTACACATTTCCTGTTGATTTATATACCAAATGATAATAATTTCGAACATGCTTGATGATATCATGGAACACAATATTTAACTAAATCCATATTTTTTGTCAGACAAGCAATTTAAATATAGCACATTTTCTTTCTGCTGAATATTTTGTTTCGCTATCAGTAATGAAGCATGGTGAGAGGATCCATTTATGATTTGCTAAGGCATGTAATGAAGATCTGAACAAAATTTTCTCCCAGACATCCTCCTGGACAGTTCTTCTTATGATCATGTACCCTTATGAGAGCGCCTATTTGCTAAGCAATTTCAGAGCGGAGAAATTGTAGAGCTGTATTGATTTGCACTGGGCATGTTGCCTCTGTTAGTGAGACCGACAAGAAGTATAAAGAAGCGGAAAATTTCATCAAATGTACCAAGTGACATTGTACATCATTTGCATTTGACTGAATATCTTAATACACATGTGAAGTAGTCCTGCGCGGTGACGATTTTCGTGCATTTCACGGCACTGCAGTCAAAATGGCTTCACCGCAACCGCACCACACCGCAATGAATGAAATTTTACCGCGCCACACCACAGGTGTGTGTCACCGCATCGCACCGCACCGCAACGCTATCTGGAGCCTTTATATATAAATATATTATAACCCCTTTGGTTGGCTGTATCAATTCTATCTTTTTTAAAGTTAATCCCGTCATAAATATCTAATGGGTATATGAAATAGAAAAATATATATAAAAAATGTATGTTAGTTTCTATTTCACACTATTCAGCATGAGTACTCCTCTTTCTACTCGCAGCTGCGGCTGTTTAAAGTGTAAAGAATCTACATTCAAAACTAAAAAACTGCAGATTATTAATATATTACTCCTTAAAATGAATTGTAAGACTTAATTAGTACGAGAACTATCCCGGACTTGAACTATCGCAATCACCGCACCGCGCAGGACTCTAATGTGAAGCTATAAATGCCAATGAAATAAATCAATAGTGCAATGTCAAGGTAAGTGATAAGAATTCAGCCAATCAAAGCGAATCCAGACTGTAATTAATACAGCTATACACAGTATTTTTGAGTGTAATGGGTTGGTTTCATAAGAGAAATGTCAACAGCTTATGCAATATGTAGCTATAATTGTACTTTGAATTGTCGAATCAGTTTAAATGAATTATTATTCGGACCAAAGGAACAAGGTTGGTGGTATCTTATAATAGTTGATGCTTCTAGTTTTGAGGAACGAAGGCTTGCTTTGCTTGTAGGCTAACATGTTCCGATATTTTTATTTTCAATTGTCTCTCTGTTTTAAAGATATGCATTGGAGGCACAGTCGAATGTTATAATAGCATAGAACGGTGGGAATCTTAGATGCGGTCTTTGGAACTAGCTGCACGAAATCAGGGACTGTGTGGTGGGTTTGCAGGGGAATTCACCTCATTCTATGCGCATGTTCGCATGATTTTTACTTGTAACTTATCTTTTTCTCAACTTGCATTGTTGTCAATCATAGGGTAAGTATATTAGGTAGAGGAGCAACTCATCAGTAATTAAATCCACTTTGTGTGTGCAGTTTCGATTTTATTCAATGAACTCAGATGAGACACAGCATCACATGTGAGATATGCAAATTATTACACTTTTGGAGAAATTTTGGATCTGACTGATCGTGATAGAAAAACAGAATGAGAAATGCACAGAATGCATTTTACAAATCCTCCGTGTCATGTAAACCTGCGCGGAGAGGTAATATAGTTTGTTAAATTAGCAATCCGATGGGTTACTGTCACGTGAATACATAGCCTTATCAATAAGAGCACTTTCTTGAGCGTGATCAGATCACAAGTTATAACCTGCCTCTGGAAGAGCAAAATAAAATAACCACTGACAATGATCACAATTAAGCTATAAGATGTAAATGAGCCTGCATTACCAAAAAATTCATTGAAATCTTAAAATTAATTATGCCAATGAAAATGGAATTAAAAACTTGAAATTTCAGCCAAGAAAGCACAATCAGATGTCGACGTTTTTATGAAGAGTTGCTTATAATGCAGTTCATGAATTTACTTTGATAATCAGCATAATTTCCGCTTAATTAAGATGCTTCACCCCGGTCCGGAAAAAAATTTAGTTCGAAAAAAATGCAATTCATTTCCGTTTGCACCATCGTGTAGAGCAGGTCGCGAGGACTTGAAAAAATATAGCATGCGAAATAATCCATCGAGCTAATCAAAAGTTATTGATACTTATTGATTTTTTATTGATTTTTTCTAATTTTTGCGAAATAAAACTGATTTGCTGCATTGTTAAAAAAATGCAATCAAATTTTTTTATATTAGCTTGTTTAGGACGCCAAGGACAACGCGGAAATCAAGTTTGCTGAAAAATTGATCGAGCTAATCAAAAGATATTTACATTTATTGATATTTTTCATCGATTTTTGAGCTATTTTATGAAAAAAATTGATTTAAGTCACTGAAATCAAAATGCAATCCAATTTTATTCACACTAATTTGTCCAGTACGCTCTGGAGAATACAAAAGTCAAGTTTGCTGAAAAATTGATCGAGCTAATCAAAAGTTAATTACATTTATTGATTTTTTCATCGATTTTTGAGCTATTTTATGATCTAGTTTACTATTCAGAATGCAGTAACTTGTTTTATTGGCAGCCATTCCCCCATGGGTGAACCGTTCGTGAAGTTGATGAATGTATCCCCTTATCATTTTCCATTGTTTTTGCTATCATTAACTTTACTCGTGCTACGATGCCACCTGATTAGCATGAAGTCGCATATCTTAAAAACAGATCTCTGTATCAGTGTGTGTGTGATCTTCAACAATATCGAATACAATACTCTCGTATGCGGCGCTCATCGACAAGCGAAACTCGCAGTCCTTAACTGACGACAGCAAACTTTCTTTGTTGTTATGTAATAACGGATGATCGTAATTGTTGCGTAATCACGGACGAATAAACATTGTAAACAGTGTTCATTGTAAACAATTTGCAAGTGCAGTCTATGTTACAATCAAGGGCGAAATCTCTGAACTTTTGATAATAATCTGCTTACCTCTTGCTAGAGTAACTATAATTTTTCCAGTTAAACGATGAGTCACAGGGTCTCTGCTCCAACTCATGAAGAGGCACGATATTTAGTATGCCTGATCTGTGGAGAAAAGGGATCAGCTAAAATTTCTCCTGGTCTAATAGAAACCATTACAGAAAAGTTCCTTCCTCGATATGATCCTTCCGATCCCTTTCTACCCTGTGCTGTTTGCTCCACTCATCAGAAAGCTCTCTATGAGATGAGACGTGGGAGCACTGATAGGAAATGCGAGCTCCAGGACCTCAACAAATACTACTCGAGTTCTGCGCACTGGACGCGAGGTTCCTGCGACACTAAGAGCTGCATCATCTGCTCTACTGCGAGGACCAATCCCGTTGGGAAAAGTGGCTCTACAACAGCAAATAGGAGAGGTAGACCACCAACAAAAGAAGAATACATTCCAACCAAGGTGTGCCCATCTTGCTTCGGGCCTCAAGCCAAAGGAATTGCTCACAGATGTTCCCGCACATCGAAATTGGAAAACACGCTGACAAGCTTTTCCCCAAAATCAAAGGAAAAGTTATGTAGTACAATCCTCAAGGATCGCAGCAGGCAAGAAGGGTCACTGCACCGAATTCCCTTGGCAACAACAAATGGCAAGAATCTTGAGGTGTCTCTGTTCCGTGAGCCGTGGTCAGATGAACAAGTCATGTCCTCCGAAGAATTATGCAGACTTCAAGTTGGCACAAACCTATCAGGTAAGTTTCTCTCGGTTACAAATTTCATATGTAACAGATCAATTCATTTTCAATGAAAAAAAAATAAAGAAGCAAAGTAATAAGTCAAAGTAAAGCAAAACAGACATATTTTCACTTTTCATTTCAGGAAATCAAGCTAGTGCCATCGCTTCGACAATACGCAGAAGATTTGGACGCAAGTCTGTTGAGTCATATTCGCGTGAGAAACTGGCGGAAATGGGTAGACAAATGGAGGACCATTTCCATGTAATAGATGGAGTATTTTTTGAGTCAACCGGCTCTAGTATGGTCAAAATAATCGAACGACCAATTGTCATAGCAAAAGACTGCAATGATGTTATTGATAAAATTCTTGCGGCAAGAGAGATAGATCCATCAGACTGCTTGATAAAAATTGGAGTCGATGGGGGTCAGGGCTTTTTTAAGATTTGTCTTTCGATATGTGATACCACGGGAGAGGCAGAAACACAGTATGGAGCTGCGGCTGGTGGTGTAAAGGGTCTGATAATTCTCGCGATGATTCCTAACATAAGTGAGACCTATGCTAATTTGGAGACCGTATTTGAGGACATCAACATCCCATTCAACCACACCTTCTTGTGCACCGATCTCAAGTTGGCAAACTTGATCGTTGGGATCGGGGCACATAGCTCAACATACCCATGTTGTTATTGCGAAAGCTCTCCAAGGGACCAGTGGATCACAGCTTCATTGCGCACCTTCAGGAGAATTCGGGAGCTGGAATCTCGCAGAAATGCTATGGAGAAGGGAGGAGTCGGACCATCAGACCCTCGTTTTTTCAAGAGTGTGCAACATGAGCCACTCATTAATTGCGAGTCTAAAGTCTTGGAGAGAGTACCACCTCCGGAGCTCCATCTATTAATGGGAGTAGTCAATCATGTTTACAGACAAATGCACCAGGTACGTCTAATTATTATAGAACTGAAAACTTGATAATCAGGTCTATTTATTTGCAGGTATGGAGTGATGTGGACAGGTGGCCAACCAGTCTGCACTTGAATAAAACTGGCTACCACGGTGGGGATTTCATCGGTGGTGACTGTATGAAACTTTTACGCAACGTGGATATGTTGGCCAGCATGTGCCCACTGCCGATTGTACCCTTCGTGGAATCCCTTCGCAATTTTCATCAAGTTGTTGTGTATTGCTTCGGCATGAAGCTACATCCCAATTTTCGTGAGCATCTGGCTAGGTTCACAACCAGCTATCGTGACCTCGGCATCAGTGTTACTCCAAAAGTGCATATAGTAACTGCACATGTGAGCAAGTGAACTCTGGCTTGGGCGCTTATTCGGAACAAGCTTCCGAAAGTGTGCACGCAGTTTTCCAGAATTTCTGGGCTAAACGACTTGTCAAAAACATTGACAATCCTACATATTCTGACTCATTATTGAAATCGGTGGTTGAGTTTAACAGCAAGCATATTTGAATCTTTCCGTTAACATTGTTCAGATATTGCAATTCGCTTTAAAAACTGATTTCTTAATTAACATTTCCTCAAACATTTTTGATATATGCAGATGAGTGTTCTACTTTTCTTTGACTATATAGTCACTGGTTAACGATTCAAAGGTTTCAGTGTAAATACGACAAATTTGATTTGGTTCATGACATCAAAAATTTCTGTGAGATGAATAAATAGGCTATATTACTCAAGGAGCAATTTTTGATCGAATGATTCATAATAAATGGTTGAATATTAAAGAATATGCATGTATTGCTAGATATCATCGACTTATTACTATTGCTCCCAATATGGCTGCATTAAATCAAACATTTTCTAAAAGTTGTAAGAAAGAAATTTTCAATAGTTGTCAATAACATCAGCTCGTCAAATACATTCCTACACTGACTTCTTTCCTGCTTATACTCAAAACTTGACAACATGAATAAAATTGGATTGCATTTAACTTTAACAACTTACATCAAAAAATACTTAAAAAATGCAAAATAAATCAATAAAAAAATCATTAATATCATCAATTAACTTTTGATTAGCTCGATCAGTTTTTCAGCAAACTTGACTTTTGTATTCTCCAGAGCGTACTGGACAAATTAGTGTGAATAAAATTGGATTGCATTTTGATTTCAGTGACTTAAATCAATTTTTTTCATAAAATAGCTCAAAAATCGATGAAAAATATCAATAAATGTAAATATCTTTTGATTAGCTCGATCAATTTTTCAGCAAACTTGATTTCCGCGTTGTCCTTGGCGTCCTAAACAAGCTAATATAAAAAAATTTGATTGCATTTTTTTACCAATGTAGCAAATCAGTTTTATTTCGCAAAAATTAGAAAAAATCAATAAAAAATCAATAAGTATCAATAACTTTTGATTAGCTCGATGGATTATTTCGCATGCTATATTTTTTCAATTCCTCGCGACCTGCTCTACACGATGGTGCAAACGGAAATGAATTGCATTTTTTCGAACTAAATTTTTTTCCGGACCGGGGTGGCTTGTTAGCAAATGTTCATTCCTCTTGATATCCAACTTTTTTCATGCTAATAATGGGGCTTCATTTCGGTAGTATATAAGCACAGTAATAATTTGAAAAAAATAGCTTTTTAAAACTGCTCAAATAATTTTTTGGACCTCACGAACGTAATCTCCGCAAAGTACTGAATCCTTTCATATAAAAATTTTCACTGCATACAAATACTTGCTTGAGTCGACAATCAACCTATACGTATTCAATCTAAGATATCAATTATGTTTCTCCATCACAATTCTCGTTGTTTAAGTGATGATTGAAGTGCTTATGAAATGAACGATGTAATTGTCATTTATCATAGCTTCTATTTTGAAGTATCCAGCATCGTTTTATGCATCATTATATCCACTGACACAAAAGTCACGTGAGAATTAATAGGGATAAACGATTTGCTTCTTCTCATTGACAAAAATCTTGGTTGATTTGTTGATTTGGCACGGCTTATGTACTCATTTTATTATCTCACATTTTCCAAAGAAATATAATTGAAATCTGTTGTCTACTCTGACTCTGCGCTGAGTCAGCGTCACATCATTACGTCTCTGTGATAACTTTTCTGCTCTGGCAATGGATCGCAAATTACATGATTGACATTCTTACTATTTTTTCCTTTCGTTTAGTTCTGGTAGTAACATACTTCACTTTATGCGAAAGTGAGTAACGGGAAATTGTAGTAACCTTGCTTGCATTTTGTACTTGTCACTGAAGTAAACTTCAATTTTCATCTTGAAGTATTTTATTGAAAGGAGTATAAGGTCAGTTTTGTAGTTACAGTCTACATGATTTTAAGATCACGATTCATGTGCAATTATGTTTGAGATGCCAAATCGAAGGTCAGCCATTTCCTTACAAGCATCTGCATTTTAGTCAGTAGTGAAAGTCGACTGGTCAATACTATTTAGGCCTGTAAACAGGAATGTCATGCGTACTCGCAGCTAGAATAACTTTATGATCAGATTGCATATTTGATTTTACATAAATCAGTTGATGTAACTATCACATGACATTCAAATTTTTTTCTGCCATTTGCTCTTTGCGTTTCTCGAGGAAGCAATAGCTCAGAGTAGTCAATGTATAAAATATCTACGGTCTTTCGTATTTTTCATTCATTTTACCATTTTAAAGATTCGAGAAAATGTTGCTATTAAAAATGAAAACAAGCATAAGAAATATCGTAAATGTTTAAGATCACAATGAGCTCATTATTCCACTTAAACGGGAACAAATCTCCTCGTCCAAACCGTCTTGCTGTCCGAAGTACATTGATCATTCAAATCATCATTGATGCAATTTTTCAAAAGCGCACTTCTTTGGAAGACATGATACGAAACCCATTTATTTGCGAATTCCTCGCACAAAAGAAGCACAAGCTCGATTATTTAGAAATCAGGTACGATTGTTTTTCCTACTTTTCTCACACCCTCGTCTCTCTCGACACAATTGTCTGTTAAAGAGAAAATGATACGTGGATCGTTTTGGTCATATATTATGGGTCATCAGAAAAATGTTGTTTATGAGATCATTTGTTGTAATATTTGCAAGAAATTTTGTATCAGAGAACCACTTCGAGCATTAGTCAGCAATCTGTGGAACACACAAGGCAAAAATTCATTGCAGCTTGCCATCATTTTGCTCTATTTCATGACATACGACCAACTAAAGACAGCACAAATGCGAGAATTTTAAATCCTTTTTTAAAACATCAATTGTACGGAAATTTTCTGAAAACCACTTTATTTCCCAACTAAAACCAATAATCAATCAAAACCATTAAAAGTAAGAGTATTATCAATATTTCTATGTTGTGATGTTTCATTCTGTTACACAATCATTTTTCTCAGATGACCAATATATTATCCACGTGTATGTCAGCTTGTCATAATTATTGTAGATAAGCCTAGTTAAATGAAGCATTTTTTAAAAAAATTGCATGTGATGTATAATGACTCTCTTCTATTGTGCTGTGGTAGATTTTGCTTTAACTTTACTTTAGAAGCGTAGTAGGAATACTTTTCGAAGCCATATGATAACACCCTGTCAATTCTTATCTAATCATTTTGTTTTAGGGAGAGACTTTTTAACGTTGGAGAGGAATCAATCCACCGTTGGTAATGCAATGTGCAAAATTTAATTTGTTTTGTCTTGTAATCAGAATTGTCATCTATTTCAGAAATGAAAGCTGCATATTTCAATGGAAAAATCACATTGACGATAAAATCTTATGTGACGAATTTTCCAAAAGTCGATGTAAGATGAATGGAGTCCATTTTATTTTTTTACTTTTCCTTAAAAGGCCATCAATGTAATTGTATGATCTATGCTTCAACTAATGTGCTTACTTACATTTTGTATTTGAAATTATGCTTCCAATATTTATCAGAATGTGCCATATAAATCCCTGCAGCTTCTGCAATCCATTATGACACGGTGTATCATGAGCCTGATTTTTCATTATGAACTTTATTTGCCTCGTGTGCAGGCAAAAGAAGCAAGTAAATAAATATCATAAGAAGTTGGTGATAAAACTTTTTCGGAAAATATGCACGCCTTTCACGATGTCCGACAAGCAAGTTATGAAATTGAAAAATTACATGAAATTATGTTAATATGTTTGTAGATGTCTTGACTATGAGTGGTGGAAAGAGGCAAGAGTTTTTGATGCTTAACTTTAATATTGAAAGATGTAATTAATTTTGGTCAACATTGATCATCTTCAGACAGACTGATTGCGAATTCAAAATTCACATTGGTAGAGTTCACAATAGCTTTCAACAAGTATTGGAATCTTATAAAAATATCACAAAATAAAATCATCCAAGAAATATAAAAATGGCGCGGCCGGTAGTAGTGGGCTACATTTTACCAATAGCAATTACGGTTGAAATTGACCTGAATGGATACAAAATATATACAAAAATTTTAAAAACTAGGTAATGCAATGTGAATTATGATTAGGTGAATCAGGAGAAAATAACGTCAAAGCTAACAACAAGAATTGAATTATATGAAGACATATCAATTAAAAGGGAATCTCTACAGCATTGCTACTTATATTTGGATTAATCTTTTGATAGATTAGCATGGCTTCCCGTGATCTTGGATTTAGTTCATCGCTGTCATGGGTTAAAATGATTGTGGAGAAGTTCAAGACATTCATAAACGTGCTTGTTCTATGATGAATTTTCGTTTTTAAGTGTACTCTGCAACGAATATGAAGATCTCTTACAGTCCTTCCAATGTAAAATCCGTTACACGAATAACGTAGTTATTTCACGACGTTATTACGATGGCGTATACTTTTGACTGTTCAAAGTTTCAAGTTGGAAATGTTGCTCTTTTGTTTGGTAATTGATTCCTCAATGTTCGTGTTCTGCGCGTGAGTCTTACATTAATGTTCTCTCGGCGAATGACATATTTAGCTTGTTTTCGGCTTTTTTGGAGATATGTAGCAAACTAAAGAATGTCTTTCGCCTGAAGAGGGTCAATGTTAGCCGAAATTAGTTACATCTTTCAATATTAAAGTTAAACGTCAAAACTCTTGACTCTTTCCACTAACAACGATGAATGATATCGTAGACTTAACCTATTATCAACTAGAAAATTATTGAGATGTACTAAAAAGATTTCTGCAAAAGATCATAGAATAGCAATTCTTCAGAATGCAATACAACATATTCATTTATGCATCGAATGTTTGCGAGAATGACCTCTTTGGTCCTAGTTGGCGGCACTATACCATGGCATAGTGCATCCAAGTCCTAAAGTAGATCGTGGTTTTAATTCAACATGGTTCAACCTTAAGCCAAAGGAATTTTGCATGCATTGAATGGATTTTAAATGAGTAACTAACATTTGATTTTAACATCTCAGATCAATAATCATAATACATCTCACTTTTCTCATAAATATCTATTTAACTAATATCTAATTCTCATCAGTAATGTATTTTACTACCCACATGATTAACATTCATCCATGTAGAGAAGCTTGGGTATGATAGGCAGGAGCTATTAAAAATTAATTGCATTGCAATTAATTGATTGCTGTATTTAGATACAATTGCAATTAATTGATTGGCTTAAGTACATGATTGAAATAAATTAATTGATTCTTACTGCAATTAAAATCAATTGATTGGTTCCCCAAAATGAATTGTGGTCACTATGAACCACAAGTTTACAAAGATTTTCATAATTACCACAAAAATGTTCATGCTGTAATTTTCATTTAATTCAAGAGGCTTGCATACGAGGCAATCAAGGCAATCCCATTGACGAGTCAAGGGTATTAACATTCCCACCAATCAAATCCAGCGAAGCCTGTTCATCAGCAAATTTCTATTGATGCGAAGATTTTAAAGATAGCAGGAAGAAGATATTCTTGATGGAGTATTCCATGACGAAAAACATGTTTCGTGGTTGAAAAGAGTCAGAAGTTCTTTAAGATGTTTTGCAAGAATCGTGTCAGGTCAATATTTGTTTTTGCTACTGGTAAAGATATGTAGGCCTAGCCCACTACAACCTGTTCAGTTTTCATATCTGCATTGTAGTATATCATATCCCTCATTGTAAATATCATTTTCAAACTAATCTCATATTTTCATTTCATAGAAATATCAATAGATTCTTTTGTACTCGTACATGATGATGACTGCCGGATAGCAGTCGAAAATGTTTGCACACAAATGGGAAATTATATCTTAAAAAAGAGCTCCTGACTCATTCCAACCACAAAACTAAAATGACCAGCCATGGCCTCTTTCATCGGAAAATATTCTTATGTTTAAATTTGATTTACCTCTTACATGTATGTAATTTATCACCCTTTTATATCAGTTTTTAGCATACCACACATTGAAAATCATTAAGCAATATTTTCTATTCCATGCGCATTTCATGTCTCACGTAATGCCCTGCTTATGACATCGAACTGCTGTAACGTGAAATGCAGTAACTTGATTATGCTCGGCAACTCAAATTTAATGAAATGCTACTCTCTCTCTCTCTTTCTCTGAAAACCTCTATAAGTCAGGAAAATATGCATACATGCTATGAGCTTTTGAGGCTGAATGCGCACATGCATAATAATGTTGATAATTAGTTCACCCAAAATGCTCTATATCACTGTCAAAGCTGCCTTGAGGGTCGGTATTTCCCTATACATGAGGCGTTGGCTGGCATGCGGGAACAGGAGGGGCTAGGGAGGGATGAGACCCCATTGAGAATTTCACTCGCTCCCAAACATTCAGCTAGACACATTGATCATGGAATGGAATTGAATTCATCGACAGGATGCATATAATACGAGTCGTGCATCAAATACTCGCATAATGATTTCAGAATTATTTCTTTTTAACTACCATCTACGTGATACGTTATTCTCGCAGAGCTCTGCTGTCACAATGCTGTCTGTATAGAAACAGCATGTAAATGTCAGTATTTTGCAATTTAAAAACGAAAGATCACTTGCACCTGGGTCCTTCTGCTTATCGAGACTAATTACTTTAATGTTCACCCTTCTAATTAATAAGAGTATTTGCTTTAGTCTGATCGTATCACAATTACTACCTGCCACTGAAAGATGAAAATATCATAATCAAAGACAATGATCACTCGTAATTAACTTTAAAAGATGTAAATGGCTACATTTTACTATTCAGACTCAGTAAATCATGAAATCATGCCGATGAAAATTGAATGAAAAACTTGAAATTTCAGCCAGGAAGCTGAATAAGATCTCAAGTTTTCCACGATGACTTGCACTATAATGTGGCTCATGAAATTTCCTTTATAATCAGCTTAATTTCCGATTAATTAAGATACCTGCTAAATTTTCCGATAAGTTTTTGATATCCGATAAGTTTCGTATTACTTATATATTGGTTCTAAATCGCTAGTACATAAACATAGGAATGATTTGCAGAAATTTAGCTCCTTAAGAGGTGATCAAATGTTTTGTAGACAACATGAACGTTTCCTCCGCAAAAAACTGAATCTTTTGATATAGAAATTTTCACTTTATGCTGACATTTTTTTAGTCGACATTTTACCTACTATTATAATATATTTACTCTATGGCATGAGGTTTTCTCGCGTACTGCTGGCAGCCTCAGCGATGCACGGTGAAATTTGAATTTCAAATCCAATTATGTGTGCAATGCGTATTTCAGTCAGGAGCAATCTAATTGTCAAGAATTGCAGTACATTGCAAATACATGGGAACATAGAGTAGGGATATATAGGTAGGATGTCGACTCAAAAAGTATCTGTATATAGTGAAATTTTTTAAATGAAAATATTCAGCTTTTTGCGGAGATTGCGTTCCCGTGGTCCAAAAAATTATTTGAGCAGTTTAATGAATATTTGCTAATAAGCATCCTAACTAAGCGGAAATTATGCTGATTATTAAGGGAATTTCATGATTCATATTATAACGGAAGTCTTCATGAAAACGTCGCGACATTATTCGTGCTTTCTTGGCTGAAATTTCAAGTTTTTAATTCTATTTTCACCGGCATGACTTCATGATTCACTAAATTCATGTTTCATTTCTTGAATCTGAATAGTGATGTGGACCTCGAACACCTTTCAAAGTTAATTGAAATCATTGTCTTTGATTATGTGATTTTGCTCTCTGCAAGTGGCAGGTTGCCTGTGATATGACCTTGCTCAAGAAAATACTCTCGAGGTTTGAGCACGAGAGTAATAGAAGCCTATCGAATTGCTAACTTAACAAACATTAACTATCCAAGGCTGTCATGACACTGAGAATCTGTAAAATAGCATCGTTCTTCTGCATTGCAATCATGATCACTCAATTACGTGGTAATTTCTTCAAAACTGCAAAATTTACATATCTCACATTTGGTAACAATTACCAACTATATCCCCTCGAGTTCATTTAATAAAATCGAAGGTGTATGCACATTTGGGATTTGATAAATGCGGAGTTGCCACTCTGCCTAATATATTTACTCTATGCACGGAAATACGCTAAGACTGGGCATGCGTGCAGAGGGGAGGATCCTTCCAAAGAGAAGTAATCCTTTTCTTAAGATGTTTTCGATATCCAACTTTGCGTGATTTCCTGGTGATGCAGATTCTGTTGATATCATCTTCATTGTATTGTGAAAATACTTGGACCACTTCCTATTGGCCAAGAAGGTTGCTTCAAGAAGAAGTTCCCAAAGTTTCCAACCTACATATTGAATTGTGACTCTATTGCGAGCAGTCTACTTTCTGGGGAACTGCTTTGTAGAGAAAAAGTAAAATCTGGCATTTTTCCTCATTTGATTGCAATTTTGCCCTCCAACTCAATCACCGAAATCTACTTCTGATTTATCTTCATAATGCCTTTTTTACCTGATTAATATTCAGTATACTATTCAGTTTTTTGTTCATGTCAGTCATATAAATTAAATTACATTTCGATCACAATGCACTTTTTGATTGTAGCTGTCCTCTCTTCTCTACATAATTCCTCTGTCTCCCAACGGTGTCAGTAGTAAGCAAACCTCCACAATAAACACAGCGCCCCCCCCCCTCGGGAGAGAGTCTTGGTCGGCCGTCCAGGTTGACTTGGGCGGCCGACCAGGTTGGCAGATGTTGAAAAACGACAAGAGTTAACGGCGAATTTGGGATGTTTTTGGGCTGTAGAGCCAAAACGAAGCATCGGATGGGAAAACGGAGGTCAGATTCGGATTCAGCGTCAAATTCTGCATAGGTAGGGTGATTTCCAGCTCCATCGGAGAGAAAAAAGTTTTGGGACGTCCCCTCCTCGGCAGCGTTGCTTCCAACTTTGGTTCTAGAGATAGTAGAAAGTCGTGCAATAGCTCGTTTGAAAGCTAAGAGTGAGAGAAATTCAGTGAAAGAAACGGCTTGTTCATATGTCTTCGTTTAGATGTGAGACGCCATTTGAGATTTGGGAAATTGGCGAAAAACGACAGAGTTAACGGCGAATTTGGGATGTTTTGGGCTCTAGCGTCTAAACGGCTGCTCCAATGGCAGATCTGAGACCAGATTTGGAATCAGCGT
This sequence comes from Prostheceraeus crozeri, assembly GCA_907163375.1. Classification (NCBI taxonomy): domain Eukaryota; kingdom Metazoa; phylum Platyhelminthes; order Polycladida; family Euryleptidae; genus Prostheceraeus; species Prostheceraeus crozeri. Next base: position 223,385 of record CAJQUW010014204.1, on the reverse strand, counting down.
CAAATTCTACATCGAAATGGTAAATTTCCAGCTCAATCGGACCTCTAGAATCGGTGATAGAAGCGTTTAAAGTTTTCAATGATTAAGATTACGTCATCAGCTGATCGCCACAAACCATATAAGCTGTGAACCGAATGAGACTTTTCATTAAGACGAGAGATTGTCAAAGGTAGGTCGTCTCTCTGAGCTCTGATGATGGCATCGGACATTCCAAATTTCGGGTTTCTGTAAGAAACCGACTTAAAAAATTTCATTGCTGATATCAGCTAAGGCGTCAGACTTAAAGGTTAACCAGGAGATGGCCTTAGTCTCCAGGCCATAAAAGACTCCAAAACTTTAAAGGCTTGTAACATTGCTTCTACAAGTCCTTTTGACTTGATTCAAAAAAGATTCGATGGCTATTGACCTGGCCTAAGTGACAGACTACTTATAAAATTTCATAAGTAGTGCTAAATGCCGAAAAATTTAAATTCGCTATTTTTGGTGATTTTCGGGGTTTTCAAACCTTCTGATTTCAATAAAGACCTTTATAAAGTTGTCAGAGGCTAGCTTCGGCTCGAGACTTGCTTCCTGATGTAAATAACTCCACCGGTTTTCATGTCAAAATCGGGGTCCGAATACCAACACAGTGATATGACGCACGCTCTGTCCGCGGGAGGTTGGATTTGAGGGCCGAGGCCTTGGAGTCGGGATAAGATCCCCTCTGAGTAATGCCTGTAACGGATTCATCGGCCTAGCTTGTCTACCCTCAAGTATTGAATGACATATTAGTTGTATTTTTAAAATGATTGTCAATGTATTCATTCGTTGAAGTTATGAATGGTATAAGTAGTAATTCTATTTCATCCTTCCTTTACAGAAAATTCCAGATTTTTATTCAAAAAGTGCTGTTGTGGAGAGATTAAGAGAGGCGGCGAATTTAAACGCCACATCAACAAATATAAAAATACTCCTCACTTTCACGAGGAAAGGTGTTATTTCCGGCTGCATACATTGCCTAAAATTTTTAAAAGGCAAGGACCATACGGCATTTTACGCCGCTCACGCCGAATGTCCGATTAAGAAGGTTGCCAACTACACGTCATCCGACATCGGCAAATTGATCGCACCCTACTTCGAAACAACAGTCGATCTAGACGCAGAATTGGAAGATGTGGTTGATACCATCTTGTCTCCTACTGCACCGACCACAGAACATCTAAGTGGATCGGAAAGCTCAGACGACTCCGATTCTGAGGAGATCGTCATTAATAGGAAAGTGGAAGACATAGGAAAACCATCAAACCAGTCTTCCCTTATAAAGAAAGCGATCACGCAGCTGTCTTCTACAGTAAAGAAGGGGATCAAGCAGCAAACAGAGAGCTGGAGTAAGGATGCCCAGATCGCAAAAGTGAGCCAGGAGTACGCACTTAGCAAATTGAAGGACGAACTGGCTCGTTATAAGAACGAATGTGCGGCTCTTAGGGACGAAAATTTTCACCTCAAGGGTCAGGTAGCTGAGATTCGGGCCCTGAAGACTCAAGTCGCAGCGAAAAACGTGTCACTGAGCAGGCGACCTACATAAAGACACTAAAAGCTCAGGAAGAGACGTCAAAGTTGAAAATTGAACAACTCAAGATAGGCCTCACTGAAAGCCAGAAGAAAGAGGAGAGACGAACAACGCTCCACCTTCCCGTCGTCAACAGCAGAATTGTCGACAATATTATAATTGAGTGAGGACCTGGACACCACATTTGAGTGCTACGATGGGACGATGGCGGACATGCGCTGCCTACACATCTCCATCAAGCATGATGGTGAAATTAAGGAATTGCGCCACCGCAAGCGGAAACTGCCGGCCACATATCTTCCCCATCCACCGCCATCGAAGGTTCAACGAACCGATTAAGTTAATTTATGGTAAGTTAATATCATCTCTATCACTTGAATATAATTTCATCTATTTTCTTTCTATTTTTCAGATGCGACGTGAACGAACCAACGGCCTTTAAGAGGCCACCATGGGGCAAAAAGTGATAGTACCTCCACGTCGTTTGCCCTGGACAGACTTTCATCTGACTGAATCTATCACACAAGTAGAAGAAATATAATCATGTCTTTGTCTCAGAGAGGTATATAAACCATTGCCTCTCTTCCATTTTCATTTTAGTCTCCATCATGCAGACACCAAACACGTTAGTCAGCTCTCCTGACAAGCCTCGGTTAAAGCCGAGAAATTTATTTTATTAGATTTCGCAGATGGAGGAGCAAGAGAGAATTTACAACAATCTTGCTCGAATCGGCTCATCGGCTACCGATGATGTCGATTCAACAGAGTGGGGATATATACCGCCCTCTGACAGTCGGATGGAAGTAGAGGAGGTCGATGCCACTGACATAGAAAGATCAAAAGTCTCTCAGCGGAATCGGCCAAATCTAGACATGCATCCGAGAACGAACCATTGGTCTTTAAGAGACCACCATGGGGCAAAATGTGATAGTACCTCCTCGTGGTTTGCCCTGGACAGACTTTGGTCTGACTGAATCTACCACACGAATATAAAAAATATAATCACAAAGTTATATATGCTATCAGTCAACTTTAACGTTGCATGGCACGGAGAACTTCGGTATAATTCTTCCTGTTGGTGGGCGATGATATCGTAGTGATGAGTGTGGCAAGGGCTTGAGACTTACCTTAATCCGACTTTCCAACGGTCGTCGTGGTCTCTTCGCTCAACGTACCACTTTGAACGCCAATCGGTTGAGTCGCAGCTATCTGCCGCAGGTTACTTTTTTAAATTCTCCATTGCACACGTTATCTGAGAGTGAATCATGAGTTCTCATAAAAACTGCCTCTATCATTGAGGCTAAATGATGAAGGGATGAAATGGGAGGGCACTCTTGCGCCACACGTAAACATATACATTTTCTCTCTTTACTGATGATACGATCTCTTTTGATAGAAAAGTAGACCCATAATAAATGTGATGACATTCGCAACCATGTATACAATTAACCCCATATCTAAATTCTTTCCTTTATTTCCATTTCTAGATCAATACATTGCAAAACAAAGACATGTAGTTCTTTAGATTTATTTATCAAAGTTCAGTGGGACTGGTTTCAAGTCATTATAAATCTTGTAATATACCACTCGCTTTGGAGCATCCGGCACTCTTCTGAGTCGCGTCGTCTTTGGTGTGAACTCGCCCTCACTCCATACAACTTTGGTGATGTCACTTTTGTTACCACTCTTCTCCTCGACATTGGCGATTTTGGGTTTATTGTCACTGTTCACATCCTCGTCCCATTCATCGACAACTTCGAAAATTTTGTAGAAAATATTCAAGGCTTCAGAAGAATTTGACATACTAGACTGTTCGATCGTATGATGTGAATGAGAAGTGCTGCAATCTTCTGATTTATATAGGATATTCAACAATACTTTCCTCAACAGCCAATCAGAATCACTCTAATCAGTCAGAAGATTGCAAGATATGTCAATCTCAGCTAAAATGACAATTTTGTGATCGTCAATGAGTGCGATGAAGGCATGAGTAGTCAGGAGAGTGGTAACAAAACTGTAAGAACTATCTGGAGAGACGAAGAGTGGACACCGAAAACAACTCGTGAGAGAAGTGTCAGATGCTCCCAAACGATCAAGTATGCTTTGATTTTAAATAAATCTAAAGAACCACATGTCACTACTTTTTGATATTTTCCCTCAGTGATTGAGGTAGTATTTAGAAAAAATGATAGTGTCTAGCATCAGCTGCTATGATTTATACTGAGCTGTCAAATGATTAGATTTTCACTATGATGTTGATGACTACATTACCCAGAAATAAGTGAAAACAGACAGATATAACAAATGAAACAAATGAATTACAAATAATTTAGAAGTCCTTCAGTAGTGATATTGTCCCACAGCGATTCACAGTTACCACAGTCACATTTCAGTTGTCGCAGTCTTTCCTCCGCTGCAGCCAGCACACCAAAGACGTACTTCCATTCCACTTCGTTTCTGGGTTAAGACGATGGGCCCTACCATCTCCGTATGTCATGGAGAATACTGATATCATCCTCCTTCGACACATCCTTCTTGTTGTATAATAGGTACTTCCACCTCACATACACAATTTCCATCTCCTCTTCCTCAGTCAGAGTCGGATACTCCAAGCTTGGAATATCCTCCACTGTTTTCTTCTTCTCCAACTTCACCTTCTTTGGAGCGAGAGCGCAAGTTGATGTGTCCACGGAGTTGCTGTTGGTGAATTCATGACTTCAAATTGTATGCTATAAACTTGATTTCTTAGTGCTTAAGTACAAGTAAGTAGCCAATCAAATGAATAGCCAATGAATGCCGAGTATGAGAGTATATAAAAGAGGGGAAACAGACTTATTTTTCATTCTATATTTGATACGTATTGAGAATAAGTGAAGTGTTTATTTTGATAAACTATACAATTTTCTGACATTGAAGTATCATACTTAAAACTTGTTTTCGTTGAAATGGTAAGTTGAAGATTTCCTCACTCATCTCCCTCAAACGTTTGGCTAATAGCATCTTTTTCAATTTCAGCCATCTACGAGGGGTGATTGAAAAGTTCGCGGCCCGATATAGAAAAAAGCATATTTCGCATACGATACATATTCATTTTTCGACATAATCGCCCCTACAATCGACGCACTTAGCCCAACGGTGCTGCAATGCGCGGATCCCTTGCTCATAGAAGTGTGAGTCTTTGGAGTCCAGATACTCCTCAACGGCCTCCATGACGTCACTGTTGGATGCGAAGTGCTGACCACTGAGCTCCAATTTCATTTTTGGGAAGAGATGAAAGTCCGATGGTACCATATCGGAATATATCGCACCCATATCATCATGAATCTCCTTTGGCGTGAGTCCTTTCCAGCCGAGATAACGAATGACAGCTCGATTTGAAACGTGATCCATCTTACGCAACACTTATCTGACTAACTGACTGATAAGTTGGTAACTGAAGTTAAGTAGCTGTGGTTTACCAACAGTTCACCGGATCGACTGATCACTCGTCATGCGCCGTCAGCACATTCCATTGTATCAATCCACATGTGCATGATGGCCTGGCTTTAAGCTTTCTATGTCAGGCCGCGAACTTATCAATCACCCCTCGTACTTCGTCACCAAAACGCTCCCTTCTCGAGGAAACTTAAGAGCTGTTAAGTGAAGGTAGGTTGTAACAATAAACTATAACTTTAATAGAGATGATAGAATGATTTCTCTTTAAGGTGATGTTAGTACCAGCTCAAGCGGTCAGTCGCGGAAATGTAATGAGCGGGAATGTGCTGATTGTGGTCACATCTTTACAAGGAAGCGTGATCTCGCCCGACACATCAGACAACGTGTATGTCAACCCAAGACATCATCAATCTCCCGAGGTGAGGATGATTCTATTCAACATGTCTCCTTTACTTGCGACTTTTGCACTCAGTCTTTTGAAACACGTTTTGAATTATCTTCACATAGACTTCACCACACGCATACAAATGATAGTTATGGTAACAGCACCTCCTCTATCCGTCTCACTGAAGTGTCGCTCAATAATGTAGTGAGAAATCACCATATGGAATCCTCAGAAACCATTGCTGATTTTCCGGAGTGGTTTCATCAAAATTCAATATTGATAGATGCGCTCTTTAGAAATTTAGACAACTTTAGAATAAAATCTATCTTAAAATAAAATATGTTAAAGTTGACCATCATACTGGCGAAATAGTGCAGAGGTTGGAGTTTCACATACGCTCCTCTCCTGCTGCAGAGGTAGTAGATAAAGAAGTATGGTTAAATTTTCACATTCAAGGGCTAATCAAATATTGATAAATTGAACGAGCGCGATAGTGGTCTGATTTTTGATGGTGTAGAATCTGCCATGTTTAAAATTACTCTATTAGAAAATTACAGTGGACGAGGCTCCTTCAATCTTCCAAAAACGTTAAAAGATAAGAAAGCAGTCATTTCTATAGATTGTGAATCGCACTGTTTTAAGTATGCGGTTTTATCCATTCTCCACTATCATGATGTACAGAACAACCGTTTCCGTAAAATCAAATATCATCCATGGGAGAATGAATTGAAATTTGATGACTGCAATAGTGAAGATATGAAATTGAAAGATATAGAGAAATTTGAAAAATTAAATGAAATTAAAATATTTGTTCACGTCTGGCAAAAAGGTCTTAAAGGTGTACGCTACAACAAACGTTCATCAACATGTGATCGTGTTGTCAACCTGTTGTTGGTATATGAGGATAGCAGTCGACAATTGCATTACTGCGGTATTCCAAATATTCATCGACTATATTCCCACTTAACATCCAAAAGGGGGAGCATTTCATATGTGACCGTTGTATGAGATCCTTCTGGTCCTTCTGGTCTGGTACACACTATGAATGGTGTAAGCGAGGTAAATTGCAAATGGAACGCATGCCCAAAGATAAAATCTTTTCATATAGAGAGAATGGTAGTGAATTAAGTCCTCTTCGTGTCATCTATGCTGGCATCGAATGCTATATTGATGCTAACATCCACAAGCCAGCAGCCATACCCTGTTATGAGGTATGGCATAATCATTTCCAAAATAAAAATAATAAAATGCACGTCTGGCAAGGTGAGGATTGTATACACAAATTCTTGCAATTCCTGGAAAGTGCTAGTAATTTTCAACAAAAATATGATAGTGAACTCTATCACAGATCATTAAATATGACAGCAGATGATCAGGTAAAATTTGAAAGTTGTAAAGTCTGCTTAAAATGTAATAAAACGTTTGATGAGGGTAAAATTAAGAAAGTGCGCGACCATGATCACATCACTGGCAAATTTAGAAACGCACTGTGTTCAAGATGCAATTTTTCTCTAAGATTGAAACGGCGCACTCTACCCGTAATTTCATAACTTCAAAGGCTATGACAGCCATATGATAATAAAAGGGGGGTTAGGAAAAATGAAGGGGTGGTTGATGAATGTTATAGCTCAAACGAGAGAAAAGTTGATGTCCCTGACAGCAAAAGTACCAGTTGATAAGACTCAAGAAAATAAGACAGTCCACTTTGATATAAAATTTTTAGATTCCTATCAATTCATGACTTCATCACTAGCATCTCTCGTTCAAAATCTTAAGTCTCTTCCACTAACTCAATTTGAAGAAACAATATCCTAACTTGACAGATGAAGTCATCACATGCAAAGGAGTGTTTCCATATGCATACTTTGACAACATTTCTAAACTTAGTGAGACTTCTCTTCCATCAATAGATAAATTTAAAAATGATTTGACTGGTATAGAATGTAAGGTAGAAGATTACAATCATGCTCAAGTTGCATGGACAAAATTTGACTGTCAAACGTTTAGCGATTATATGATCGCCTATCTAAAATTAGATGTATTTTTGCTGGCTGATATATTTCAGGAGTTTCGACGAGTGACATTAGAAGAAGATAAATTAGACCCTATCCACTTTGTCAGTCTTCCAGCCATGTCATTCCAGTCTGCTTTTAAAATGACTGGAGAGACCATCCATCTTTTACAAGATCCGGAGATGTATAATTTATTTGAGCGAGGAATCCGCGGTGGTCTCACATTTGTAAATAGACATCAAATAAAATCAAAAATAGTAGATGATGATCAGATTCATCTAAAGTACTATGAACAGAATAATTTATATTGTAGTTCACTATCCAAACCTCTACCTCACTCAGAGTTCAGCTGGCTAGGTGATAGTGAAATTCAACATTTCTCCAATCCTTCAAACATACTAGCTATTCCAGATGATGGTGATTGGGGATATTATTTTGAGGTAGATCTTATCTATCCAAATAGTATTAAAAATAACACTGTGGATTTTCCACTTGCACCCGAATCAGGTGAAGTGACTGAAGATATGTTTTCGGACTTTATGAAACAATTTCATGAAGATTTAGAAGGGAGCGGACAGCCCAAGTATAAGCCTTGTCGCAAACTTTTGCTTACTCAATTTGATAAAGAAAATTATCTAGTCCACTTTTCCATCTTAAAATTTTATTTAGAAATGGGCATGATTTTAAAAGCAGTTCACCGCATTATCAAATTTAGACAGAAAGCCTTTCTGAAACCATATATTGATATTAAATGCCAGAAACGTGCACTAGCCCAAAATAATTTTGAAAAGGATTTTTATAAATATAAGAATAATAGTCTTTTTGGTAAGGAGATGGAGGATGTTAGAAAACGTATAAACTATAAACTTGTGAATCATAATGATAAATTTCAAAAGTTAGCGGCATCACCTCTCTTTATTGATAGAGATATTATAGATGATGAGTTGGTTGGTGTTAAAATCAGAAGTAGAGTTGTGCAAGCCCATCTACATTGGACAAGCTGTATTAGATTATTCCAAGCTTGAAATGTATCAACTCTTCCATAGAATATTAAAACCATGTCCTCTAATTAAAGACGTGCGTTTGCTGGGTGGTGATACAGACAGCTTCTTTTTAAGTATCGCTGCTCAGAAAGAGTTGAACTTCAATGAAATAGGAAAATCTTTAGAAAATTATTTTGATACGTCAAATTATCCTACAGATCACCCACTATACTCTACTAAAAATAAAGCAAAATTAGGATGCTTCAAAGATGAAATGGCAGGAAAAGAAATAAAGGAAATTATTCTTCTTCGTCCTAAAATGTATTCTATGAAACCAAAAGACTCTAGTGACAATATTAAGATCGCAAAAGGCAAATCTAAGTCGATTGTTGTAAATATGAGACATAGGGTCTATAAGAGGGCCTTTAAAAATAAGTGTGTAACGTTTGTCAACATGACCACCTTAAAATCAAAGACGCATGAGGTAAAAACTCATATATTTAGAAACCGAGCACTTTCAGCGTGGGAGGATAAGAGGTGCTGGATAGGACATAACATATCTCTTCCACATGATCATCCTGATACAAACATATCACTATCCAAAAGAATTAAACTCACACTACCACATTCAGGAGATGTGTAAATAGATTCAGTCTCAAATCAGTATTTTGATGATGCTTTTCTTGACATTCATTGTTGTTTTATGTATCGCTTCAGATTGCACTTCCTTGTGAATATATGCCTACAGTCAGCCCATTACCCCTATATCTGTGAAAAGACTTTTTCACACATCTTTTTATTTCAATAAACTTTTACAATGGCTTTACCTTGTTTTCCGAAACACTAAAGTTATGAGGGATTTAGTATCTTTGACATGGATGCACTCATGTAGACCATTTGTAATTTTGATAGAAATAGATGCTATAATTTGCTTGATAACAGGATGGTCGAAAATAGGTTGAAACATCTTTTCGACTATTCCATATAAAGCATCCTTATCATGAATGAAATCACGTAAAATGTGTTCTTTCTTCTCACCAACAGAAATAGGTAGAATCAAATCACTTTGAATGTAAAGGTGTTGTTCATGTTTATCAAGTGTCAATGGTGTTTCTATACCAATCGTATGCGCAGCAGTAAACATATTTTGTAGCATTGAAAAACCAAAGAGTTGTATATAAGGATTTACTACATGAATGAAGCTTTCAACTGTATGATACAGACGCGGCATTATATTGATAGCAACTTTAGATTCTTGATAAGACTGGTAAAGTTTCTTGATGCGATCACCATAGATGTCCACCCACCATTCATCATTAACTGAATCAGCTTTAGTGTGATATTCATGAGAAGCATACACCAGACCGCTTCCAATAATAGGTGTATAATGTCTTACAAAATGACGCAAGGTTGGAGAGAAATAAACTGTAAGTTTGTCATTATATTTCTGAATAACCAACTTATCTTTGTCCGCCATAATTTTCTCTCCATACTTCTTACCACCATTCTCATTCCATCGTTTTATTAACTCAGTAAGTGATAAAGGTTGAACACCACGCTTTTTCAAAATGATGCGTTCTTCACATTCTACAACATCTTCATCAAATATTTTAAATTTATAATGAAATTTGTTGATTCGATTTGAATAAACTTTTTTAACATTTGCAGTAGCAATTGACGTTAGATGTAGTCCATGACCAAAACCGAGATGTGGATAGAATTCATTATCCAACCTCAGTGTAAGACCTTTAGTAAAAGAATGAAAGCGAAGGAACTATCTCCCACTCCAATGATAGATAGTAAACTCATAAACTTTCTGATCCTTATTCTTCATGATGGAAGTATTGCTACTATTGAATGCCTTAATAATTTTCTCATTCCCAAATGGACCATGATAATCTGATTCTATCTGAATCCATTCATAGTTCCACTTTCCATCTGACGTTAAATTGTATGGGAACTGGAATGCATTATTCATCGTTATTCCATCAAGGGTGGGAGGAGTCAATATCATTTCTTCCAAATCATTTACATTCTGAATATTGCTATCATGGCAAATGCTGGAAACACCTACTTCCCATTCACCTTCTAGATGTAGTGAGCGATTTAACTCTACTCGAAAGTCTGATGGTTTATTATTAGGAAATTTATTCATAGAAGCATTACTGGGTAAGTAAATTAGAAACGAATCTCTATTTTCACTTTCCATACTAATCACATTGGAAAAATATATTAGCATACTTTTGCATTAACTCTTCATTTGGAAATGGAGTGTCATACTTGTTACAGCATCTTTATGAAAAGGAATCAACGCACCAGCATCGTCATAAATTGCAATTTCAATTTGTGGGATGTAGTTTGATTTCAGCTTTGTATAATGCACTTTCTTGAAAGTATGCTCAGATAAAATACTGCAGATTTTTGGCTGGTATGGTATCATTGCTAGCAATGGAGCTTCAACATCTCCCACACGTACATCTTCACCAATATTGGAATATATCTGAAAAAAGTTAATACGACGCGATAGCGACATGTCTGCGCTAGCTTTGGTTACAGTACCACTTTTAAAGATATTTTGATCAAAACCCAAAATGTCCATTAGAGTTTTATCCATAATTAGTTCAATGCCTTTTCCACTTACAGTGAGAGACAAAGTACCTTCTTTTTCAGAAAATGAAATATGTTGCTCATTAATCACTTCATTCAAATAATCTACAACCATTTTAGCTGAAGTAATAATGCGAGGCATGAACACTCTTGTTTCATGTAAGATACCACCTAAAGGCTCTACACACTTTCTGTATAAAGATACGGACCATTCTGTATCAAATTGATTTGACCTTTCACATGGCAAATGTTGCATATCAAATTTTCCATGAACAGCTGCAGAACGATGTCGTAAGAACTGATGAAAATCTTTTGAACATACCAATACTAGATCATCATCATCTAATTTACTTATTGCAATATGATTAGATGATTTGATATAAGTCAATGTTGCCACTTGTTTACCATGAACTCGAAGGAGATAATTAAATTTCTTCAATAATGTTTCAGGAGTCATGTTTGTCTTTCTTGCCTTAATCACAATCTTCTTCACCATCTTCTCATTTCGTGGAATAAGATGGAATAAGATCTACATAATAAGCTTCCTCTCGATATATTAACTGTTTATGACCACTTATGTGGTAATTAACGTTAAAATTATCATAGCTTGTTAAGGCGCTAGCGAGGTAACCTAAATCATTTCTTAAACTCGGACTCAAAGCAACAATCCAATCTTTATCAACTACATGATGTACATAATTATGATCATCATTGTGTGGAGTAAGTTGGACAATATGTTTACACGCCTTATTCAGGAAATCATGAACGAATTTCTGACGTGATAGAAGATCTTTCTTCGGCCATTGTGGAATGTATACTCGGCAGCCCTTTTCACATTGGTACGCAGCTGTGCGTCTCATATTAATAGTCATCACCTCATGATCAAAGGTGTAGACACAGTTACTGTGAACAAGTTGTGTGACCCCTACTTCCCACCCTCCATTCAGCTGTTGTATATTATCAATGGGAGTAGAAAAGATAGCGGCTCGATTACTAGCAAATCTATTTGTTGCTGCATTGCTAAGCAAAATATGGTAAAATGACATTTTCATATTCTGGTGATCTATATATTACCAATTTGCATAACATCATGAAGACTTGGATTTTGGATTCTCAACAATACATCAAAGTTGATCGCAATGGAAACGTTCATTTCAGAAATTCCTATGGAAATACATCGAGAGGAATTACATTAACATGGCGACAATTTTTTAATCTTAATGACATCATGACGGATTTGGAATATTTTGAAACGCTAAAATTCATCTCTTTCGGTGATCAAGTTTGGCTTCAACACTGCAGAAATGAAATTCAAATCTGTCATTCTGATTCCTCAATCTATTTTTCATTTCGCAAATACAATTGGAAAAAATATAAAAGATGGATACATCGCTCCAATATGTCATTTATTCGTCGAGAGTTCATCGCTTTGCTATGCAAATCTTAATCAGACACCACCTCCAACACAATGTTACGCTCCATCATGAAGAGTTGGAAATTAGATTTCCTACAACATGTTGAGATTGATTATGATCAAAACGTTTATTTCAAAGACTATACTGGAAATAATAATAATAAGAGAATGCTTTATTTTGAATCAATACAACGAGCGGTATGACTGGTTACAGCAATTACATCATGTGAATCTCGAGTATTTCACGAAACTTCCATTGTAGAGTGAGGAGGATCGTCGTTGAGGTAGCAATTTCCGGGAGCGACGAACAACACGAGTAGGGTCTCTTACAGCAAAAAATTCGACAAGTGGATGAATATGGGGATTACCACTGATCTTTTTGATTAGTTTAACACACATTTTGTCCAGAAAGTCACGCAGATGGGGGTTTGCCTTGAACATTTGACCATCGAATTGCAAGACGGTATAGACGGTCAAGTTTTTGAAAGTTCTTTACACTTACATCACAAATGATGGGCCAACAAAATGTTATATGACACAGCACAAGACTTACAAAAGCCTGCCAAACGACTTCACCACGGTTGTTATTATTACGTAAACGGCGTACAAATGACATGGAACGACAACATTTAGCATACAGTTTTGCGAATTGGACGTCCCAGCGAAGGTCTGATGTAAAATACACTCCCAAAATTTTTATACAATCAACCAGTTTAATCGTGGAATTATTAATTACAATATCCATGGTCTTACAATTAGAAATATTCCTGGAAAGGGTCATACATTTAGATTTTTCAACATTAATAATCAGTTGCTTCTTTTTTGTCCATGCACAGAAAACATCTATATCAGAGTAGAAGTCAGAGTTAATACTAGGACAATCAAATGCAACAATGTAATGTCATCGGCATGCTTTATCATATCGACATTTTCAATGCCTAAATCATATTATCAAGGACTTGAAATACTTCTATATGAAAAGACATTCACGCATAGGAAATCGCATATGGTTGTGACTAAAAAAGCAACGAATACAAATCTATCATTCCCAACTTTCTATCTGCTTCACATTTCATCAAGGTAGTTGGGAAAAGTGTAAAACGAAGATACATCGCTCTATTTACTCATTTCTTCATCATGAGACGTCATCGTTACACCATCGTCAACATTCTCCGCCGCATCAGACTCTATACCAAAATCGATCTCGCGACATTACATCAACAAATTCCAAACAGCAAGTATTATCCGGGTCGACCGCAAATGTTAGTGGTGAAGATGAGCAATTTACAGAACCTCAACTCTTTCCAAATGGGACGGTACAAATTCTCGGCGCCCTTTCTCATTCATCGGCGCGGTTAATGCGCTTAGAACTGCAGAAGCTACTACGCCGGATGTGAAAGAGGGAGAAGTGTGTGATGTCGAATCTGACTGTGAACAATATGGTGATCTCTACTCAATTGAGTGAAAATGTATCGTTTTCGAAGATTCATAGCAGCAGCTACAATTTGTGTTATGAGCCAGAACTTTTTCCTGCAGCTCTCATTAATTGTTGGAATCCTGTGCATATTGCAATCTTTCACAACAGTAAAGTTATCATTACTGGACTGAAATCAGAAGTGCAAGCAGATACAATCCTAGACCGTTTAATCGAATATGTACACACCCAGCGGATTGTGAAATAAAAACAATTTGTATTCCAATATGATGAGGTTTTATTTCAAATCATTATAGAACTTACAAATCATTTTTTCATTAGAAGATGGGTTACATGAAAACTTTTGAATAACAGATTTCAATCGACGTACATGCAAACGTTTTAAAATGAAGTACAATACGAAAGCACCACAAGTTCATGAAAGTGGATGTTGTAGTATGCGCTCATTTAGCTGATATTGACGAGTATGTTTTCTCAACCACTGCTGTGTTGGTATATTTGGAGGTTGAGCAAGAGAGTCAAATAGTTCACCACGTCTGTCTTTTCCAATAAAGATAGCTTTCCAATGTTCACCTTCTAAATTCTTTGACTGAGTGTTCAATACAATAAAGATGGGATACTGTTTTACTGTAGTTGGTAGGGTATCTAGCGAATAGACATTATCAAAAGCTTTCAACGTAGCTTTATCTGCATTACGCTGTACTTTAGCTTTAATATCGTCAGCATTCAACCAACTCATCAACGATTATAGTGAAGAATCACGTCACGATACTTAGTTATTTCAATATTTGAATCAAAAACTGCATAAATCAATACATTGATCGTCGCAGCTAGCGTTGTTTTAAACTCCAGATCCAAGCGAATATTATGAGGTACGTTAGCTTGACGATAATATATCACTGTCGTCACTGTGCATAATATATGCACTAATATCACTGTCGGCAGTCAAATCAAATGCATAAATAGTATAGCCATTCTTAAACTCTTTCATTGTAAGCCCGTTGGTGTCGTCTGTGTTGTAAAAGCCAAAGACATTCATGTAGTCAACATAGCTGCGCAAAAATTGATAAGAAGAGAAGTCTGGTCTATAGGGTGGTCCAGGATGACTGACATCATTTACACGTAAAGCAATTTTGCTCAAACTGTTGTTTGAGGTTGAAAGGATTCTTCCTGATATTGCCATTGAATGCATCACTTTCAACCATTGCTAGCATTAGGAGTTTTGGTGCTTCTGATGGAAATAAACCATCTTTCATAAAACTCTTTTGATGTTTAGGAATAGTAAATGTGAGAAGCTTTGTATGTTGAATGGGATAAATAGCATTGCTACGGTTAAGACCCTCAGCATGTCCTCTAATTACACTTGGATTAGCTACCACTCGACGGATGTATAGCGTAAGATCATCCACAAGGATTTTAAAATTGACAATTTAAGCATATGCATTCAACAAAAATTCAGGCTTGTTCAATGTAAGTTTGAGTCGCATACTGGTATTACAGAGTAAAAACTTTGACTGTCTGAAGAAGTCAAGATTTAGTGGACCATATAGCTGACAGACATACTTTACTATCTTTAATTAAAGCAGATCGCTTTACAAAACCAGTGTTTGTCTCACTATCAAATTGTGTTGCTTCATCTCTATACCATCCCATTGCTTCCATATGACTCCTTTGTGCTGACGGATGAAACTGTGATAGGGCATTGAAATATGCTTTATAGGGATAATCGCTTTGTCCGCCTTCTACCTGTTGCTCTCCAATAGCTAGAGAAACATCACGAAATAGTGTTGCCAGCGGTAAATTGTTCAGACCAACTTTATGTGTAGCATCGATGTTAGTACCATCTGCTTGCTGAATTCTGAACCGCACATCAACCATCGCATAACTTAGATCAATGTAGTCATCACTAGCGCCAGGAATGACAAATTCAATTGGGCCAGTATTCTCAGCAGTTCGAGGATGGATAATCTACAATACTTGAACTAAGAATATCTGTCTGTATCGCTTGTTGATCAAACAAACAAAAATTTGAAGTTTTACACCAGTTATGACAGCGTCGTCGTTTAGCACGCGATGAAAGATTAGAGCGCGCACGGCGTTTGCGTGAATGCCTTTTCTTAGATTTGCGTGAAGGTCGCCTCTTACCAGCTCCACGCTGTTTTCTTTTTGTTCTAACATTCATTCGTTTAGGTGCTTTCTTTTGTCGATTACGAGTTAAGGATTCCTGTAATGTTCTTAAACCGAATTCCTTCCCACGATTTAGTAAAGTACTCTTTATATTTTTTCCACTGGTAGTATCATTGACAACATCACCAGCAAAGCCAACAGCATTGCTTAAAACAGATCTTATAAAGTTTTTTCGACAGTAGATAAGTGAGGAGTTACAACAGATTTCAGCGCGCCAAATATACTACCTCCACGTTGATGGCGGGCACCACTGTAAATTGTACCCGTGCCACTTACATAGGAGGGCCGTGAATAAAACGATGCAGTCGGATTCATTACTTAAACCTTGAACTCGCAAGTTATAACTTTGCATAAATCACTTGCGATCACTTTGATGAGAAATGTCTGCACGACGCATCCAAGAGTTCATACTTGAAGGATAGCCGAGCCATTTAACAAGACGCCATTCTTCGCCTTGACGTTTTTTGTAGCGGATGATTTTCTCTACTAAATATGTTTCACTTTCAGTGACTACCTCAATCATCACGGTAAAAGCTGCCATCTATTTCGTCATTGTCGTACTCTTTTAACTTGTAGGTGGTGGGAGAGTCTTTTTTATTGATGTTTGAAACTGTAAAAATTTCTTCTGTCCAATTCGGGAGATAACCTTTGGCAAAAACACTCTTCACTTTTGATATGCGAACTTCATCGCCTATTTTTGCATCACTTTTTGCATTATTACGCTTACGGTGGAATGTTTTACGCACTTCATCTACATTGTCAGCATTTACATCTGCTGGTCTGAGTCCAATAGAGCGATGCACAGAGTGATTGTAGGCATGTACCATATCTTGTAGAATCTTTGTCCAATTTTGTGTTAAGTTGGCAGTAAAATGTCGCCACAAGCGATTTATCAATGTGCGGTTAAAACGTTCAACTAATGCAGCCTTATAGGCACTCTTTACACTAAACAACTCAATGTCATATCTCTCAAACAATCTTCCCACATGCTGGTTTTCGAACTCTTTTCCTTGATCACTCTGAATTCTCTTTGGAATGCGACCCTCTCGGAAAATTGACTGAAATGCCTTTGCTACTCGTTTACCTTCTTTAGTTTTTAATGGTTGAGCCCACGCATATCGCGAGAAAATATCAATTACTGTCAAAATAAAATTATTTCCCGAGTTATGTTTTGAAATGGAGGCAACGTCACACAAATCTGCCTGCCACTTCATCAATGTCATGAGTAACATAATGACGGCCACGGTACTTCTTTTTCGCTTGTTTGTTGAGTGTATAGGTATCCTGACCCTTTAACCATTGTTTAACTTGTGATTGCGGAAGACCACTCGCTTTTGACAATTTCTTTAATGATGCAAATCCTGCTGGATGTTTTACATCACAGTATATTGACTTTAAAAGTTCATGTGATGACGACTGACTCTTCCTCCTTCTCATGTTTTTGCTTTCTTGTCTTTTTACACTTACAACAGCCACAAGATTTAGCGGTTTTACGTTCATGTTCACATTGCTTAGGAGTCTCACTGTAAGAGCTGGCACAGCAAGTACATGTTGCATCAAAATGCACCTCCGGCGGTTCATTACATGGCATGCAACACATATGCTTCATATTAATAGTCTGAGAACATATATTTCTTTGGTGGTGATCTTCTACGTCTATCTCTTTCTCTTGTTTTCCTAGAGGGTGTGGGTCTACGTCGTTCTCTTCCTCTTGTTCTTTTAGTAAGTGTGGAAGGAGATGTAGAAGGTGAACTTTTAAACCAATTTCTTGGCATTGTAACACTCCTAATTTTAGGAACAGAATTAACATTTGAAGTGGTACCAACTTCTGAAGTAGAATCCAGCTCTTTCAATGTTTCATTATTCAATTCAAATTTTGGAACATTATGCTTTTTCAATAGTTGAAGAAAATATGGCCAACCATGTGGGACATAACCTTGTCGACGTTTTCTACGCGTTGCATACTGAATCAAGTCTTCATAACGCGAAGCGCTAATAATTTTATCATCATCTGTAATGATTTCACCTCTATCATTCACATTGAGATATGGTTCAATGCTGTTGAAAAGAGCTATTGCATGTGCACGAGATGCTAAAGGTGTAGCAGTCGAAACAGAGTCACGCATCTTATTCTTCAAACTTTTCAATTCTTCAACAGTTTCTGATTGTAATAAAACTGCGCGATATGGATCTTTAATATGTGCATTTTCCTGATAATCCAGGTCTTACAAATTTGATTTGCTAGAGGTTGCTTTACTTGCTGTAAAGCAGTCAATTGCACATATTCATCCTGAGGAATAACTATCATGCGAGAATAGGAGCTCATAGTTTGTAGAAAATCATAGGCTTTTCAAAATATCACTTCGAAATCTAAATTCTTCCGGACACTCTTGTGTAAAATCAATAAATAAGTAACCGTGTGGTTTTTCAGTAGCTGCTTGAAAAATTTCAATTGAGGCTTTTGAACCTCTCTGCGAAACTTGTCGCGCTAAAATTTCAAATTGACTTCTATCTCGCGGATTCTTGAAAATAGTGTGTATTCAGGTTTCGTGTGCGGGCTTCTTTCCCATCAGGAAACAAATTTTGCGTGATATAGATTATAAAACACCTTTTGTGATGTGCTACGCGAGTGAACATATCTGTAACGTCTTTAGAATTCTTGCTTTCCTTCAATAGATCATCGAATACAGCGACATCGTTGGACTCTATCTTATCAGCTCGAATAATTCCTTCATTTTGAATAAAGTTACGACGTTGCAATTCCTGAAAGAGTGACGGCTGATTAATGCCATAACACCAAATAACTCGACTGATATGTTCCCTAAACAATTCATTTCGTTTGTCTAGCAAATTCAGAGTGAAGACAGTTTTACCTGCATGGGATGGACCTGATACAGTCAGAACTTTATCACATTGAAGTCTGAAATCCATTTTGATACTTTGAGACTCAACATTTGCATAATTAACGCTTTAAGCCAAAGATATTACCCAATACGTTGCCCACTACAGGATTTAACATCGGTAGTAACACTGAAAGGAAACCACCCTTTTGTGTTAGAGTTTTCCTCTTTCTTTGAAGGGTAACTCTAGGATTGGAGATGAAACGCAATTTCGTAGAATGTCGCTTAAGTAACTTTCGTTGTTGTGGTGATAATTTTTTTGTCCTCAAACTTCTCACATGAGAAACAATTTTTCGAATAAATGTATCATTAGCATGTCGTATAGCATTATATCGATGATTTCCTTTCATTCGTTGAAGAGCTCGAATGGCTGAAGAAAACTTTGAAGACTTTCGACTTTTACGTCTCGCCATTTTTCTCTTCACCATTGTCACAACTTGAGTTTTCCATATTTGCATAGGTACTAACTTTTATGGCGGAAGTGACACTCAAAATGAGCTGTATCACAGTGGCTACATTGACAGAGTTGGATACAGCAGTGTATGGAACAGCGCTGGCAGAAAGTATGCTTACATCTCTTAAAGATGCGTTTTTCACTTCCAACCTTTCGCTTACATACCTCACACATATTTTCACTCTTACTAAAAACTTCTAAAGCAAGTCTTTTTGACGACATGAACTTGCTAGCCTTTTCTAAATAATAGACGCATGTACAGAAGGAATATACTTCGAGAGTAAGTAGACATAACTCGAAAACCAATTGTGCTACGATCAAGTACCATTGCATCTTTAAGTTTCTTTTATAGAAAGTTGAATGTGAATATTTGAAATTGCTTCAATCACTAGACTGCTACCATGATGGTTAAATGCATCAAGACGTTGAGCAATTTTTCCCATATGTCTTTCAAAAAAATCTTCAGGATTATATACAACTTCCATTGAATAGGAAGCAAAGTGGAAGAAACGATCTTCCACCTCTTCTTTCCCAAAATGACTGAAATGAATTTTCGCAACTAATCGCGCCATTACAATTTTATCAAAAAACGTATCCATTAACTTCAAAAATAGTGTGCTAGTATCACCAATAACTGATTTGATGTTAATCTCATCTTTATGAAATGTTATCACATAATCTTGAACAGTCCCTTTTAAACTTTGCCTATGAAAACGCAATGTTCCACCATCATTTGAGAAAGACATTGTCATCCTGCATCTATCCCTCCAATTGCATGAAAAACAGCAAGTCTTTACATAAAGCTTTAATTGATTGACTTCTTCAAGCATGCATTGCAAATTTTGGGTTTGAAACAAATATAATAGATACAGTTGGTAACTATCATACAGAGAGCAATGAAAACCGAACCTTTCTTTGGCAGTGCTGAGGTAAGGAGGAAAAGAACATTGATTATGAATGTAACTACTACAACGAACATTTGAAATGGGAACACTCAGTTCCTTGAAACGTTTCGTAACTTCATGATAGTGTTGATTAACTCTACTATCCCAAGGTGGAAGTAGAATATCATTAATGACTAGATTAGGAAAAAGCTTTCTCTCCTTGGAGGGATCATTACAAAAGATACGTACAACATTGAAGGCTGCTAGCCATCTTTTAAAGTCAATAAGAAGAGCACTTTCACTAGGAAGAACAAAGTCTTGTAAATATTGTTGATTAAGTCCATGAATATGTTTTCTCGCCCATCCATCAGCTTTGGGATCACACTTGGCATGATGATGATAAACACTAACAATCTGATATGAGCAATTGTCCATGGCAATAGCACTGAGCTTCTGTACAGGTTCACCCTCACAATCCATAAAAATGATGGTGGATGACTAAAAAGAAAATTACACAGTTTTACTCATCGGATGAAAAATCCTATGACATATTACAATATGAAGAAGTGCAACGATGCTGTTCCGACAAAATACACAAATAACATGATGACAGCGAAGAAGTAAAATGTATCTGATAAGACCACGTCTACGACACTCAAAGCACATAAGCGAATTGTCATAAGGTAGAGATAGGAAAGGATTAGCGATTCTCCTTCTTTGATTTGCGTTTTCCGGTAACATTCTTCTCTGACTTGTGCTTCCCACCGCTCTCGTTGAGGATTTGATCAATAATGTTATTAACATCTGGCTGCTTTGGTATATATAGGATGGATTGAGTATGCATTGCTATAGAGGCCAATTTATTATCCTTATGATAATCATAATATAGTCCGCTTATTGTGAAACGAATATTCCAAGTGCCTTCTGCGAGCTCTTCACACCTGATGGGTGTTATTTGTTCTCTATCCTTTCGATAGTAAGAACACCAATGCGATAGTGGTGGAGAAAGTCGTTCACCTTCCCATATCTTTTTATATGGTGTATCCTTGTCATCTCTCGCTCTCCGCACTTCGTCAAGGGGAGTAGGGATATCCATATTTAGTGTCACAATTTCTTCAATAATGTCAAGCTGACGACGTTTTCCCATCCGATGCTTCGTTTTGGCTCTACAGCCAAAAAAACATCCCAAATTCGCTGTTAACTCTGTCGTTTATCCGAAAAATGAATAAAATTTTTTTCTCTCCGATTGAGCTGGAAATCACCCTACGGATGTAGAATTTGACGCCGATTCCAAATCTGGCCTCAGATCTGCCATTGGAGCAGCCGTTTAGACGCTAGAGCCCAAAACATCCCAAATTCGCCGTTAACTCTGTCGTTTTTCGCCAATTTCCCCAAATCTTAAATGGCGTTTCACATCTAAACAAAGACACATATGAACAAGCCGTTTCTTTCACTGAATTTCTCTCACTCTTAGCTTTCAAACGAGCTATTGCACGACTTTCTACGATCTCTAGAACCAAAGTTGGAAGCAACGCTGCCGAGGGGGGGACGTCCCAAAACTTTTTTCTCTCCGATGGAGCTGGAAATCACCCTACCAATGCAGAATTTGACGTTGAATCCGAATCTGACCCCCGTTTTCCCATCCGATGCTTCGTTTTGGCTCTACAGCCCAAAAACATCCCAAATTCGCCGTTAACTCTGTCGTTTTTCGGAAAAATGTTGAAAATTTTTTCTCGCCGATTAAGCTGGAAATCACCTTACCGATGCAGAATTTGACGCTGATTCCAAATCTGTTCTCAGATCTGCCATAGCAGCCGTTCAGACGCTAGAGACCAAAAGCATCCCAAATTCTCCGTTAAATGTCGTTCTTCAACATCTGACAACCTCTACGGCCGACCAAGACTCTCTCCCGAGGGGGGGGGGCGCTGTGTTTATTGTGGAGGTTTGTTTACTACTAGTCTCTCCCAAATGTGGTTTCTGTCAGAATATAGCGGCACTCCGTTATTCGGAGTGTAAAAATGTGCCTCGCAACATCCAATTCAATTTTTAGCTCCCCTGCGATAAACTCGTTCTCGCATGCCTGTACGTTGGTTTACTGAGAAATCGATTCAAAATCCGAAAGAAAACAATGCAAATGCTGAGAACAAATGCCATTTTAATTTATGAGCAATTTTTGAGATTGCCTTTAATAAAGCTTTTATAATAATTGAGGCATCATATATGTAGTATTGAACAAATACGATGCGTCTACAACAGCAGAACTTTCGTTATTTTGGTTTACAATTAATTTTCTTCAAAATTGATAGAAAGCAAGTAGTTGCTGAGGTCTCATTCATGTCCTTTCAGTTTCTTTCTCTTGGCATTGGAAAAGAATACATAATGGAATTTAATGAATTTCCTCGAGCAGTCATCCCTGAACACATCATTCACAAACGGTGGTGTTTCATTCTTCCCACGTGAGTCTTCTGAACAATTAGCATCTTATCTAATGTAACTTATAATTACCTCATACTCATGCAGTGCACTTAGGATTAGCGGAACGGTTTGGGAGCGAGATTTCTCTCCCGCTTATCCGAAGTTCCCGCTTAAGCGGAGTAGCAGTTTTTGATCTCATTTGAGCCTGAAAAATGCTGCGTGAGCTAATTTTTCGTTATTAATGCTGGTACAATGGCCTGCAGACTCCCTATACCATCCCGTTTTAGGGTTTAAGATAGAAAAGCATCTGTATATATTGTACCGTAGAATGGGGTAATTCGGACACCTGGTCACTTTTTATCTTTAATCGACTAATGAAAATTGTTGGATGCTTCTAGTGAGACCGAAATGCATTTTTTAGCTAGATATACATTAATCAACTGAAATTTATCATTAGACGCGAAAAATTTTTCAGTGTGTTCACAGCTACATTATATTTGAAATTCAGAAAAGTCGAAAAATACTAATTTTACTATTTTTCATCAGGTTTGATCTACCATAAAGCTTTGTTGTAGGTTGAAATGGGCTGGCTTGCGGAAGTACCATTAGAAACCCTTACTAATTCAGTCACTCGTTTGTAGCTGGTCAGTTGTTGTACCCAAATACAGACGACGCGAATTCTTGGAATTTTTGGCGCCGGTGGGTGCAGCAAGCAGTATAGGACGAGGGCAAGGGCGAGGGCGGGGAAGAGGAATAGGACGCGGACGAGGACAGTGCAGCAGCATGAGAGATGAAGATTCTTCAAGTTCGTCGTCCTCAAGTGATGAAGACGACACATGCGCAAGCTGTTCAGTCGCCTTTATGAAGTCCAGTTGACCGGACTGGATCCAATGTGTTACTTGTGCCGAGTGGTTCTGTGGTAAGTGCAACGGTGGAAGCGTTGATCCCCTTTTCGAGTGTGCCCAGTGTGCATAGATTCATTTTAACTTCAGTTTGCAACATTTGCATTTGATTTAGATCATTTCTGTTCAGTTTGAAATACAAAACTTGTTGGTGTCCGAATTACCCCATTTTTTCTTTTTTTAAGTACCCCTCGTAGAAATTATCCTGACAAATTTCTACAAGGCCTGAGGTTACCGGGTCATTACATATTGTAAATAACGCCCCATTTGCGGTTCATGTAGGATTATAGGATCATAGCATCATTACAAATGACAAAAAAATTTAAAAAACCCTCAAAAAGGTGTCCGAATTACCCCCATTTTACGGTATATATTCTGAAATGATAAACTATGCCATGTATTTGTTAAAAAGAGTTGGAAAAACAGTTGAAGCTTATTGATCAGCAGTGAAAGGAAATAAAACTTCTATCTAAGCTCATCAGGGCTTATGAAATCGCCCGAGTAGCTTAGCCATCTCCTCAAGACACTGCGCGTGTTGGCTCGTTCACACACTGCGCTGTGAACTGGTATGTATATGAATTCTTAGAAATTCTTTACAGATAGATGAACTGTAATTGCTTGTAAAGAGATAGTAGATTAGACTGCTTCATAGGGACCAAAAGAAAAACGAAAGTTCAAATATAAATTCGCTTTCCTTCTCATCCGATGTAACCGTGTCTCGGAGCAAGGAATGATTTTTTTTGTTACGCTGCAATGCCGGAGTGCATAAGAGCAACAAGTGGTAAGAATACAAATACGGTTTTGGTCGAAACATACGCAAAAATCACTTAATGCTGAAATTCAGATCCATTTATCCACAAAAGTAGCTAAATTATTTAAAATACGAAACAAATCTCCCACTATAGCCGAGTGACTTCCAAAAACTCTCCCTCTGAACCGGAGGATTTTGCATGTGTTGGAAATTTCTCTTGTTTTTTCTCCCGCTAATCCGGAGTGCACTGTATTTTAGATTTATATAATCTATACAGATATTTGATATTTGTCATCTAACAGGTCGAACTTGTTAGGAGTTTTATTCTGTTACATTGTTCTGTAATATGAAATGATCAGCAGCTGTCATTGTATCATTATCACTGGTCAGTGGTCCATGTTAAACGTGCTTAATCAGTTTAGAGTAAATTATGCGTCATTTTAATTATTTCATTTTGTATGTAATCATTCTCAATTTTTCCTACACTCTTCGATTCAGACTACGTATCAGGGGATTTCCAGAGGCTTTTAATGAGTGGATGGGAAACTATCTGACTGACAGACCACAAGTAAAGCGCATTGAAAGCATGTTTGCAACATTGCAAAGCGTATTTTGTGAATCCCACAGGGGTGAGTTTTCGGCCCATCGCCTTGCTGCTCAGTTGCCAAGCGTCTAGCACCTCTCCTTCCTCAAATAAGTATGCTTCAATACGTCGATGACACAAAATCTGATAATGCTCATGTCATCCAGGAGCATAAGACACCAGTCGATGCTGGTGTCAAAGTCAATCCGAAGAAATACAAGTCGTTCTGCTACTTCACGTCTGCTTCGGCAAAGCATAGACAAATCATGGCAACAGATGGCGTTGGCTGTACTGACGAACTAAAACTTCACAGAGTAACTATGTATAAATGATGCGTTCACACTTCCATAACCATTGCGGAATTGCCCGTCAGAGATTTCTACAAATCCTGCACGAATTTTGAAAAACAAACTTCCCAAGTCAGATTTGTGTACTGTTTATTATTCCACGATATGCTATCTACACCTTCCATCCGGACTTCAGCA
Source organism: Prostheceraeus crozeri (assembly GCA_907163375.1). NCBI lineage: Eukaryota > Metazoa > Platyhelminthes > Polycladida > Euryleptidae > Prostheceraeus > Prostheceraeus crozeri. The sequence continues at coordinate 198,004 of CAJQUW010014204.1, read as the reverse complement.
CAACTCCGATAACATCAATTTCAGAGGAATCGGCTGCATTTGGAAGATCGCAGACGTAGGGCCTACACGTAACACTGCTCTCAATCTTTTCCGAACTGCTGCAATGCACGAAGATCATAATCAATATTTGAAAACATCTGAAATATTCAACCGTTCGGGATGATATTAAATTGAATGCTACTGACAGGAAATTGTTAGCTATAAATTGTACTTGCAATATTTAAGTTCGCGTTAAAATGTTAAAACCTCCGTTCCATATAATGCAGTTTACAGACATTATTATATATATATTACAATCATATCTTACAAGCAACGCACAGTCCCAACGTGTTCAGTCGATATAAAACAGTATACATTGCCACATTATTTACAATAATATGCTTTTGCGAGCATATTATCATTTTCGCATCAATTGCTGATTTGGATAACATCCAACAAAGCAAGAAAGAGGTTTTGATTGATAGTGTGTGTATGCGTGTGTAAAGTGGGCACCTACATGAAATTGTGCGGTTTTTTTTAAAAAAGAAATTACATGGTGAAGTTGCAGATGCAAGCAGATGCACGTATTGTCAAAAGTCGCTCCTGATTGTCCATTCTTGACAGTGGCGTAGCCAAGGTGGGGGACAAGGACATGTCTCCCAACGAAAGGAAATCTGATCGGGGGCCAATCTTTGTGTTTTATACGGGGTACATTAACATCATTCTATGTCGAATTATTAATTTATAAATATGAGAATCTGAAATCCTACAGTAGCGCACTTGGTTAATTTCCGCATGTCCCCTGTTGCGCAACGATCGCGAGAGATGATCCTTTCTGTGAGTCAGATGGTGATGAACATACTTGAAGGCATAATGTTTACAAAAAGATCTAAAAGCTACATCTGAAGATATTAAACATAAACTTGTATATACTGCATGATTTTATGTTAATCGTGCATCATGAATGATCAATAAAAGACAAAATCAGATCATAATCAAATCAGATATGAATGAATATTAGGGCTTCTTCTGATTTACGAAATTATTAAGTATAGGCTTCTATATATTAATTAAGCCACATTTATAGCCCCCCCCGAAATGAAATCCTAGCTACGCGACTGATTCTTGATGGTGCTAAAAATGTGCAATTTTGAGACTCAGATTACTGTATCTAATTTCATAGTTCGTCCGTACGGGAGGTTAGTCATAGTGTGAAAAAAACAATCGCTCCCTTTGTTTGACGTAAATCTATTTAAAAATTTTTTTTCAAAAAATCACCCGACGCGTTTCGTCAATCCGACAGTCTCAAGGGCTTAGTATGTGACACAAGTGTTGACAGATGTTCTGATACATTTGATACGTTCAAAGCGCAACAAATTATGAAAAATAGTCTAGAAAGTAATGGGTTCCATGTTGATAATGTGGATAGCTATAAAAATGATAAAATTAACGCAAGTAATAACGGAAGAAATAACGACGTTAATCTCTCCCTTGACTACGTGGGTGAAAGTTTTTTAAGAAAAATCAATAAAGTAAAAAATAAGTATAGTATACCTGTACGCATCACATCAAAACCTGGTAAAAAATTAGCAACAGCATTTAAAAGAAAATCTGATAATGAGTGTACTTTCAATATTTGCTTGACAATCGGCCCAAAATTTAACTGCAAGCATAAATATGTATGCGACAGCAATCGTCATGTCGTGGATGGTGCATTGTGTCGTCAAACTGACAATGATATCGGACGTTATTGTCCTTGGTGAAACTTTCTCGGACGTTGTCATTGTATGACGTCATCGAATATTTCGTCATCTTTTAGTTTCATTGATGACCGCGTTATTAAATGTTGCAGCAAGTCGCTGATTGATGATCTATGTTCAAATGAATAATTGATTGTCTCTGATTTGTATATAAACATTGTCTTTACTTTAATACAACACACTCATCTCGGAATCCAAACTGGTTTTCTATAACAATTTGGCGTCGCGATCTACAAGGCTTCTCCGATTGCTTTAAAGGACTTCTTCGTGTCCACTGCTGCATATACAAGCCATTCTACTGGCCCCGAGAAGCACTGCTGCATCTACAAGCCATTCTATTGGCCCGAGAAGCGCTGCTGCATCTACAAGCCATTCTACTGGCCCCGAGAAGTGCTGCTGCATCTACTAGCCGATCTGCTGTTCCTGCTGGCCCTGAAAAGTGCCTCTTCGAGCCCAAACTAAAGCTAATACATACGACGATTGGTTACCTTACCCGGTACCAACCATCGTGAACATTCACTGCAGGTCTTCCTTGGTCGGCAGTTCACTATTACACACTTACACACCCCTATCACCGTAAGTAAAACACGTATTATTAACATCACAATCATTACACGTGAGGGCTTACTAAAGCTACGTTGAGGCTAAGGACGTTAAGGCTAAGTTTGGACGTCATAGAACGTGTTGCAGATTACGTACTGTTTACGTAATCTATCGGCCTACTCTACGTGACGATAAGGACGGTTACACAACGTTTAATTAACGTTAATAGGACCGATTACGTACCTTGTTCGCGTAATCCTTACTAATGGAGGGCCGCTTAGAAGGACTGGACATAGACGACCCTGTACAAGTAGTCGAATGGCACGAACGTTTTAGTCACTACTGCAAGATAAACTCTAAGATTACAACGGCCAACGACGTTGACTACTATCTGACCCTTATCGGCAGATGCGCTTACAGTCTACTAAAAGGCGTAACCGTTCCCGCTAAGCCTGATACCAAGACGGTTAAAGAACTACAAGCAATACTTGAGAGCCACATTTGCCCAACGCACTTCGAGGCAATCGAACGCGCACAGTTCCACAACCTGATGCGTCGTCCAGAGGAGTCGTGTCGCAACTTTTTGCTACGACTACAGAAGCAAGCTGCTAGATGCAACTTCGGCGTCGAGCTGAATACACAAATAAGGGATCGTATCGTTGCAGGCATAAACGATAACGACTTGCAAAAGAAGCTACTAGCCCACGGTAAGCTGACATTCGATGTTGCCAGGCAGATGATAGAGACGTGGGACAATGTAAACAAGGCAGTAAGGCATGAGGTGCTGTACAACAGGAATGCACAACGACGTTACTCTGCACCCAAGTCTACAGTGTTTACAAAGAAGCCACTTCCGGCTAACACTTTTCAACCGAAGCCACAGTCGAAACCAGTAGCTAGCTATACGTCAGCAACAGTCGACTGGTGCATGCAACTCCTGTGGAGGGCAGCATGAGAGAAAAACGTGCAAGTTCAGGTCAGCTAAGTGCTACAAATGCCAACGCACAGGCCACATTGCCAAAGTTTGCCGTAGCCAACCTACACAACAGCGTACGCGTCAAGCTAACACAGTTACTGTACAACCTGAGACTGGGTCGACTTACGAGTGGGATGATCGTAAACACTTCTTGGCTCTTACCATCGACGGCGAGCATCTGTATCACGACATCCAGTTGACTCCGGGCAGAACGCATAAGTTTATCGTCGACACAGGCAGTCCTGTCAGTTTTTTGCCGAGCTCTGCGGTACAACGGCTTCGCCTAAGCGACCAGATCAGACATTCCACTGCTAACATACGAGGTGTCTCCGGACATGACTTAGCAGTATGTGGAGAGGTGCACGTGCAAGTTACCGACGCTAACAATAGTCAACCGATTCCAGTAACTCTCATCGTGACTTCCTACGGTCCATCGATTTTGGGTCTTGACGCATTAAGAGCTTTGAAGGTACCAATCAATGTGTACAATACGACAACTACGATCGACGTAGCACCAGTTACAACATCGACCACCGCATTGATCACTATGCCACCGTTACTAGCTTTGCGTATTCATCGCTGCAGTCTGAACGAAGGTGGAATGAAAATTCCTCCGGTAGACATTGAGGCATCGTCAACACCAAAGTTTTTCAAAGCCAGGCCTATGCCTTTTGGTTTACGACCCGCAGTCGAGCAAGGTCTAAAAGATTTGGTGTCAGGGAATTTTGTCACCTGTCAAAAGCAGTACTTGGGCTACGCCAATTGTCACGCCACTAAAGAGCAACGGTACCCCACGTATTTGCGGCGACTACCGCGTCACCGTTAACCCACACATTCAGCAGATGGCAACTACGACGTTAGATGTTGAAGACATGATGTCCGGCATCCAGGCCAGTAAGTTCTCCTCCAAAATTGACTTGAAGAACGCCTTTTTGCAAATTCCATTGTCCGAACGATCAAGAGTTGACGACAATACATACGATCTGGGGTGTGTACAGATGTAACTATCTACCCTTTGGTCTATCAGTCTCTCCAGGCATCTTTCAATCGGTTATTGATGACATCACGAGAGGTTTGCAAGGCGTTAAATGTTACCAGGATGACATCATCGTTCACGCCGATAACGAACAACAACACAACGACCGTTTACTGAAGCTCCTAGACGCACTTATAGCTGCTAACGTCAAGATAAATGCATCCAAGTCCATCTTTGGTGTTACACAACTGAAATACCTCGGGTATCTCATTGGTCAGTCGGGTATTCTACCAGATTTACAACGCATCGAAGCAGTACGAAAGGCCGAAGTTCCAACATCTACCAAACAACTTCAAAGTTTTCTCGGGTTCGCACAGTATTACAGCAAATTTGTGCCTCTATTTGCCGAACTAGCTCGACCTCTTTTTGACTTGGTCGCCTTAGAAGACATTGTTTGGTTCCCAGAAGTAAACATGGCATACTTCCGTTTGATTGATGCCATACTGCAAGCCAATGCACTGAAGAGTTTCGAAGATGGTAAATACTCTGAACTCATCGTAGACGCATCCGAATACGCTCTAGGCGCAGTTCTGGAACAAGATGGTTTCCCTATTATTTGCATCTCTCGTCGACGTAGTCGATCAGAACAAAACTACGCGCAAACCCAGAGAGAAGCGCTTGCAATAATCTTGGCGATTCGACGTTTACACAAGTATCTCATCGGTTTAAAGCTCAAGATTATAACCGACCACAAGGCACTTCAGCATATTTTTAAGCCCGACGCTTCAGTGGGTAAAACAAACTCGTCAATGCTTCAGAGGTGGGCCATCGAGTTGACATCGTATGACTACGACTTTGAGTATCGACCAGGTACCAGAATTCCGCAGACTGACTATTTATCAAGACACGCGCATCATGAGCCTCCACCTACTGACACAGCCGACGTTTACGTCACAAATCCAATTCCAATTAGCCGTAATCAGTTAATTCAAGAAACTAAGTCGTTTTACGGACCGGTCATTGCTGGTATACGCCGAGGTTTACCTTACGCGATTCTGACGGCGTCATTCTTTACAAAGAGCTCATTCTTATTCCTCCAACTTGTCGCCAAGTTATGCTTGAACATCTGCACACAGGACACTTAGGGAGGGATAAGATGAAATCTTTAGCTCGCCTTTTATGCTATTGGCCTACCATTAACAACGACATTGCGACTTACCTTGTGGCATGTAACAAGTGTAGAACCAAACCGAAGACACATCCTCAGTGGAAACCATGGCCCGTTCCTTTTTCGCCGATGCAGAGGGTTCATGCAGACTATTGCGGTCCATTCCTCGGTCGTTACTACGCACTAATACTTGAAGACGCCTACTCTAAGTTCCCAGAAGTTTACTTAACATCACACGCAACGGCTGCTTTCACTAAGGAAGCACTCCAGCGAAGTTTCAGTAGAGATGGTGTCCCGCAAGTCTTAGTCACCGATAACGGTACTCCTTTTGCCGCTACAGAATTGCAGACTTGGTTGAAGTCAGTTGGCTGCCAACCTATTTTTACGGCTCCAAGACACCCCCAAAGCAACGGCGTCGCCGAAAATTTTGTTCGCAGTTTGAAAACGGCAATCCGAGTCGCCGAACCTGCCACTTACCCCGACTTATTATCTTGCATAGACGCTTTTCTAACACAATACAGAAACGCTAGACACGCAACAACAGGAAAGAGTCCTGCTATGTTATTTAAAGGTAGAACCTTACGAACATCTGTTAATCTGGACACTACTGAAGTTATATTTTTTCGTGGTAACGATAACAGACCTAGTGAAGGTTTACTACTTAAGCAGATAGGTGAACGAATGTATTATGTGTTGGACAGATCTGATGGTACGGTACATATATGGCATCTAGATCAGTTACACATTATATCCTCTATTGACTTTTATACAAGAAATAGATCACTTCATCCACACATAGCACTCGACCACACGCAGAACACGGACACTACACAGAACACGGCTCGGGCTCCGGCTACTTTTTCTCCGAGTGTGTCTCCAGTGTCTCAGTGTCTCCAGTTTCTCCGAGTGTGGCTCAACCAGCTGATTCTTCGAGTATGCCTCAGATTTCTGCGAGTTCGTCTCAAGATGCTGCTTCTCCGACAACTCCTGCTCCTCGACGGAGCCATCGCCTTCGTAGACGTCCAACGCGTCTCATTTTATGAAGGGAGAAATCTGTATGCGACAGCAATCGTCATGTCGTGGATGGTGCATTGTGTCGTCAAACTGACAATGATATCGGACGTTATTGTCCTTGGTGAAACTTTCTCGGACGTTGTCATTGTATGACGTCATCGAATATTTCGTCATCTTTTAGTTTCATTGATGACCGCGTTATTAAATGTTGCAGCAAGTCGCTGATTGATGATCTATGTTCAAATGAATAATTGATTGTCTCTGATTTGTATATAAACATTGTCTTTACTTTAATACAACACACTCATCTCGGAATCCAAACTGGTTTTCTATAACAATGTAATTTATGAATTCTCTTGCAATCGTTGCCAGAAGAAGTACATAGGTCAAACATGTCGACCTTTCAGAACTAGATTCAACGAACACCAACGTAGTTTAAAGAATCGAGATACAAAAAGTGCATTAACTGAACATAACTTGTTAGACCATTGCGATGAAGGGATGACCATTGATGATTTTAGTTATAAGATTTTGGACAAGCAAAGCTCGGCGATTGCTACTAGGATGGCTGAATCGCGTAACATTGCGTTGAAAATGCCGCTATTGAACAGACGTCATGAGCTGACATGATGAGTTGCCCTGACTGGACTACTGATTTGTTGTATATAAACCTACCTTTTAACACTTGTGTCACATACTAAGCCCTTGAGACTGTCGGATTGACGAAACGCGTCGGGTGATTTTTTGAAAAAAAATTTTAAATAGATTTACGTCAAACAAAGGGAGCGATTGTTTTTTTCACTCAATTAATTCAGATTACTGTATTTTAAGTCGGTCTGAGTTATCGACAAATTATACGATTCATTGGAAAATTTCTTATTGATATTTTCGCTCATCTGTCTCAGTGCTGATATTAAAATCGTTAGATAGGCTGATTTAATGGAATGCACTTTGCGCAGCAGATCGTAGAGAAACAGCAGATTGTTCCATTTTTTATTTGCAGAATGCGAAGAGGTCAAATTTGCGCAATCCGAAAGTCACTTCCACCAGATTGTCCTTTTCCTTCATATCTGACATTGCGACGGCATTGGAAAAATCACGTGAGTTTTCAAGATGACTCTGACAGTGTAGTATGTTGTTATGTCTGAAAACCGGGTAAAAGTATGCCGCTTAGAGGCAACAGTATGATAAAAGTTAAAGTGCCATGATTTTCAGCAACATTTATGTTCAGTTCACCAATTTTCAACAATAAACGAGGATATCACGGACATGCGAGTGTTCGAACTTAAAATTTCGAATATGTCTACGATTTCTCTGAAGTTCCAAACGTTATCGCTTGGCTGCTATGAATTCACTCTTTATCGTTCCTTGAAATTGAATTCCAATCGTAAAAAACAAAACCAGACACAAAGCCAGAGTTGCTCGACCAAACGCTCATGACGACTTTAAATTTATAACATGGAGCTTCACCTACATTGTGGAGAGTGAACAAAATCTTCATTCTCGTGTCAAAGACATCAATAAGCTTTTACCGCCTGACATGAAAGTTCGCCCCGTTTTTAAAACCTTGAAAACTGGCAATTTTTTCTCTAATAAGGATAAAGTTGTGCCCGAGTAAAAATCTAATGTTGTGTACAAATACACATGTGATCACTGTGGAAAGTGTTGCGGGGGCAGCTCTATCCGCCATTTTGCTACCAGAATCAACGAACATTTGAAAGCGTATCCAACACCAACCGAAATAAGCTTGCATGTACATCCACCAAAGAAAGAAAATTTCGATATCATTGCCTGTACTGAATACCCCAGATTTCTGGAATCAATTATAATAAAGAAGTCTGAATTTAGCACTCTCATGAATGAAAGGGCAAGCTCCATTAGTAGTAATCCCGTGGCAAAATCAAGACCAAAATGAGCAACGATGAGTCATCATGCTGACTCAGCCCCCCTCCCCTCTGGAAGGAAGGAAGGAGTTTGCCAAGGATGTGATGGAAGGATGGGTCCGTGAGGAGGAAATCGTTTCCCTACCCCCCCCTCTGGAAGGAAGGAAGGAAGGAGGAGCAGCAAGGGTAAGGATTCTAGGAAGGATAGAGTTAGAAAAAGGTGGGTTTTGGTGGTTTTGGGATGAGAAAGTCCGTTTTTCGGCTTGAAGGAGGCCTCGGATGGGAAAACGGAGGGCAGATTTGGAGTCTACGTGAAATTTTGGGTTAGGAAGGTTGTTTCCAGCGAAATCGAAGAGAAAAAATTTTGAGGACGTCCCCCCCCCTCCTGTCAGACTTCCAACTTTGGTTCTAGAGATCGTAGAAAGTCGTGCAATAGCTCATTTGAAAGCTAAGAGTGAGACAAGTTCATTGGAAAGCACAGTTGGCCCTATCTTCCTTGGCTGAGGCTTGGGAGTGACTTTAAGATTTTTGCCCATCACCGAAAAAACGACAGTTAGAATTTTTACGAAAATGGCTCTAGTGGGTGAACGAAGCCTCGGACGGGAAAACAGAGACCAGATTTGGAATCAGCGTGAAATTCTGCATCTAGAGGGTGAGTTTCAAGTAAATCGGAGAGAAAAAGTTGAAAATTTTCTTCATACAGGGTCTCCACACGGGATTTTTTCGCGAAAATGTTAAATTGTTGCCACCTTTGGTGGTAAATAGCGGAGGATTGGAAGTGAATGAAGAGCTCGGGTTTGTTTTAGGGGCAAGACTGCACTTTGTTCTCTAGGATCCTATCTTTTCAGATCTGTGGAAGGTTTCGTTTCCAAATGAGAGCGTTAAAAATCGAGTTTTTCAACTCGGCTTCTGGTCGTCGTAGAGAGTCGAGGGATGTCTTAAATGAAAGGTGAGAGCGAGAAAACGTGACTGTAAAAATTTGAAGTCAATCGGAGCACTAGAACCGGAGATAGGCATGTTCAAAGTTTTTGGATGATGGATATTACGTCATCACCTGATCGCCACAAACTATATAAGTGGAGTCTCTACTTGTGGAAATCAGTTCTCCTCCCGACTGGGTTGGGGTAGGTGAACTCCGGAGCTCCGATGATGGCATCGGATATTCCAAATTTCAGAAACCGACTTTGAAAATTTCATTGCTGATATCAGCTAAGATGTCAGCTTTATAGGTTATCCAGGAGATGGCCTTCGTCTCCAGACCATAAAAGACTCCAAAACTTTAAAGGCTTGTAACTTTGCTTCTACAAGTCCTTTTGACTTGATTCAAAAAAGGTTCGATCGGTATTGATCAGACCTATATTTACAAACTATGTATACAATTTCATTAGTACTAAATGCTGAAAAATTTAAAGTTATTTTTGGAGGTTTTCTGGGGTTTTCTACCCTGCTGAAGTCAATGAAGGCATGTATAAGTGTGTACCAGCCGGTCTTTCCATGATACAAGCGGCTTTTCACTGAAAGCGAGCATGACACGGAGAGTTTTGCTGTAATATTTCACTGACAGGGTGTTCCTTCGGGACGGCGGATGATGCCGTAGTGATAAGTGTGGCAAGGGAGTGAGTCATATTTTAGACCGAAACCGCTGGGGCAACTCATGATGGGCATTTGACACAGTTCTCAACGTAGCACTTTGAACGCCAATCGGTTGAGTCTTAGCTATCTTGTCATGGGTGGCATCTAAACTCCATTGCAAAACGCTTGTGAATCACGGCTTGCTATCAAGCTGATCAAAGTCTGCCAACCTCTTATTAACAACTCTACCGGTTTTCATGTCTGGCTATCAAGTCATTGACGGTGCACGTCACGGAGATTTTCGGTGTCATACGTCCTGTTGGTGGGCGTTCTTTCGAGACCGGTGAAGTCCGTAGCGATGAGTACTGCACGGGACGTTGGCAATGGTAATCCTTGTGAAACCTCTCTGCGTCATGTTTCCAAGTGGTTGCCTTTCGTCTCAACGTTGTACTCTGACCGCCAGGGCGACATTTGGCTATATGCCACAGGTTACCTCATAAAATCTCCATTGCACTTGTCTCCCGATAGTTGGCCATACATGCGAGAATGGGTCATGAGTTCTTTTAAGAACTGTCTCTATCACGGAGACGAAATGATGAATGGAATGAAATGGGAGGGGCATTGATGCGCCACACGCAACCACAAGCTCATTTCTCTCTTCGCTAGTGAACAAGCTCTTGTTAGTGTAGTCAGAAAGTATATCATGTACAAAAGTTTTACTGCAACACAGGTTGAAAAGTTTGATCATTGAAGTTCTATTCGTAAGTGTCGTTAGAAAGTGTATCATGGTTTGCAAAAGCAACGTTTAGTGTAGTCGAATTTAATTTACCGCGACGCACGTTTGTGAAAGTAAAGTTTGATCATCGAAGTTTATTCGTATGTGTAGTTAGAAAGTGTATCATGGTTTGCAAAAGCAAAGTTTAGTGTAGTCAAATAGTTTTACCGCGACACACGTTTGTGAAAGTAAAGTTTGATCATCGAAGTTTTATTCGTGACTGTAGTCAGAAAGTGTATCATGGTTTGCAAAAGCAAAGTTTAGTGTTGCCAAATAGTTTTACCGCGACGCACGTTTGTGAAAGTAAAGTTTGATCATTGAAGTTTTATGACTGACTGAACTCATTAGAAAGTTAAGCACAACACAAGTGTCATGAAAAAAAACTTAATTTTGTATTTGATTTAACATCATTGAAACCCACTTTACTAACAGCAATGACAATATGGTTTATTTTATTCTGAAGCAAATGATCGCCGTAACCATGAAAGTCATTTATCCGAGAAATGATCTTCCGCAGATGTCGTGTATAAAACTCAGAAGCATCAGTAACATATTCTTGTCCGTAGGAACGTAATTGAAAGTCAACACTTTCCGCTTCTTCACCTTGTGGAAAATGAATGTAATTGACATTTGCAGCTAAGTGAGCCTTGATGAGACTGTGCTTTAAGTAAGATATCAACTCCGTAGATATTTCTCGTGTATAGTCCAAACATGCTTCCAATTCTTTCTCCTCCCTTTGAAACTCAAGGATGTAATCTTGTATTAAGCCTCAGAAGATCTCTTGATGAAAACGAATCGTGCAATCATCATGTTTCAATGTATTGACTTCAGGTACCATGGTTGAGTCTATTACTAAACATCATTTTTGCCTAAGACGATTTCAATAACGCGCTACAAATGTGCGTGCACACATCGGGAACTCTAGCTCATCTGTGATTGGACGAGAGGTCTCATCCATTTACCGCTTAGGAAAATCTTATAAAAGGCAGTGCACCAGCTCTGCTCTTCACATTTATCTTTCACAAGGTGATTGTCGGTGAGCTCCTGCTATCAGGTTGTTTTGACTTGCTATCAAGTTGAATAGTCTCTTGCTATCAAGAGATTCACTTCTGCGCATAAAACATATCATTGCTGTAATACCTCCTTTGCTCGAGCGTTCCTTCGGGACGGCGGGTACTGCCGTAGAGGGATTGTGTTGCACGGGTTGTTCGTCGTTTTCTAGACCGAAACCTCTGAGCCATTGCTCATGTTGAGCGTTCGACTTCATACTCAACGTGATGCTTTCTCTCGCCAGGTCAGAGTACTTCAGCCATTCGACAAAGGTTAGTCTTTATGATAAGGAGTAGAGTGAAATGTAATTCATTAGATGTCACTTCAATGATTGTTCCCATGATAAACGTTGACTAGGCAAATGAAACGATTCTCATCTTTCCTTTTCAGTGATAGAAGTTTAACAATTAATCAACTACATCCTAACAAGAAACTGGAATCCAAGAAAATTGAGAATTACCGCATTGCTGTCGAGATGGAGAAGGCCACCATCGAGCAATGTAAGTATTTGTATCAAGGTTGACTCACTCTATTACTAACATCATTAGGGTAGACATCCTAATTAAAATCAAGAGTCCCTCCCTTATTTTGTTCCTGTTTAAACCGAATCCAAATTTTACCTCTGCATATCTTTGCTGTTATTCTTTTTCAGTGCATGAATGTATTCGTAATGGTGAACACGTTCCCCAAGGAACAATTTGGGAAGCCTATGAGCGGCTTGGCAAGTGTAAGTATCTTGAACATCCCATGTTTAGCCTGTTTCAGATCCTCTGCATCATCCTTGTCTCATTATCTAATCTCTCTTTCCTCTCTACAGACATGGCAAAGATGAAGAAGTGGGAAGAAGCCGCGAGGCGGAGATTCGATGATGAATTTCCAGCCCTACCTTCCCGCCCATCTACCTCCGCTCAAGGTGCGACTCCTTTCTCGGGCATCGTCATCGCCCCACCTCCACCGCCTGATCCGCTCCCTGCACCAGCCCCTGCTCCGCTCCCTGCACCAGTCCCTGCTCCCCGCCACAACGTCTCTCCAACACCGAAGCCAAGGACCCTTCCATCCTCGGCTCGTGTACCACTCCTGCCTCCTTCGCGTCCATCGATGTTGCCGGAGATAAATTCATTAGATGGTAAGTAACCGTGATTAGGAAATAGGGGGATAAGACTTCAAACTTGAAATTATGATCCTGTTACTAATCTCTTTTCCTTTTTCTCAACAGATCTGGCGGCCTACCTCCTGGACGGTGACGTTCCCTCCCGCCCCATCATCATCCCAATATCGCCACCACTACCTGCAGCAGCAGCGGTCGAACTCCCTCTCCTCTCCGTTCAGTCGGTGGAGAGATTGCTGGAGGAGCAGGAAATGGAGTTGGAGATAGTCGGAGAGAGGGAGATTGAGGTCGACTTTCGATGCCAGCGGTGTGACAGGGTCTTCGCCTCAGCCTACAATTTCAGACGTCTCACCACTGGGAATGCCTGCAGGTAAGTATAAAATAAAGTGACAAGCATTTCACTGTTTGCAACATAGGTGAAGTATAAAATAAAGTCAAAACCATGTTAGAGTTTGTAAGTTATCATCCTCACCAACGAATGTAACATCATGACAATTTCTTCGGCTTAGGAAACATCAACCGCTTTGCTAACTCGTCTATAAATAGCTCTGACTCATGAAGTGGTAAAGTGCCATTCAATTAGATAAGAATCTAATCAGTCTTGTTCAACCTTTTCACCGACACGTGTGTGGGCTTGTCATTCAACATCGATTGCGCCTCACGTCAGACAGCGTGACCTTTTCACCGACACGTGTGTGGGCGATAGTTCATTGCGATGACTCATTCAAAACGCTTCATGTGATTAACACGATTCTATTAACTGTGACTCATACAGATAACGCATTAAAGATTTAACAATGTCAGCTACTTTACTGATATCACGTAAACCAGTCATGATGCAATGTCCGTTGTGAAACACTGCAATATGTGCAGGATGCCACTTCCGAATTAGAGCAGCAGGAAAGAGTTCAGTTTCATAAAATGATTACTGGTTTTAATGTTTGCTAGATTCACTAACATCTTCAATTGAACAGACACTACTATATTCTTCAATGTCAGGGGACTGAGACGTAGATGAGGCATGAGTGTTCGCATTTTCTTGACGACTTCGTAACACATGGACTGCATCACGAAATGAGAAAGGTTTCCTAGGACTTGGATTTTGCCGCAGCGAAATATTTGAAGATTTCGACCGTTGCTCATGCGAATGACCAACATTTGTGGACGACCGCGATGATATACTGAATTGGGAAGATGGGCGTGCAACTGTTCTAAATCGATGTCTCTTTCGAGGTTCATTTCGCATATGGCGTTGATGATGCGGATGGGGAGCATGATTCACAAATGACATGAGGGTTGAGTGAACTTCCCTTTTATTCTTTTCACATGAGGGTTTTGGAATCACGATGTAGCAGTGATCATTATGTAGAATCATCTCTTGAATGCGAATAAATACTATGCCTTCTCCTACGTTAATGACACGGCAAGAGTTGGATAGGATTGCGCTATGCACCCTTCGTAGTTGAAAGCGTTCTAGAGTTATCTGAAGTTGACGTTTCATATCATGAAATGTAACACACTGACTTTTCCATGACACATAGAGGCATGCTGATAATTTCCACATGATCATGGTTCAAACCTGAGTGAAGAATGTAATGCCCAAGAAAGAAGGAGAGAGTCATGTTCATGTGTGGCATGGTAAGTGTACATTTTCTTTCTTGATACGGTGGCCGTTAGGCCTTGGTCTCATAAAGACCGATGGTGCGTTCTCAGTGTGTGGAGAGTGTTACTGTAGTTGATCATCATCAACATGGACATCATTTTTAAAGGTTATGGAGACAAGATAGGGATTCAACGTAAAGACCCTTCCGTCCCTGCGCGGACCCATGTAGATGGTTTGAATTTTAATTTCGAAGGAGTAGAATCCTTTTCCCAAAATGGGGAGAGGTTTGCAATTGAGTAAGTCGAATTCGCTGCCCTCCTTTTCATGGATGATGAGACAGTGTCTATCCATATGAACATACATGTATCTTCTTTCCATGATGGGAACTTGTGGCCGCTTCCCATTGTGTCGAACAATTTCTTTGGGAATGGTGAGATTTTCTTTCAGGAATGTTTCAAGAGTATTGAATTGTAACCGTGTCCAATAGTCTAACGGTACACATACGGCGAGTCCATACTTTGTTGACATGACCTTTAGATAAGCCATCCGATGACTTGGAGTTTTTATGGTCACGACTTCTCCATGATGAGTTATCTTTTGATTGAAAGCATTTTTACCCGATGCTAAAGTAAGGGAGTTCAGTGTACCCAGTGCGAGAGCAGAGGAGTTGATGGCTTCGAGCAACTGCATGGTTAGCGCAAGGACGGAAATGATTGCCATGAGCTCAGTCGTCCGTTTTATGACCACACCTAGCTCCAATTACATGCGTTTCCCTTTTCATGTTTTCCCTGTCTTTGTTACGTGACAAAGAGTCATCACACGTGAACTTTTGACTGCAAGGGTGGAAACCTTCCCTATGACTGACTGCCCTCTTACAAAGTCATTCTAGTCTTCACAAAGACTTTAGTGACACACCCCTTCTAGCGAACAAAGACACAAATACAGAATTATTATTATTCATTTATCTAACAAAGAGCCTGATAGTAATGCAGAAAGCGCAATGACTCATGTTGTGACACACCCTTTTCTCGAACAAAGACGCATTCATTTATCTAACAAAGAGCTTGATAGTGATGCAGAAAGCGCAATGACTCATGTTGTGATACGCCCGTTCTAGCGAACAAAGACGCATTCATTTATCTAACAAAGAGCCCGATGGTAATGCACAAAGCGCAATGACTCATTTTGTGATACGCCCCTTTTCTCGAACAAAGACGCATTCATTTATCTAACAAAGCGGAATGGCTCATGTTGCTCTATACACCATTACAAAATACTCAGTGAAAAGAAATCTTTCTTGCATCTACACAATGTGTCGACCATCAAACAAAGTCGTGGATGTAAACACAGTTGAATCATGATATGTTTGACAACGTACGCATTTCCTTCCATCGTCTCTCTATTCTCTCCATAATTTTCTCCATCTGTCGTATATAAATTGATCACTAAGAGTAATCCATTCTGTGCAATAGGATCCAAAACGAAGTGGTTTTTGCAAATCTTTCAACTCTATATAAGCAACGAGTCTACCCTTCACATCTTGAGGTTGTAAACTCTCTATCAATCTTTTGAAGAGAGGAAGGCTTTCAGTTAGCACTACTTTCATATCATTCATCTTCATTTTAAATGCAAGTTTCCAATCTTGTAAAAATTCATCGAATCCTTGTTGATCAAGTGTCAAATGACACATGTGGTTACTTAGTGTACGATGCGCCATCATAAACGTTGTGACTATAGATGTCACATTGCTTCAATGCCTTCCACTATGAATAAAACAGAAATAACAATGATGTTCCACTGTAAGTTTATTCAACACCAGACAAAATTTACAAGTACAGAATACACTTCATAAAATGATCATCACTCATTCACAAGGAGTAAAATCATGTTTTACATATACCAATGCTGTTGACAATAATATAGATACAGTTCATAAACGTCATAGAGACTACAATGCCAGCGTGAAGAGAGTTTTGCAATGTAGGTGGCTTTATTTCTAGTATTACAATGTGATGGTGGTCTGTAAAGGTGATGTCTCTCACCGAAACATACAGCCATATCAAAAATCATTTCATCTCTAAACTTCTTTTGATCACAATGCATATGATAGTCTTGTCTTACACGATCTACCCAACATGATAAATATAAATTATCAATGTGCAACTGAAGTGTTGCTGCTTCTCGTTCAGAATCATTTCCTAATATTTTAACGATATGAAAACCTGACAGCCACCGTTTGAAATCACTTATCAAATACGTTTCATTTACCAATCCAATATGAATCAAAATAGAAGGATCAAGTCCATGCACACGACGTCGTGACCATTCGTCTTTGTGTGGAGGACAGTAGGCAAATCTATGATATACACTAACAACAGTTTGATCACTTTCCCTCATTGCAATAGCACTCAACTCCTGCATGGGTGTCCCCTCACTGTCTATGAAGATGACAACCTACAGTATCAAAAAGACTTAATTACATGATAATACATTGAGCAGGAACTTTACAAGGATGTCTGTCCTTTACATAACAAAAGATACATACAACATGATTACAATGTTTTAACTGGACATAACGCGCAAGACCGCGTTTTCCACATTCGCTACATACTAACTGATTACAATACTTAAGATTTCTCTTTGGTGGTAACACTATCTTTCTTTGATGCGCGACGACGTTTAGGTTTGGTGACAGGTTCTTGACACTTTTTGACACAAGAATCAATGACTTTCTCAATGTGATCAAGACCTGTTAACTCAGGTTGATGATGGATTTGAGCAATGCGCAAATTGAGAGAAATCAAATTACCGTCAGATTGATG
This sequence comes from Prostheceraeus crozeri, assembly GCA_907163375.1. NCBI lineage: Eukaryota > Metazoa > Platyhelminthes > Polycladida > Euryleptidae > Prostheceraeus > Prostheceraeus crozeri. The sequence continues at coordinate 180,775 of CAJQUW010014204.1, read as the reverse complement.
AGGTCCCACATAAACAGCAGGCACCTCAATATGAAAGGAATAAAGGCCAGCACCAAGCGTTGACAATTCTGTTTCAACTGACTGTTCAACTGTCACTCCTGAAGTGACTTTACAATACTTGTTTTGTAAGATATAGTAGCGAGTGCCGCGATACAAAGGTTTATAATAAGAAGTTTCTTTTTCTGGCCACAACTGTAATAGTTCAGTGGGAATAAGAGCCTCTTGCCTCACAACGTCTTCTAAAATGTGAAGCTGCTGACGCAACCAATTATCAATAGGTATGCTCAGGATTTGACCGCAACGATTTACTTGCGTATCCACTTTTGGTAAGTATACCGCCGGCGTTTGAAGATATGAGTCGAACACCGTTGTAGCGCACTTGTTGTTTGTAGGTAGGATAGCCGTGAATTACCTTTTCAATTTTCGGATTCCACAGCTCGGGATGTTGAGGATTCAGTGATGCAGCAGTAGGAGTAGGATTCATGGCCATGGCAGTCTGTAGCGAAAGAATACCACTAAATACATTCATGATCATCAGAGAAAAGAAAATCCTTAGCTTAGCAGTGACATATGAGGTGGCCCTTAAGAGGACCTTTTGGGGCGTTCACTTGATTTAAAGCTGATCACCAAAGTGTAAGTCTTCGTCATCGTCCAGTAAATTAAATGTCTTGGGCTTAGGACCCGAATTAAGTTTCAATTCCTTAAAGGACGTGAAGGTAGAGCGTCTAGGTGGTGGAGGCGGTGGTGGCTATGGTTCAACAAAATAGGCTTGTACAATCATCGGCCACACACTCCTGCGCCTCTATTCTAAAATGTTGGTAAGGTTTAGGCCACACAGTCATGACACTCACTTGTAAATTTGGAAAGAGGATTGAATCCGACAAAATTGAGACGGAGAATGGCTTGAGCAAGTCACACACGCGTTTCAAGTCAAGAGAATGAAATGAAGAGAAAATGGGGAGACGTGTGCTTTTATAGTCTCCTGCGAATCCACATTTGACACTGAGAGCCAATCAGAGACCTCCGTTTCTCCCCTGACTTCGTTGCGGCAGGAAAAAGGAGGCACGCGGACGACTGATCATGATTGCTTTTCCCAAACCTTGTAGTCAAATCTAGTTTAGCACATTGAGTTGAATATGAATGTGTTTTATGCGACATAAGAGCAAGTTGGATCCATGCTCTTGAAATGAATCTAGTCGAGATGCAATTTCCGCCATGTGTCGCTGATAGAAATCTTTAGGATCATGTATCGTCTCTGCAGAATAGGATGCAAAATGAAACACTACACGTTCGCCCGCATGTTCATCAGTCACTTTCTCAAATTCAATCTCTGCAAATAATCGTCCTTTCACATCTTTATTCATCAAACTGTCCATGAGCTGTTGGAAAACGAAGTAACCTTTAGCAATAGGAAATTCTAAGTCAGCCTTTTCATGATGAAATGAGATGATGTAGTCCCTAATCACACCACGAAGACTTTGTCGATGAAAACGTAGTGAAAAAAATTCATTCGTAAACTCTACTGCATCTGTCATCTTTCTTCCTATCACTTCGGAGACATAGCATGAATGACATTCAGGTGTAAAATGTCACGCTGATTCCAAATCTGGTCTCCGTTTTCCTATCCGAGGCTTCGTTCGCCCGCTAGAGCCGTTTTCATAAAATTTCAACTCTGTCGTTTTTTCGGTGATGGGCAAAAATCTTAGTCACTCCGAAGCCTCACCCAAGGCAGATAGGGCCAAACTGTGCTTTCCAATGAAGTTGTCTCACTCTTGGCTTTCAAATGAGCTATTGCACGACTTTCTACAATCTCTAGAACCAAAGTTGGAAGTCTGACAGGAGAGGGGGGGGACGTCCCAAAACTGTTTTTCATCCGATTTTGCTGGAAACAACCTACCTCGCCCAAAATTTCACGTGGACTCCGAATCTGCCCTCCGGTTTTCCATCCGAGGCCTCCTTCATGACGAAAAACGGACTTTCTCATCCCAAAACGTCCAAAACCAACCTTTTTCTAACTCTGTCGGTTTTCAGAGATTCCTGCCATTTTCCTCTCTAGACCCAGGAAAATAGGACCAAACTGAGCTGTCAACTGCATTTGTCTCACTCTTAGCTTTCAAATGAGCTATTGCACGACTTTCTATGATCTCTAGAACCAAAGTTGGAAGTCTGACAGGAGGGGGGGGGACGTCCTCAAAATGTTTTTTCTCCGATTTCGCTGGAAACAACCTTCCTAACCCAAAATTTCACGTAGACTCCGAATCTGCCCTCCGGTTTTCCATCCGAGGCCTCCTTCATGCCGAAAAACGGACTTTCTCATCCCAAAACGTCCAAAAAACACCTTTTTCTAACTCTGGCTTTTTCCTCTCTAAACCCAGGAAAATATGACCAAACTGAGCTTTCCACTGCATTTGTCTCACTCCTAGCTTTCATATCAGCTATTGCACGACTTTCTACGATCTCTAGAACCGAAGTTGGAAGTCTGACAGGAGGGGGGGGACGTCCCAAAACTTTTTTCTCTCCGATTTCGCTGGAAACATCCTTCCTAGCCCAAAATTTCACGTAGACTCCGAATCTGCCCTCCGGTTTTGCAGATCCGAGGCCTCCTTCATGACAAAAAACGGACTTTCTCATCCCAAAACGTCCAAAACCCACCTTTTCTAGCTCTATCCCTTGCTGCTCCTCCTTCCTTCCTTCCTTCCAGAGGGGGGGGGTAGGGAAACGATTTCCTCCTCACGGACCCATCCTTCCATCACATCCTTGGCAAACTCCTTCCTTCCTTCCAGAGGGGAGGGGGGCTGAGTCAGCATGATGACTCATCGTTGCTTATTTTGGCCTTGATTTTGCCGCGGGATTACTACTTCCATTAATACGTTTTTAGATTTGTAATTCATGGATCTATTGTGTATTTTATTGCGTAGCTACTTCCAATGCAAGTGACCTTCAGAATTGACTTCATTTTGTGACTTCACTGATTTTATCTCGGTGACCTAATGACTTGTAATTTTGTATTTAAAGATTGTTTTAACTTTGTTTGCTTGATTTCACCTCAGGATGGCAAATGATTTGCTGAAACATGTTGTGCGCTCCTAACAATCTTGTTTTCAATTCCAATATACGGTATATACGAGTATATACCAACCAAGACTCTCAACCGAGGGGGGCGCTGTGTCTATTGTGGAGGTTTGCTTACTACTATTGGGGTTGTATGTATGAACAAAAGGAATTATTTCACCATCATTATTGGTCTTCGAAATTTTATTCATAGTATCCGTATTTTCTTTTGCTCGTTTGATCGAATTTCTATAACTCGTTCGTTTCTATAGCTCGTTTAATCGAACAAATAAGAAATTCGATTAAACGAGCAAAAGAAAATACGGGCACTATGAATAAAATTTCCATGACTAATAATGATGATGAAATAATTCCTTTTGTTCATACATACAACCCCAATAATCCAAACATATTTCATAACATAATTCATCCAGTGGCTAGTACTTTAAAATCTTTAAAATCTTAGTTTTTAAAATCGTTGCAAATGCTGTAATCACATCGAAGTAGGAGAAACGACTTCTTTCAGAACTAAGGAGTTTCGCATTAGGTCTAACCTAACTTGCAGTTCTTCTAACCTCATATATAAATTAAATTGTTTAGGCTGTAATGATTATTATATCGGCCAGTCTGGTGATACCCTTCGCCAAAGAGTTACTGTTCATCGACAACAGATTCAGGAAGCTTATATAATTTTTGTAGCAATAAATTTGAATCACTTACCGTCTTGAGAAGCCAGACTACTGGGAGAAACATGTCGGCGTGAGATCGGTAGTTTTTCATTTTTGATATTCACTTACATTTGCTTTGATATTCTTTTATATAATTTGGAATATATATATATATATATTCAAACATAAAGTGCCCAATTTCAGCATATTTTCAAATGAAAACAACTTCTTGTTTTGAAACAACCGAACATGTTTCAGAATCTTATGGATTCCATCATCAGCGGTAAAAAGAAGTCAGAAACACACAGAAGTCAGTTTACATAAGAGTTCTTAAAACAATGTCAAAGCAGGTGAACAGATATCTCACAAAAACGAACCGAAGGTCAAAGTACATCGAAATATGCCGATTCAAAAGTCAAAATTTGCCCTGTGTTCAATTCCAATAAGGTTTTGAATCATTTCAACAATAAAGACATTGGTGCGATTGGCCTGAAATTTAATGTTACGTATTTATATACGTGTGATCGCTGCACAATGCGTTACATTGGCGCAACCAAGCGTCATTTAGCCACTCGTATCAATGAGCATCTAAAAGCCTACCATGTGGCCACTGAGATTTCTATGCATGAACATCACCCGAAACCAGAAAATTTCTCGGTTGTGGGAGTGTCCAAGCATCCTTTTGTCTTAGAATCTATTATGATTAAAAACAATACTGACCTATTGTCGAATGAAAGGAATTAGATTGTTTAACCGCATCACTTTGCTAGAAATGCAGACTGATTCAAAACAATGTCACATTCAGGAACTTATTAAGTGGGCAAAAAGAAATTTTTAATACCCTACAGAGATAGGAAAAATAGTCGTGCGTCGCTTGCGGATTGCTCTGAATTCCTTTAAAATGCTTCGATCGCCAAGATTCTTTCAGCTTCGAAGAATTCAGAACATTGCGCATAAGTTTTCTCGATAATGTTGGCCCTCCGATCATTTTAAAAAAAGTTAGAAGGCGCATGAAAAAACGTTCACAGACTTCTCTGTAGAACTTGACATCGTCTGTGTCTCTTTGCTTGTGTGATCCGGTTGATAACAGTCACTGAAACTTTGCACAATTTGGCGTGTTTAATGTTGAACTGGCTGCTCATTGTCCGATTGCCATGGTATCATGTGAGGAGATTGTGCCATTTCATTAACGTTACATGTTCCAATGTTTCCCTTCTAGTCAAACGGAAGAAGAGACGACATGTTCAATTCTGTGGTTCCATACCTCTGAATCTAAATCTATGAATCGGCATATTTTGATGTACTTTGACCTTCGGTTCGTTTTTGTGAGATATCTGTTCACATCACAGAATTAGATTGTTTAATCGTATCACTTTGCTAGAAGTGCAAACTGATTCAAACAGATGGCACATGCAGGAACTTAATAAGTGGGCAAAAAGAAATTTTTAGTACCTTGAAGAGATAGGAAAAATAGTTGTGCGTCGCTTGCGGATTGCTCTGAATTCCTTTAAAATGCTCCGATCGCCACGATTCCTTCAGATTCGAAGAATTCAGATCATTGCGCAAAAGTTTTCTCGATAATGTTGGGCCACCGATCATTTTAAAAAAAGTTAGAAGGCGCATGAAAAAACGTTCACAGACTTCTCTGTAGAACTTGACATCGTCTGTGTCTCTTTGCTGTGTGATCCGGTTGATAACAGTCACTGAAACTTTGCACAATTTGGCGTGTTTAATGTTGAACTGGCTGCTTATTGTTCGATTGCTATGGTATTTAGTCAGGAGATTGTGCCATTTCATTTACGTTACATGTTCCAATGTTTCCCTTCTAGTCAAACGGAAGAAGAGACGACCTGTCTAATTCTGTGGTTCACATGCTTTGACATTGTTTTAAGAACTCTTATATAAACTGACTTCTGTATGTGTTTCTGACTTCTTTTTACCGCTGATGATGGAATTCATCCACTATATTCTTCCATTGAACAATCTCTGTTCACTCAATTTCATCGTTCACATTTGTTTCACTCCTATGTCTTCATCAAACACTCAAGTATCCATGTCATGATCAAAGCTTGCCGGAAGAGCGCTTACTGAACAATCTCAGCGACTTCACCTTCATTCGTGCATAGAACCATACATTAAGTATTAAGACTGAACTTATTATCATTATTATGTCATGAAATTATAATGACCCAAGGCGCCATCATATAGGATGGCATGTTGCGCGGGGATTACCAAGCGTCGTCTTCCGACTCCCGTGTACTGGCTGTTGGCTAAGCTTTTTTTAAGTATGTAGATGGCTGAAATTTCGCATGATGTTCTACAAACAATTACTGTAATGTAAGAAATATTCGTGATTGAATCTGCAAAGAATAAAGAGATACGATTTAATAATCACTAACTACATGAACCAGGTGGGGGTCTAATCGAAGAAATATGGTGTATTTGAGCTTCATATTTTCAGCAAGTCTGCTATGTCTTCAGTTCACAATGGCACTTTAGCAGATCGTATTAAATGTTAATGAATATTTCATAACACTTTCGCTCTACAAAAGCTTCACGTCCTTTTAATTGCAGTATGGATATCGTCTGCCGGAGAATGAGACTGACATTTATTATGTTCAGGTTTACTTCAAACCTATTGGACATATCCTATTCACCTATCCATCATGTTGTATCCGATTAAAGAGACCAGAGCCCATTGATAATCCGATTGTTAAATTCATACCCCAAGAATTCATGGAGGATGTTGTTTCCTTCATACCAACTCTGTTGACGGGACCACTTGAAGTCGTTGATAAGAAAGGTCTGAGTTTGGTTGGTGATGTGAAGAAAATTCATTCTATTGGGAACAAAAGTGAGGATGGAAAATCAAAATATTTCCGTTTCAACAGTCAACCCATTATACCTCTGACTACTATGTCACAAGGACAAAGTGATATTCGGCTTTCCTCGTCCGTTATAATGAAAAAATGGTTATCTGGAGAATCTTCCACGTCACGGCCTAATGTCAATGATACAGAGGGAAACAAGGAAACAAATTATTACCAGAATAAAGAAGCCATTGAGACTTCAATGGAAGCACCGTCATTTCAACTAAGTCAGGAGAAGGCGTCTCACTCTCTCCTGTCCAAGTTTCAAGTTCCACGCTTCACTAATACCATTATGGATACTGGAGCCAAAGTTTGCAAGAAGCGACACCTTGGTATTTCTCGATCAAAACATAGTCGCAATATTCAGCTGACTCAACCGATGACACAATATGTAGAAGACCCAGAAGTAAGAGTTCAAATTGATGTTTTTATAGTTTGAATAATAAGTAGGTCACACATGCATGCAGACACGCATCAGTAAATCCCATATCTCCTGAAGTTTTTCTTAATCATGGGTAGGGACCCGTTCGATGGAAGCAGAATTGAAAAATATGTAGCTTATGCGGGAAATGATGACTTAAAAAACCCGAAGTTAGAGCGGTTTTAGTAGAACAAATAATCGCCATGAAGTTATTTTGACATTTCACATGACTTGGCCTTGCTCATCTTATCTTAGATGCAAATTTCATAGTCAGTGATCTGAATTTCAAAATGTTAAGTTTTGTCCAAGCTGATGTCATGCTCTATCGCCCTGTGCTAAATGTTCGTTTATATGTTCCCGATCTATAATCATATGAAATATTTTCTTTATAGCCATTTGGGATGTTCACTCTCGTCTTAATCATTCTATTTTATCCTATTGAAAATTTGGAATGAAGCATTTTATTATGATGGAAGTTTGTCAGCTCTTTTTTTAGTCTGTTTAGCATCTGGCTGTTGTCTCCGTATTCATGTGCAATTCTCCATTTTGTCTATGTCTATCATGTCCAGAATATGTTCATTGAAAAAACACATATTTATTTTTTATGTACCGATCCTACAGAGGGAATTGCAAGTAAAAATTTACGTTAATATACAAAGAAGAATAAATTCTCAGTGTTCTATTCAATGTTCCTCATTTTATCCATCTTTAGGTTTGATTTTGACGTTGGGCATGCACTCAAGATCCAAGAGCACTATTGGGTCTTTGATTGAGATAACTAACTCCTGAACCCTAGGCCCAAGAGTGGTGGACAACCTTTCAATGCAGATGTTATTTTCTGCTTATGGTTGTAAAGCAAGTGAAATCAACATAGAGTACAGTGTTAAGTGTAATGATATTAGACAAAAACCGCTCCAAAAACGTTGATCCTATGCACGACCCTTTCCTCCCCCAGATTCCCCAAATACACACAGTGACACAGGTATATATCGGCTGAAATGATGAAGAAAACTACTTGAATTTTGGCACCCCGAGTTTCATGTATATTACTATATATTCGTTACTATATATTGCTATATTCGTCCGCCAACTATTTCAGAACATAGCATGCAGTCGCTCTTAAAATATATAGTGGTAGAAGATCAAGTACGCGAAGCAAGCAATGTCAGACAAATGCATCACGCTCTGGTTAATGCGAACTTGTTCCGATGCCTGCACTTTGAAGCTGATTCTCTACGCATGTTCAAAAAATGTCACTTTTATAGTCCAAAAGGAAATAATTCCACTAATACAAATGTCGCATCTCTTGGAATGAATCTTATTCTCTATTATTATTATCTCTATCTATTATTCTTATTATCAGAATCTTATTCTCTATTTTGCTGTCGGATTACCACCAGTTTCGTTTATCATGATCCGCTTCGTTCCTATACATGTTGTGATTGTAAGACTTTTTGTGGTTGGCATACCGAATTTATTCTTTCACAAATCACAGAACACACTTTTCCTTGACATTTGTTTTTTCATTTGTTATGATAGTCTCATACACGAAATTAATTGGGAGATTTTTTGGACATTTTCCTTTTGGACGGGTATAACACGAGCAAGACATTTTTGCCACTTTTCAATTAATCAAGGGAGAAAAGCATTGACCCTCCTCTTGTAAGCATGCAGTTTGCATTACGTCTCCGGATCGCTTAAGACGGCCGACGAGAAGACAAAAAGAATACCTAGCAAGTTTCTCTCGAGTTGCTATTTCCTTTTGAATGACTCTCTTGCCCGGCCAGCGCTCCTACTTGAAACCAATGAATTGTCAAGCTCTAATTTCCCCAAGATATTTTGTCCTACACGTGGGTTGAAAATGGACTCTACACTCTACTACACTCCATTACACTCTACAGCTCCCGCTATTACATGTATACATGACTTTATCACGTCTATTCTTGATCGGGTCGCAACTAGAGTAGCTTTGGCTATCACTCTCGATGTCTCAAAGGCATTTGATAGTTTGCATCATGAAAGTCTTTGTCGATCATTAGTATCTACCTACCTGTCCAGAGACTTCCTTTTATGATGTTTCTACTTTCTTCAGAATCGTCATCAAGAGATTGAAGTTGAGTAATTGTATTGTTAGTTCAGAACCTGTCACTTCCGGCATTCCATAAGGTGGAAAACTTTCACCCCTTCTATTTTGTGCTTCTCTTTTGGGATCGCAGAATCCCAATACCTTACATTCAAAATATGCAGATGGCATTGTTTTTTTGTTACTATTACCGCTGACCAAGGCATTTGAACGGTCATATTTTTCCCCGTTCGTTAGATCTTCCGTTCATTAGTCTCTCACCCGTTCGTTCGTTCATCGCTCAAATGAGCGATCACCCCCGTTCCGTTCGTTAAAACACCCGTTCAATCGCTCTTTTAAGTCAAAACAATGTTCAATTTTGATGGACCGTTAGTGCTGTCGTTGCCGAGGTTTTTCAGAGAAACCCGGAAGCTGGCAATGCAGGATGTTCTCACATCTGACAACGCGAAATAATGCAAGCTACACTATCGGGAAATTCGTTGTCGATGTTGTCCCACAATGACAATGCGAAGCATAAGTTGACGTCAAAAGTTACACGTCACTCACGCTTTTTGTATCAAACCCAAACAAACCAGAATATCAAAATCCATAGAAATCAAAATCCTTCTATCGTGATGATTAGCTAATAACACGCTTTAGCAGCATCACGCTGCACGAAGTTGCTACAGGTGATAATGGGTCTATGTTCACCGTTTGACACCTCGCTTACACAAAGCATGGAACTTGCCATCTAGCGTAGGCCTAGTTCTAACCTTCAGAGATAGTGACTAAAGAATACGATGTGACTAAATACGACAGTGACTATAGATTCAATTGCATAATGAGCTTAGCCTGCATTCATTAGGCCCACGTCATGTAAGCCGCCATGAATCCCTACTTGCATATCCACTGACCGGATATGAATTCGCAGATTAGGCCATTATTATATATGCCCGTGCCCGCAGGCGAATGCTCGCTTCCCGGAAAAATCGAGATGCCCACATCGGGCCCCACCCGCTTATGACTTTACTTGATGCAAGAGCAACATAATAAATACTATTTTAAAAAAGTAAAGGTCAGATTGACACTCATAGTGCTAGTGGGCCTACTTGATCACAGCTTTTGAATTCAAACTGTTCAATGTTTTGTGACCAAGTGATGAATTAAATGAAATTTTAGGGCGCATCACGACAAATTTAGTTGCTTCATGGAAGGACGTGAAGCTTTCACCACTGCTGAACCGCATTGATGTGATATGCGTAGATTTTTTAGTAGTTTATGAGTAGTACATGTATTTTCGTAATACTAAATCAATAACAAGAGGTGTAGGCATTGTGTAATAGCAAGTCTCGTGTCATTTTATTCACGAAATGTCATTGAACTGAAGTCTTAATACTTAAACAAGCAATTTCGAGGAGCATCAATAGATTTTTTTTTATCGAAATTTCCGAAGTTTCTCTACCACGAAAGCCTACTGCGTCACTGGTTACCCATGCTCAAATTGGCACATAAATATTTTCAAATTTCAAAAGACCGCTTTATTGAAGTCAGAGTGTGTAAATAAGCAATTTTTGAAAGTATCAAGGATTTTCTGCCATTGTTTCTTATACTGGGTTTTTACGGGTTAAATTACTGTTCAATCACTTTCAATCAGGCAAAAAAGCCGCTCGCTCCAATCACCGTTCATCGGCTTCTCAGACATGCTGTTCGATAATTCGTTCATCAGAAAAATGAAAAGTATCCCGTTCAATCGCTCGTTCAGACCGTTCGTTCAAATGCCCTGCCGCTGACACTGATGTTGAAATGTCATCCAGTGCTGAAGCTTGTAATGTGAATAATTGGTGCTGCACTCATGGTTTTAAGCTGAATGAGCCAAAGACCACGATGATGATAATGAAGAAACCGAATGCACAAACGATTAGTCCTCCAGACATTGATTTTCAGTAGACTATGCGGATTCCGGGCTTCATCTTCATTGAAAAATTAATTTGCTACATTGTGTGATCATGTAGATGACATCGGGAAACGAACCAGTCAATGTCTTTGTATGATCAAAAGAGTCGAGCGACACCTGTAAACCAAAGGCATGAAATACTCTCTATTGCAAATATTTTATCGACATTTGAGTATAATGCTCCTGTTATCATCGGAATCAATAAGAAAAGTGCTCTCAATTTGGAGAGAATCCAGAGACGATCTCATCGCATAATATGGTGAGATTGGTGCGAGTGTAGCCCACCACTTTCACTCCACTCGACATGCGAAGACAAAATGCTACTTTGAGGCAATTTCATGATATCTCTAGCCCAAAAAATTCGCTGAAAATCTTTGTCAACTATCTTACCGCGCTCAAAACAGTATTCCGTTTGCTGAAACTACCCTACGACAATCGCCATTCATTCCTCATTTTGTTTCTCCATACAGCAAATACTGTAGACATGTTGCTCAAGACTACTGATTGCTTCATAGTTGCTTACTGACGAATCATTAACCTTCGATTACTGCTTTTATGTTGCAGCTTTGCAAAGCATGATTTTCATTATTTTTGAATTAAAAACTTGTAACTATGTTCACGCATATATGTGTTCTTCTATATTCTAGTAAGTTTTTGATCTAATACATTAGCTAGATATCGTTGGTGTATTTTAGTATTGAAAGCTATGACAAGTTACTTTTACGTACATGTATATGTAAACGAACTGTGCATGTTTCAGGTTGTTGTAAAAATGAGGAAGAATATCGAGGCTGATGAAGATAGACTTCATATCATACAAGGAAAAAGCTGTAAGTACAACATCAATTACCAAGTACCGTTCATACCATTGTCAATGCTTCACATAATAATAATATGATGACCACTTACCCTTCCTATGCCTTAATTATTAAATGAATCGAGGAATGAACTCGTTATAAAAACATCTAATTTGAAAGCTCACTGTAATAGAAACAATGAAAAGTTAAAGGATTGCTTGCGAAGCAGAAGGCAAATGAAAAATAAAAGGTAATTTGGTAAATGATGCGCGGCAATAATTTGCGGATACGTGCTGTTCGCATGAAACATGAGGAATATCCACAGAATTGGGAATATCATTTAGGAATTTAAATGAAAAGTTTGTGTACTGTATTTATCCGTATTAGCTGTCATAGCAGTTTATTTGGTTTTCGCCGATTTAGAGCATGAAAATTTGTCCAAAGAGCTTCGATTATCAGATAAGCTGCCAGGGTTAGTAACTCTTACGAGCGTATAACCACTTTAAACACATGTTTGCCGAATGCCCCATAGTTTGAAGGGTCAATTAACAGAAAATAAGAAAAATTATTATTTGTCCGTAAATCTGTACCTGATAGTCATAATATATTCTGTGACCTTACTATACCAGCACGGTATCTATTGGATCACTAAATTAAATTTATGCCGCACGTTCATGTAGATGCCAATATTTTGTGAAAGTGTAGGGACTAACGCTTTGGTTAGATTTCTATTTCTATAACAATTGTCTTGTGATTTGTAATCACAACTGCTTTTCTTTAAGTCACAACCGAAAATTTGTAAAATTCACTCGGCTTATTTCATCGAAAAAGCAACAGACTAGCAATCGGTTGGAAAATTTACTGAAAACCACGGAAGGAAGGGTTGGTTCACAGACCTAAAGATAAACCTAAGTCTAGATGAAATGTTAAAAATAGACATGAAGGGTAGCATTTATGCATAGATTGGATACATCAGCTAATCTGAAGATGTTTCAATATGCAGAGTAGCCCAGAAATAACCGACCCCGAATGATCACAAACGAAGATTATAATGAAGTGGGATGATTGTGTTATAAATAAATGCAACAAATGTTTAGATTGCAAACCGCTATGTGCAATACAATTACGACTCCTCGCAAAAATGGAGTCTGGGGTACTGATGTCTGGTGATCGTGCAGGACATTCCACGGGACTGTGGCGGTCTATCCATCTGCCCCGAAAATGATCAAGTCATTTTCCGACGGCGATGCCATAATGAGCAGGGGCTCCTCATATAAATCAATACTTTTTTCACTCTCAGACACCAAAAACTGAAACTGTACAGTTAGCATTTTCAGGTATCATTCAGCTGTTACTGCCTTGTCGAATAAAATGGACCGATAAATCCAGTAGAGCTCTAATTGGCACCCCAAGCAGCTACAACAGGTAATTTGAGCTCTAATTGCAGCAATATCTCGTGTCGATTAGATTCCAACCAACAGACGCCATCATGTCGATTTATTCGTCCGTTTAGGTTGAAACATTCTTCATTCTACCATGCTATGTGGTCCAAAATCTCAGGAAAAATTGAGTGTAATTGAAGAGGTCGAGGAGAGGGAGTTCAAGAAGGATAATATTGTTATTTTTGGTTTTGAGGAACAAATAAATGATTCACTATCAGATCGAAGGAAAAATGACACTGCAAATGTTGAATAGATATTTGAAGTTTCGGGGTTCAAAGATGTTGAGATGGATAACATACATCGCTTGGGCAAGATTGCTCCCCGGAAAGTGCGTCATTTGAATGTGCGAGTTCAAAACCGGGATGTCAAACTATCTGTAGTTAGGAAATCAAGACACTCAAAGAAATATGTCGCAATTCAAATCAGCTTTTATCCATCACGACAAAACCAAACATCAGCAGCAAGTTTGGTTCTCATTGCACCGCGAACTCGGAAGGAGGAAGGCTGAGGGCGAAGATGTTTCTGTATATCATTATAAAGTATGTTCCCGTAGCTCTCTCACAAGTTTTCATCAGTGATTTTACTCAGTGTTAAGTATCCTTCAATGCTATTGCTGAACGCTCGATCGATTTCAAATAAAATGGATGAGCTGCCAATTTTGATTTCCAACAAGAATCCATCTTACATCCATCTTACGTGACGGAAAGCTGGCTCTCGGATGATATTCCTGATGATACATTTATCAGGCATGGGATTTTCCGACTTTTCCGGCTATTCCGGCTTTTTCGGCTTTTTGAAATAATTTTGATAATTTCGTTTGATAAGCAAAATAAGCACGTTTTGGCAATGGGGTGTTGGGCCTTTTAATTAGACGATTTCTAGGCTTTCTGGGGAATTATAACCTCAAATTTTTTTGCCGCTTCGCGGCAATTATAGGCTCGCTAAACGCTCGCCATGCGCCGCAGATTCAGCTACTCTTTAAAATTCCGGCTTTTTATAATTGGTTCAATCCCATGCCTGATTTATAATAAAGGTTTGTACTATGTTCCGAGCAGATAGAGGTGGTCGTCCGGGTGAGGAGTATGTGTGTGGATGCAAGATTGCTTCAAAACTGTGCGTTTTGATGTTAATCCACTGCCGGATATCGAGGTTCTAGCAAAATATCTTCCATGTATCAAATTTATAATTATGCGCACATTCCCCCGGTTTATCGTCAAGCACACATGACAGCATCTCAAACTTCTTGATTGAATTCTACGACAATCTCTTTAACGATAACCCTGATCTGAATTTCATATTTGTGGTGACTTTTATGATTTTAACTTGGGCTTTACTTTATCAGTCATCCTTGTGTACAAACAAAGTTGACGGTCCCACCAAAGGAGACTCTAGGTTAGACCATAAATGGGTATCTGAAGATGTGTTGCATATATATCCAAAGAAGGCTATAATCGGTCCGCCACTGAGTTCTTCTGACCACAGGGTAATTTTCTACCATCCTCTACCCCGTGTTTCGGCGAATAACAAGCAAAAAAGTCTTATTTGATCATCGTCGTCAACATATCTCCAACTTTCTGAGTGTGCCAAATACTGCTTGCTTTGTGCGTATTTATACTTCATCTTCTGTTGATGAAGCATGTGTAGCATTTTATTAGGAATTTTTCCGTGGTCAAAGCAGAATTCCTCGACGATTAGTGACTTTGTTTTCCACTGATAAGCCGTGGGTAACTCCTTTGCTCAAAAATCTAATTGAGGATCGCTGCGCTGTTTACAGGGTAAGCTAAGAGAATGAGAGAGATGAAACCAGGCCTGCCGTTGGGATTAGGATTCCAATTGGGATCGCAATAGCTATTGGGATTGGGCTACCAAAAATCCACCCCAATCCCAATAAATCCCAATAGATCCCAATAAGCCCTCTCCCAAAAAAATGTGCATGTAATCGTTGACATTAGTCAGTACGTTGCAAATGTTTTCGGGTTGTACAGAGCAGTTCATTTTTCTGTGTGTCCAGTCTGACCTTGCCTCTCTCGAATTCGAGCATTGAGAGCTCTTAATGTGAACTACACAAATTTTAAGCTTCAACCCTACTCTATGGCTTGAACTTCCCTAGTTGCTAAAAATAGTGCTGCTTAAAAAGGTGGCAGCTATGTAATAGTATGTATAGGCTTATACGATTCGCCTGTACGTTGTCATGCGCTTCGCGGCTTCTGTAATTAAGCTATACATTGAAAGCTATTCAAGCCTATTTAACCGCATGTGCTGCTGTCTACTGCCTATTGTCTACTGTGCGTGTGAGCCCGTGTAGCGAGCTGTTTATTAACACCGCATTTCCGATATAGGCTGAATTAATACCAAGTGTGTTTGTAGTTCATATATACATATTAGCTATACACGTGGACCCCTATAAGCTCTCGGGTGAAGGCAGTCTCGGTGCAAAATACAGCCATACAGTACACCTATTATACATTATTGTTTAAAATCAATTAAAGCCCCTATTACCTATTAAGGCCAGTCTAGTCCTAGACCTACGACCGTTGACTTCGTCAATTCAAAAAGTATCACATTTGGCAGGCCTAAGCGGTAAACCCGATGCAGCTTGGGGTCAAATTGCGTACGTTTTTAGCTCTAAAACAGGCTATTTGGATTTCTATTGGGATCCCAATGGAATTTCTCCAATGGGATTGGGCTGGAAATTCATCCCAACGGCAAGCCTGGATATAACCATTTAAAAGAAAAGGTAAAACATGAGATCATGAAGGCCAAACAGAATTGGAGTAGTCGGATCATGGAGAAAAAGGGAGATGTATGGAATGTGGTAAATTAGCTAAATGAGAAGGCGACATGTAATCCATTCATGAGTTGTCTATCAAGTTTGAGCATTGTTTCAATCCAAAAGCCGATGCGCAGCAGTGCAATCTTCCAAACCAGAATTGGCAACTGACTATTGATCCTGGTTGTGTCCGTGATACTTTGAGACGTGTTCGTCATAAGCACTCAACAGGTCCTGATGACATTCCTGTACGATTGTTATTTGAGAGTGCGTATTGGTATATGCACACTTAGCGCACATTTTTCAGGTCTCAGTGGATTCTATGACCTTTCCGAGCTATGGAAAAATGCATATATTCGTCCGGTTGAAAAATGCCGTAATCAATCTGCTGCGTGAAGTGAAATATCTATGTCCATCTATTGTGACAATTCATTGTTTCCTGCAGTGACACTTCATTCCTGATATTCTACGTGTATTGTCGCAGCAGTAAGCAGTATTCGCTCGCTGCTGTGCATAGCATACATTTATATTCTCTCTCTGTGCGTTTGTTCAGAACCTGATGCAATACAAGTCAAAGTCTGACGTTACCTTGATGTTTTGCCTCGTAATTTAACATGACGACGAGCAGCTCAGTTTCAGTTTCGAGTTTCACGTTGGGTCCCATGCCACTCAATTGGTCTGAGGCAGAATCATGGTTGGAACAATTTCAATTCTTCATCCAATGCAATGATATTACAGGCTCAAGCATCAAGGCGTATTTCTTGCCAAATTGTGGTCGTACGGCTTACAAGTTCGTTAAATCTTCGGTCCATCCAAAACTACTGGCTGATGCGACTGTGGTGTTTGATGATACCACTGACAAGACTGACAAGCCTGCGAACTGTATTAGAGACTTCATTAAAGTCACAGCTAATTCTCCACTATGAGCGACACAAGCTGGCATCCTGCAAGCAAAAGGGGCGCAACATTCAAGAATTCGTGAATGATCTACGTCACCTGGTGTCAACATACAATTATGGAGCTGTGGCTGAAGACATTCTGCTCACACAACTTATATTGGGCTTGGACAACAACGAGATGAGAAACAAACTTCTTACTCAGGATCGGCTTACATTTGAAAAGGCGATTCAAGACTGTCTTCTCATGCATGAATCTCGTGTAGCTGCTGGTCAAATCGACAACCCTATGCCCGTGAACCTGGTCACCAAAGGAGCCAAGCAGAAGTTCAAGTCAAGAAAGCATGTCAACCCAAGTTCCAAAGCCTCATCGTCTTGGGGCAATTGTCAATCATGTGGTGGCGACCACAACAGACAAAACTGCAAGTACAGAAACTTCATCTGCAACAATTGCCAAATCAAGGGTCATCTTGCCAAAGTCTGTCGACAGAAATCAAAAGGTTTGGCGAGGGATGAAGATACGAATGAAATCCATTCCTTGGAAATCAATAGCCTGACTATGTCTGGTGACAAGGTATTCAAGATCATGCGAGTCGGTAACAAATCAATCAATTTTGAATTCGATACGGGTTCTCCAGCAACTCTCATTCCCAGACATACTGCTGAGGATTTGAATATGAAAGCGTCATATTCACCGGTATCTATGAACAGTTACACTGGTCATTCGTTGCAAATCATTGGCAAGGCATTATGCAACATGGAAGACGTTGATACAGGCGTTGTGAAAATGGTTGAAGTCTTTGTGGTTGAACATAACAAGCCTATTTTGGGTATGAAGAATATCAATATATCAATGCATTTGGCTTACTTCAGTCAAACTCAATCGACACAAGCTATGCTACGCTTCATCGCAACAATGTCCCAATGACGCCATCAATGTTCCACAAGCGAGTCAAGGTCGAGGAAGAACTCAGGCGTGTGATCAATGATGGAGAAATTGTGCGTATCGACAACCCGGTCGTAGCCGCGACAATTGTTCCTGTGGTCAAGAGTAACGGCGACCTACGAGTCTGTGGGGATTTTCAGCACACTGCCAACAAGCTGATTGATCCTCTCAGTTACTCCCTAACGTCGTTCTCTGAAATCGCAACTCAATTGTCAAAGTTCAAAATCTTCTCAAAGATTGATCTAGAACAAGCCTACCTTCAAATTCCACTGGATGTTGAATCTCAAAAGCTGACAACAATTTCCACTCACCTTGGCTATTTCAATTTTACGCGACTGCCTTTTGGCATCAGTTCCTCACTCAGAATCTTCCAACACTACGTTGATGAAACATTGTACGGGCTGAATGGTGTGTATGCGTATCAAGACGATATACTGATTGGCAATCACAGTCAGGATGTCCATCAAAGCTTACTCCAAGAAGTTCAGCGTCGGTTGAAAGAAAGAAATCTCAAAATCTCCGAGAAGAAATCCACGTTCTCAACCTCAACCTTACGATTCCTGGGCTACATCATTGCGCCTGGTAAAAAACTTGCAAGTTTCGAGAAGATAAAAGTTTCCCCGATCAAAGGCCGAACTGCAATCAATTACCGGTACCTTACAATACTACGGTCTGTTCGTGAAAGGATTCTCCTCAAAGGCTGCATCCATGCTGACGCTGTTAAAGAAGAACAATCGATTTCAGTGGAACAAAGAAGCGGAGAATTCGTTGAGAAGTATAATCTCCGTGATCAACAATTTAATTTCGCTTATGCATGTTTGACGATGGAAAGCCAATATTTCTGACCTGCGATGCGTCTCAAAATGGACTTGGTGCAGTTCTATCTCACGACTGCGAACAGAAGCAGGTGATATGGTGCTCTTCACGGACTCTTTCTCCAGCAGAGAAAAATTATGCCAATATAGAACGTGAAGCACTCTCAATTATCTTCGGCATCAAACGGTTCTCAACTTAACTTTCCGGTAGACATTTCACAATTGTCACTGACCATCGCCCACTCAAATTCATCTTCGATTTCACTAAGCCAACAAGCGACCGGATACCTGCACGTTTGCAGAGGTGGGCCTACGTTCTTCGAGGTTTCAATTTTGCGGTCCAAACGGTTACTGGTGAAAATATGCACCTACCTGACACCTTAAGCCGGTTACCTGCTCCAGATGATATTATCGAGATATCTGATGTTGACCTGTATTTCAACGAACATCACAAGTTCACGCCGCTAGTCGAAGCAATCAAGATATCAAAAGATGCTCAAATTCAACGGTTGAAGCAATTCATCACGAGAGGTTGGCCGAGGTACGTCAATCAAGAAATGCAGCCTTACAACAAAGAGAGGTTGTCATACACAATTCACGATGTTGCAATATACAGAGGATGTCGATGGTTCCGAAATCGTTGAGAGTCCAGATTCTCCAAAAACTACGCGATGGTCATATCGGTATTGGAAGAATGAGAAGTCAAGCGAGACAGATCTACTGGTGACCGAATATTGACCGAGAGATTGCGAATTACGTGAAAAATCTCGCCAGTTACAATTTATGATTAATGTTCTCTAACAGATTTCCGATTAATGCTAGGGCTTCCCCCGCAAGCGACGCGCTGCGCCTAAACCCTGGTGTAGTGAGAAGTATGCTAGGGTGGCAATCAATGAATTTCGTGACGTGGAATGTTGGTTCCATGACGGGCAGAGGCATCGAAGTCGCTGACGTATCGAGGCGGCGTAGAATAGACATGGCATGCGTTCAGGAGGTACGTTGGAGTGGTGGTGGAGCGAGAGATCTTGGTCTCGGCTTCAAGTTGTTCTACTCAGGTGGCGGTGCTAGAGCTAACGGCGTTGGTATAATACTCGAAGAGAAGCTTTGGACATCTATTGTTGACATAGGAAGAGTGAGTGAAGATGACGCTGGTGACGGGTTCGGACTGAAGTATTACATATATTGTGTCCACATATGCTCCGCAAGCCGGTCACTCGTTAGAGGTGAAGAGTCGTTTCTATGAGTCCCTCGAGAATACTATTCGAAGTATGGTGAATGAGCCTATCATCATTGGTGGAGATTTTAACGGTCGTGTGGGTACCGGTGCTGATGGATACGAGTGCCATGGTGGCTATAGCTTCGGGGAGAGAGACGAGGATGGTGTGAGAATTCTCGAGTTTGCTCAAGCCTATGACTTAGTCTTGGGCAACACTCTTTTCCGGAAACGTGATTCCCATCTTATCACCTATCAAAGCGGCGGAAGAAGCACACAGATTGATTTCCTGTTGGTAAATCGTGGCAACCAAGGCTCGATAAGGAACTGTAAAGTTGTCCCGGGCGAAGCAGTGACCAGTCAACACAGACCTGTCATTATGAATTTCCTCATGAGGAGGAGAAGAAATCCAAATCCCAAAGTGGCTATTCAGAAGGTGAAATGGTGGGCTCTTAAGGAGCAAGATGTCAGTCAGAAGTTTGTTGATGCCGTTCAATGGTCGGATGTCTGGAACGAGACTGACTAGCGATTTGGATGGTCTAGCGAGAGCTTTGACCGAAGCTGGTAAGACGACCTGCGGTACCACTAGAGGCGGAAAATTTAGAAATTTGGAAACCTGGTGGCGGCAGAGTGAAGTGCAGCAGACCCTCAGGCACAAGAAAGAGGCCTTTAAGAAATGGCAGAGGTCCCGTACATCAGAGGACAAGGAAGCTTACAGGCTCGCAAAGAGACAGGCTAAAGCAGCGGTGGTCAAGGCTAAATATGATGCAACGGAAGATCTTTACCAGAAGCTGGGTACCCGAGAAGGGGAAAAGATGGTGTACCGTATTGCAACTGCGAGAGATAAAGCGAGAAAGGACAATTATGAAGGTTTCTTCGTCAAGGATGAGTCGGGTCTCATTATCATAACGGCAAGTGGGAACAGGCAGCGCTGGGCAAACTACTACGAAGCCCTGTGGAATCAAACAAGGCCGCATGAAGAGATCCCTGCTGGAGCTGCTGTTGAGGGTCCGGTGGAGATGATTACAAGGGATGAAGTGGCTGAGCAACTGAAAAAAGTGAGATCGGGTGAAAGTTGTGGACCGGATGACATTCCTATTGAAGTTTTCAAGGTGCTTGGGGACTATGGCTTGGACCTTCTGGTGTACCTCTTCAATGAGATACTGACATCGGGAAGGATACCGGACGCGTGGCGGAAAAGTGTTATTACACCTATCTTCAAGGGCAAAGGAGACCATCAAGATGTTGGCAACTATCGCGGTATCAAGCTTCTCAGTCACACCATGAAGATTCTGGAGAAGATTTTGGAGAAGCGTCTTCGTGATCTTATTGAGGTGGATATGAATCAATTTGGCTTCAGACCAGGAGTTGGCACAACAGACCCACAATTTTGTCTGAGAATGGCGATGGAGGCATTCAGAGAGAAAAATAAGCCTTTCCACGCAGTGTTCGTTGATCTCGAAAAGGCCTACGATACAGTTCCAAGGAAGCTGATAAGGAATTGTCTCCGCACACGGGAAGTACCGGAGTGCTACATCCGTTTAATACAGGACATGTACAGGGACAGCACAACTGCAGTGAGATGTAGACAAGGTGAAAGTCGTGCCTTTCCTGTCTCGGTTGGGCTACATCAAGGCTCAGCCTTCAGCCCTTTTCTCTTCATCGTAATAATGGATGAAATTTCCAAGGATTGCAGAAGAGGTGTTCCCTGTGATATGTTATATGCCGACGATCTCGTAATATTTGGAAGCAGTCATCAAGATATAGAGCGAAGGTTGGAAGCATGGAGGAGAGCATTTGAGAGCAAGGGCCTGAGGGTAAACCGTTCCAAGACCGAATATCTGTCGTCCGACCCAAGAAGAACAACTATGGAGATTCAGAGTCAGCCGGTGAAGAGTGTAGACAGCTTTAAATATCTGGGGTCCATGGTCAATACTGAGGTGACAGCGCAGGTGATGTTGCACATCGAGTACGTTGCGGCTGGAACACATGGAAGAGACTGACTCCAGTGCTATGCGACAGAAGGATGCCACTGAAGATAAAGAGCAAAGTATACTCCTCTATGATCAGGCCAGCAATCCTTTATGGCTCTGAGTGCTTGGCCAGCCTGGACCCCTCTCAAGACAGATGAGCAGAAGCTGCACGTGGCGGAGATGCGGATGCTAAGGTGGATGCAGGGCTACACACGCTTGGACCGGAAGACCAATGAAGAAATAAGATCTAATGAGGAGATAGCCCCTATTCAAGAAGTGGCAAGAAGAAGAAGGCTGTCATGGTTTGGTCATGTGCAGCGTCGCGGAGAGAGCCTTCTCCTTAAGAAAGCATCACGTCTGCAAGTGGAAGGAAGAAGAGGTAGAGGCCGCCCGAAGAAGACCTGGACAGCGACAGTAACCGCCGACATGAAGGCAAAAGCAGTGGATGCCTCCCTGGTCCACAACCGGAAGGAATGGAAAAAGAGGACTGGACCTACCCTGGGATACGCGGGACAACGGTCGTCAAGGTGAGCAAGGTGAGCAAGATTGCGAATTACGTGACTAAATGTACACTGTGCAACAAGTCAAGGAACATTCCTCGTAATGCAGATATTCAAAATTGGCCTGAAACCACTTATCCACTTGAAAGGGTCCATGCGGATATCTGTGAATTGAACAATTCATTATATATGGTAACTGTGGACTCATTCTCAAGTTTCGTCAATGTTCAGAGAATTTCAACTACTTCAACTTCTCAGGTGATAGCCGCGTTGGAAGCTACATTCAAGTTCCTTGGGCTACCCACTGCGATAGTGAGCGACAATGCAACTTGCTTCACATCAAGCGAGTTCAGAAATTATCTCGCCAGACGCAATATTCAGGCAATCAATTCTCCGCCCTATCACAGTCAATCAAATGGTCTAGCTGAGCGCACAATCCAATCCTTCAAAGGGCATGCTGCAAAAAAATCCTCAAGATATGAATCCTGAGAGCAGCTTCCGCTTCTACCACAACTTCACTCATCTCGCTAGCACGCTCTACAGTCCATCGGCTGAGATCCTGTCTTATCCGGCGAAATCGTGTCTGAATGCTCGAACTCCTGTCCTATTCAATCCTGATGGCAAGAGCTGGCGTGAATCAGCTGCTCTGAGCAGTTCATCAAATACTTCACGTGTCATGGTGGATGACAAGGTGGTGACAGGTCACTCGAGCAGAATTATCCCAATATCTCAAGATGATCTCCATTCAGAATCTTCTGAAACAGAACCTGAAATTCAAAATTCAAATGGGATGCTGTAGGTCAAATGCCTGCTCTCCGAAGATCTACTCGCCTAGTCGTCCTCCTGAAAGATTGAATTATTTCAAAAGAGGGGATGCTGCGTGAAGTGAAATATCTATGTCCATCTATTGTGACAATTCATTGTTTCCTGCAGTGACACTTCATTCCTGATATTCTACGTGTATTGTCGCAGCAGTAAGCAGTATTCGCTCGCTGCAGTGCATAGCATACATTTATATTCTCTCTCTGTGCGTTTGTTCAGAACCTGATGCAATACAAGTCAAAGTCTGACGCTACCTTGATGTTTTGCCTCGTAATTTAACACAATCCCTTGATGACTATCGATAAATCTCCCGAACTCCTATAGTGTCGAAAATGTTCTAGCGCATCGCTCTCAACTCGATGAAGGATTCCCTTGTGAATATATGGGAATGATCAGCTCGCTTTCAGACCTTTTGGGTCAACGACCGGTGCCTTGATAAACATTCACATGACTCTCAGTTTTGTGGTTGGAAAGAGCCAGGAGTATTTTAAGATGTAATCATTATTGATCTTATTCTTATATATATATGTACAAAATTTTTCGACTGCTATCCGGCAATCATCTTCAGGTACAAAAGAAATTTCAAACATTCATGACTCTATAACATCTCTTATGGATATTCCAACAGCAATATCGGTTAGACTCACATGCTGGGACTTATCAAAGGCGTTCGATAAAGTTCATCACAATCGACTCATTGATTATCTACATCAATATGGATTGAAGTGGTTGTACTCTTTTATGAGCTCTCGCTGCCAAAGAATTTACATTAATGACTTCACTGGACCTGTGATAGGCTTACCCAATGGATTACTTGCAAGGATCAGTATTGGGTCCTCATTTGTTTAGCACTTTCATGTCAACTTTATCAATGTGTGAGCCGAACGCAAAACTTATCAAAGTCGTAGACGACCTTACTTTGGTGGAATCATTCAATGCGGGAAGCGACCCTCCTAATCTTTTGGAGTGTGTAGTAAACTGGAGAGACGCAAAGTGCAAGCAAATGATCTTGTTCAAATCTCGTCAGCTTCATCTGTTGCCCATGTTGTATGACTACAATGACGTAAGAGACTCAATGAAGATCTTGGGTATTGTTATTTGTAATGATTGATCGTGGAATGAACACGTCTGTAATGTTGCAAGAGCGGAAAATCGTCGTTTGCACATTTTACGTATCTTGAAGCCTTTTGTCCTTTTGTGTCGGAACAAACATGCATTCACTTCTTCCACGGAGTTATTATATCCATTTTACTTTATGCAAGTCCTCTTTTTGGTGATTTAGCTCAGCCTGTTGTAAAGATGGTTGAAAGAGTTACCAGGCGGGCCCACAAAATAGACTATCTGTGACATTAATTGCGATTGTTAGGTAATGCCTGATTTCGTTTTATGCCACGAACGTCTTGTGCTTAAATTTTTTCGGCAATGTGAAGACCCATCCCATCCGTTGCACTTCCTGGTTCCTCCTCGTTTGCCAAATTCGGGTCATTGTCCCCCTCCATTTACTTTAATGACACGTCACTCAAGATCCTTTCCTCCATATGCATGTCACCTACTTAAATTTTAAATTGTAATCATGATTCAAAGGGATAAGTGAGTGATTTGCAATTGCATTTTAATGGTAAATTTTTACTAATTTTTTTGAGTGATTTTCTCTCTCTGATATTTGTGAATCAGACATGCTCTTGTGAAATCTATTGTTTTCAATAAAGGATATTATGATTATTACAAAATCTTCAAAATACGACACATAAATCTCACAAAATTCCCGACAAATGGCAACTTTTAACATCATGAACACGTTCTTCCAGTGTCAAAGAGCGTCGTATGCAAACCATGTCCTTTACATGAAATAACTTATCAAAACTCCTTTTGAGACAATAGATGGCTTGATGCATACAGGAGGTCGACCAAAGCATATTGCTAATAGCAATCAGGTTTGCATGAACATCTTAACATGTGCACTGAGATACAAGTGATTTTAAACTTTCAATTGAAGATAATGCTGCTATGATCTCTATGTATCCTTGATTGAATTCATCAACATCACCAGTGACTTCTTCATTGATTGTGGAATTCCATAGCAGTAGTAAGCCCGTCCCAGACGCAAGTGCAAAATGTGCAACAATGAGTCATCATGCTGACTCTGGGCGAGAGGAAGGACATGGCCAAGGATGTGCTGGGAGGAATGGGTCCGTGAGGAGAAAACTGTTCCCTACCCCCCCCCTCTGGAAGGAAGGAAGGAGTTTTCCAGCAAGGGTAGGAATCTAGGAAGGAAGGCGGCAAGGGTAGAAATGTGGAAGGATAGAGTGAGAAAAGGTGGGTTTTCGTGGTTTTTGGGATGAGAAAGGCTGGAATTCGGTATGAAGGAGGGTTGGGATGGGAAATTGGAGTTCAGATTCTGAATCTACGTGAAATTTTGGGTGAGGAAGGAAGGCAGGAGTGGTGAGGCAAGGGGTGGAATCTCTGAAAACGGCAGAGTTGGAAAAAAGCGGGTTTTGATGGTTTTGGGATGAGAAAAGTCGTTTTTCGGTATGAAGGAGGCCTCGGATGGAAAAACAGAGGCCAGATTCGGAGTCTACGTGAAATTTTGGGTTAGGAAGGATGTTTCCAGCGACATCTGAGAGAAAAAGTTTTGAGGACGTCCCCCCCCCTCTGGAACGAGACTTCCAACTTTGGTTCTAGAGATCGTAGAAAGTCGTGCAATAGCTCATTTGAAAGCTAAGAGTGAGAAAAATGCAGTGGAAAGCTCAGCTCGGTCCTATTTTCCTGGGTTTAGAGAGGAAAATGGCAGGAAAACGTCAGTGAGAAAAGGCAGGTTTTGGATGTTTTGGGATGAGAAAGTCCATTTTTCGACATGAAAGAGTGCTCAGACGGGAAAACGGAGGCCAGATTCGGAGTCTACGTGAAATTTTGGGTTAGGAAGGATGTTTCCAGCGACATCGGAGAGAAAAAGTTCTGATCCCCCCTCGGCAGCGATCTTCCAACTTTGGTTCTAGACATCGTAGAAAGTCGTGCAATAGCTCATTTGAAAGCTAAGAGTAAGACAAATTCAGTGGAAGAAACGGCATGTTCATATCTGCCTTCGTTTAGATGTTAGACGTCATTGAAAATGTTGGACATTGACGAAAAAACTCATTTCATCATGAAAAGGCAGACTTAGAATTTGCTATCGCTAAAGGTTGCTTCGTTTTCCAGCAGCTCATGGACAGTTCGATGAATAAAGATGTGAAAGGACGATTAGTTGCAGAGATTGAATTTGAGAAAGTGACTGATGAACATGCAGGTGAACGTGTAGTGTTTCATTTTGCATCCTATTCTGCAGAGACGATACATGATCCAAAAGATTTCCATCAGCGACACATTGCGAAAATTGCATCTCGACTAGATTCATTTCAAGAGCATGGATTCAACTTGCTCTTATGTCGCATAAAACACATTCATATTCAACTCAATGTGCTAAACTAGAAAAGCCCCAAAAGGTCCTCTTAAGGGCCACCTCATATGTCACTGCTAAGCTAAGGATTTTCTTTTCTCTGATGATCATGAATGTACTTAGTGGTATTCTTTCGCTACAGACTGCCATGGCCATGAATCCTACTCCTACTGCTGCATCACTGAATCCTCAACATCTCGAGCTGTGGAATCCGGAAATTGAAAAGGTAATTCACGGCTATCCTACCTACAAACAACAAGTGCGCTACAACGGTGTTCGACTCTATCTTCAAACGCCGGCGGTATACTTACCAAAAGTGGATACGCAAGTAAATCGTTGCGGTCAAAACCTGAGTATCCCTATTTATAATTGGTTGCGTCAGCAGCTTCACATTTTAGAAGACGTTGTGAGGCAAAAGGCTCTTATTCCCACTGAACTATTACAGTTGTGGCCAGAAAAGAAAACTTATTATAAACCATTGTATCGCGGCACTCGCTACTATATCTTACAAAACAAGTATTGTAAAGTCACTTCAGGAGTGACAGTTGAACAGTCAGTTGAAACAGAATTGTCAACGCTTGGTGCTGGCCTTTATTCCTTTCATATTGAGGTGCCTGCTGTTTATGTGGGACCTCATCAATCTGACGGTAATTTGATTTCTCTCAATTTGCGCATTGCTCAAATCCATCATCAACCTGAGTTAACAGGTCTTGATCACATTGAGAAAGTCATTGATTCTTGTGTCAAAAAGTGTCAAGAACCTGTCACCAAACCTAAACGTCGTCGCGCATCAAAGAAAGATAGTGTTACCACCAAAGAGAAATCTTAAGTATTGTAATCAGTTAGTATGTAGCGAATGTGGAAAACGCGGTCTTGCGCGTTATGTCCAGTTAAAACATTGTAATCATGTTGTATGTATCTTTTGTTATGTAAAGGACAGACATCCTTGTAAAGTTCCTGCTCAATGTATTATCTTGTAATTAAGTCTTTTTGATATTGTAGGTTGTCATCTTCATAGACAGTGAGGGGACACCCATGCAGGAATTGAGCGCTATTGCAATGAGGGAAAGTGATCAAACTGTTGTTAGTGTATATCATAGATTTGCCTACTGTCCTCCACACAAAGACGAATGGTCACGACGTCGTGTGCATGGACTTGATCCTTCTATTTTGATTCATATTGGATTTGTAAATGAAACGTATTTGATAAGTGATTTCAAACGGTGGCTGTCAGGTTTTCATATTGTTAAAATATTAGGAAATGATTCTGAACGAGAAGCAGCAACACTCCAGTTGCACATTGATAATTTATATTTATCATGTTGGGTAGATCGTGTAAGACAAGACTATCATATGCATTGTGATCAAAAGAAGTTTAGAGATGAAATAATTTTTGATATGGCTGTATGTTTCGGTGAGAGACATCACCTTTACCGACCACCATCCCATTGTAATACTAGAAATAAAGCCACCTACATTGCAAAACTCTCTTCCCGCTGGCATTGTAGTCTCTATGACGTTTATGAACTGTATCTATATTATTGTCAACAGCATGGGTATATGAAAAACATGATTTTACTCCTTGTGAATGAGTGATGATCATTTTATGAAGTGCATTCTGTAAAAACACCAAGTCATCGGACGGATTATCTAAAGCTTATCTCAACAAAGTATGGACTCGCTGTGTGTGTACCGTTAGACTATTGGACACGGTTACAATTCAATACTCTTGAAACATTCCTGATTCCCCATTTTGGGAAAAGGATTCTACTCATTTGAAATTAAAATTCAAACCATCTACATGGGTCCCCGCAGGGACGGAAGGTTCTTTACGTTGAATCCCTATCTTGTCTCCATAACCTTTAAAAATGATGTCCATGTTGATGATGATCAACTACAGTAACACTCTCCACACACTGAGAACGTACCATCGGTCTTTATGAGACCAAGGCCTAACGGCCACCGTATCAAGAAAGAAAATGTACACTCACCATGCCACACATGAACATGACTCTCCTTCTTTCTTAGGCATACCATTCTTCACCCAGGTTTGAAATCACATGATGCGTTTTGAATGAGTCATCGCAATGAACTATCGCCCACACACGTGTCGGTGAAAAGGTCACGCTGTCTGACGTGAGGCGCAATTGATGTTGAATGACACGCCCACACACGTGTTGGTGAAAAGGTTGAACAAGACTGATTAGATTCTTATCTAACTGAATGGCACTTTACCACTTCATGAGTCAGAGCTATTTATAGACATGAGTTAGCAAAGCGGTTGATGTTTCCTAAGCCGAAGAAATTGTCATGATGTTACATTTGTTGGTGAGGATGATAACTTACAAACTCTAACATGGTTTTGACTTTATTTTATACTTCACCTATCTTGCAAACAGTGAAATGCTTGTCACTTTATTTTATACTTTACCTATCTTGCAAACTCTGAAATGATTGTAACAATTCAAACTTTACAATCATCAACTTTATTTCTAACTTTACAAACGTCAACTTTATTTATAACTTTACAAACGTCAACTTTATTTCTAACTTTACAAACAGTGAAGTGATTCTGACTTCATTCATATTTCACCTATCTTACAAACAGCGACATGGTTATTACTTTATTTCTAACTTTACAATCATCAACTTTATTTTTAACTTTACAAACGTCAACTTTATTTCTAACTTTACAAACAGTGAAGTGATTCTGACTTCATTTATATTTCACCTATCTTACATACAGCGACATGGTTATAACTTTATTTCTAACTTTACAATCATCAACTTTATTTCTAACCCTACCCATCTTACAAAATGATCAAAACTTTCACTTCTGTCCATTGAGTGAGAATCCCATCTTTATGTCAAAAGAAAAACGAGACAGTCTATACATGATATGTTATTGAATGAAAGACATTTCATCACAGTCACACATAGTTAATACTATACACGGAGAAAACAAAGTCACTCATGTGCAGGGAGAAAACAAAGTCACTCATGTGCAGGGAGAAAACAAAGTCAATGATGTGTCGGAAACTGTACAGGGACAAAACAAAGTCAGCAAAAGCACTGGATACCCCATCGATGATATGCTGTGATCAGGAGTTGGACGCATGTTACAAGGCACTCACTCACAACACCCCATAGAAAACGCCATGGAGTGAAAAACCAAAACATCAACCACAACAGAGAGGAAGCATTCATCATCATACATTGCCGGACGAAGGAAGAGAAAGTTTCTGTCTCTTGGGTGGAGGTAGATGAGTGTCTGGATGGCCGTACGTTAATGAGTGGTTAGGACTCATCCAGCATCTCTTGTCTTCCCAAGCTGAGAGACCTCGTTTCCTAAACGTCGTTGTTCTGACTTGATGCGACTGTGATTTTAAAATGTCATTTCTACTTTTTTAATTTTAAGTGAATCTAAGGCATCTTGATAGTCCCTATATGTCATTTTTCTAACGATTGACTTCGAGATGCCCTTTGCCCGTTTAATAGAAAGCTGTGAGGATTTTAGCTTCATGGAGTACATCTTGGGGCGAAGCAAGATCATCTCCTCTATCTGTTTGCCGGCACACTCATCCTTGAAGCAGCCAATCTTCGCTTTATTTGAGGTTGAGTAAAGCGGATGGTCAGTGGGATATTTGGAACTATCAAACTTGGGTGCTAAATATTTTAAAATGTCTTCCTACTTGACTTGGCTATTGGTTGTCAAAGCTAGGAAGAAGCTGTCTGCATCGCCTCCTACTAACTCCACATGTTGGATCAATGGACAAGTTTTAAAGGTGTGGTAAAACAACTTGTACATTTCTAACTTGAAGTGATCCAAGACAGCTTGACCGACATAAATGGGCTTGCAAAGTTCTACTTTGGATTTTAATATTTTAAAACCAGTGATGTCTTCGGAAATGACATCATGGTGACAAAACAGCGGTGAGCGGCATAACTTGATACTCGTTTCGGATCAGTCACAATACGATAGTCCATGCGCTTTCTTACATTCTCCATGGTTTTACCAAAGAGGGCATTATTCTTTAAATTTAAAGAAGTCCTTTTCGAAAGGATTTTTGGATTCAGCCCGTTTCTTACTATTAAATTCTATATACGGTTTTAGAAAGGGATTCTGCCTAAACTGGATAGCGCGATGGACTTTGTCAAGTTGCATCCCCATACCTAGATAGAATTTGAGGATGGAGTAGTGCACGATATAATGCTGCTTGTTCAATTGGGTGAGCAACAACTTCCTAGTGGGTTTATATTTTAAGTCATTTTCCGCCTCATATTGCTTATTGTGTTCTTCCATAAAGGGAGAGAACATATCTGGACTGACTATGCCAGATTCGGGTGCGAGAAGAAAATCAACTGTTCTATTCTTAATACATTCTGGATAGATGAGGTCGACGTCAAATAAATAACCTATGTCGGCCTCATCTCCTAGTGGCATGATGTGTGCTGGATTGGAGAAGTATTCAATGTCATGGGGCTCTACCCATTGGAAGTCAGACTGTGGCAAAGGCTTGGAAAATGCGCTCCCATATAAATTATTTTGGTCTATGTATATTAAATGGGAGTCGTACTTTTCGTCGACAGGTTCATATCGTCGACACTATGAACGTTCATTTCGTCGACACGTTCATTTCGTCGACAAGTTCATTTCATTAGTAGTTTTTTTTTGTTTTTTTTCTTTCGTTGTTTTTGTTAATTGGAAGTTCATTGCGACGAGGTTCCTATTGCAATGACTGCCACCGAAATAGATACTAGCAATGCGAATTCAAGTTTGAATTCTAAATCAAACTGCGCCTGTCCATAGAAATGGACTGTGATTACTCTGAATGCAAATGAACTACGATGCAACGTTATGATATCAAAGCGATTGAGTAGAAACCATAGATGTGAAAAATGAAGATGCATAGTCTTCCATAAAATGATATTTCTATATCTTAGAAAATAACAAAACCATAGAAAGTCTACTATAATCTACTTCTATGGACTTTATAGCTATCAAGAGTGATAGAGCTCCGCATAGAAGTCCAATATAAAAAATAATTGAGAGATTTCTGAAATTATCGTACACTGCTGCAATTGTCGACGAAATGAATCTGTCGACGATATGAACGTTTTCCTCAAAAATGGTTGTCGACGAAATGAACGTGTCGACGAAAACGACTAGATCCATATTAAATGCGTGGTCGATCCTATGTCTTGGGTGCGGTTGACAACATGTTTGTTAACAAATGTTAAGCCTCCCCTAATACCACGTTCAAATAACGTGTACATTTCTGCATCTTGCAGTAAATGTATTCTCTCTTTCGTCATCTTGAAGGCTGACTGATAGGACAGACCCGGTAGACCAACAAAATCGACGGGGTCTAAGGCGTCCTGTTCTAATGTGACTTTCCTAAAAGTCTCAAACACGTCAGCCAACAGATAGACGTCTAATTTTAAGTAAGCAAGCATGTAGTCACCAAAAGTGCGACACCTAAATTCTAACCATGCTTACTCTGCATGCCTATAGTCATCCAGCGAACAGTCATCACCCGTCGAATCATTTTTAAATTTATCAATGGACGGAAGGGATGTTTCTTTCAATGTGTCCATTGAACTAAAATAACTATAAGGAAACACCCCTTTCCGCCGCATGAGACTGTCACTTATGTTGGGATAGTCTTTCTTTAAATGTTGAGTGAGGGGAAGTGTTTCTAAATTATTAGCCAACGCGGCTAAGAAAGAAGACATAAATTGAAAACTATCTAGAAACTTTGTCATAGAAGACAGGCTTTCCCTCCTTCGTCTTATCGACTTGTACTTTGGCAGTGATGCACATAAATTTTTCCTTTGTGCAATCACTTTGGATGGCCAGGATTTCATTTTACCGAATCCATGGCGAATGATGATGTGAGCATCATAACATTAAAAGTTATGGGAGATGACGGGGAGCGTTCGCCGTTTGAGCCTAATTTCATGTTACATTTACTGCATAAGGCAGACCTAAATTTACCACTGAGATGGCAGTGGTCCCTCACTTTCTTATGTTGCTGATCATCAAAGGATGAACAGCAGCGGGGACATTCCGTGGTCCTATCAAACTCGAATTTATCGGCTTCTGTGAAGCACATGGGTTTCCTAGTCAGCTCCGTTTCATACCGTTGATGAAAACGGACTTTCATATCTAAAACGTTGAGGAAGTTTTCAACGCACTCCTCGCCTTGCCACATATGCATTTTATTTTGATTCCTATAATATGGATGCCAAACTTCATAGCAGGCAATGGCTGCTGGCTCATGACTTAGATCTTCTTGTTCAATCTAACATTCACTGTCCGCATAGATGGTACATATGGGACTGAGCTCATTGCCGTTTTCCTCATACTTATAAAATTTATCTTTGGGCATGACTTCCATTTGAAGTTTACCCCGAGAGCACCACTCGTAATGCTGTTCAAAAACTGGTTTAGACCTAAAGCGTCGTGTGCATCGATCAGAGTAATAATGTTTGTTGTCACAACTTTGCTGGTGGCGATACAATTTTGAAATTTTAGGAATGCCACAATAATGCCATTCTGGGTGGTTGTCGCTATAGACTAGGAGAAGATTGACAACCCGTTCGAAGTTACTTTGGCGGTTGTTATACCTAACGCCCTTCAGACCTTTTTCCCAGAGATGGACGACGATCTTAATTTCATTCAATTTTTCAAATTTGGCGATACCTTTAAAATCTAGTGTGTTGACATCTAACCCGTCAAACTTAAGTTCATCCTCCCATTCACAATACTTGGTGACTCTTTGACGATTCATATCTATATCATTATAGTGAAGAATGGAGAGGACGGCATACTTGAAACACTGGGACTGACACTCTACATTGATGACAGCGTTTTTGTCAGCCAGTGCTTCGGGGAGGGTGAAACAACAGCTCCCTTGAAAATTTTCTAAAAGATTGATTTTAATGTCTACTTTCTCTATCCCATCAAAAACCAGTCCGCTATCTCTTTCATTAAATTTATTTAAGTTGCTGACGAGATAGTTCGCATGTCTCTCTATCCACTCGTTTACATCACCTATCAGATCAGCAGCACAGGAGGCTATCCTAGTGGTCACAGTGGACTCCACTTCTCCCGTGCTACTTTCTACCTTATTGAATCGAGCAGTGAGATAGAACATGCCTTTGAGCAAAAATCTATCTAAGCTCGCCATCATTTGATGAATTAAACCTATATTATTCATCAAGAAAGGATGAATATCTTGTACAGCTTCAGAGCTTTCTAACTCATAGTCCTGAACGAGCCTCTCAAGGGAAAACTTGCTCTGCCTTAGAGTGACGCTGTTGTCAGTGTAAAGCTCAGTGGAATGAGTGTGACAGTGTGTGTGAAGAAAGAACAAACTCTGTAGGAAAGGTCTTCCGACACGAAGAACAAGAAAAGTCGACGTGTGATGAAGGATGCTTCCTACCTGTTGTTGTCGGTGGTTGCCTCACACTGCCACAGGAACCGCCTTCGATGTGGACTCGCAAGTTGGTGCTGTTGTAGAACGTGCGTCCACAACCTTCACACTTGGGTCGTTGAGGGATCGGTCGGCGCTTTCCTCCCCTGCAGGCATTGCCAGGGGTGTGACGTCTCAAACTGTAGGCTGAGGCGAAGACCCTGTCAAACCGCTGGCATCGAAAGTCCTTCTCCTCTTCGACTTCATTCTCCTCTCCCACTATCTCCAACTCATGTTCCTCCAGCAATCTCTCCACCGACTGAACGGAGAGGAGAGGGAGGTCGTTTGCTGCAGGTAGTGGTGGCGATGCTGGGATGACGATGGGGCGGGAGGGAACGTCACCGTCCAGGAGGTAGGCCGCCAGATCTGTTGAGAAAAAGAGAAAAGAGATTATTAACATGATCATAATTTCAAGTTTGAAGTCTCATCCCCCTTTTCCCAATCACGGTTACTTACCATCTAATGAATTGATTTCCGGCAGGAGTGGGACACGAGCCGAGGGTGGAAGGGTCTTTGGCTTCGGTGTTGGAGGGATGTGGTGATGAGAAGGAGGGACTGGTCCAGGGAGCGGAGCAGGCGGTGGAGGTGGGGCGATGACGATGCCCGAGAAAGGAGTCGCACCTTGAGCGGAGGTAGATGGTTGGGAAGGTAGGGCCGGAAATTCAGCATCGAATCTCCGCCTCATGGCTTCTTCCCACTTCTTCATCTTGGCCAAGTCTGTAGAGAGGAAAGAGAGATTAGATTAGAGGTTGCGGAGATAGTAATGATAAAGAGTAAGCTGTACGGATACAGAAGTGCTAAAGCATGACATTCCAACTCTCAGTTCTCATAGGTGAGGACACTTATACTTGCCAAGCCGCTCATAGGCTTCCCCGATTGTTCCTTGGGGGACGGGTTCCCCATTACAAATACATTCATGCACTGAAAAAGAATGGCAGCAAAGATAAGCAGAGGTAAAATTTGGATTCGGTTTAGACATGAACAAAATAAGGGAGGGACTCTTGATTTTAAATAGGATGTCTGCCCTATTGATGTTAGTAATAGAGTGAGTCAACCTTGATACAAATACTTACATTGCTCGATGGTGGCCTTCTCCATCTCAGCAGCAATGCGGTAATTCTCAATTTTTGTAAATTCCATGACGGACAGTCGATTGCAGATGATCAATGGTAGATAAGTAAGACTTCAATCGCTGAAAAGGAAAGATAAGAATCGTTTCATTTGCCTAGTCAACGTTTGTCATGGGAACAATTATTGAAGTGACATCTAATGAATTACATTTCACTCTACTCCTTATCATAAAGACTAACCTTTGTCGAATGGCTGAAGTACTCTGACCTGGCGAGAGAAAGCATCACGTTGAGTATGAAGTCGAACGCCCAACATGAGCAACGGCTCAGAGGTTTCGGTCTAGAAAACGACGAACAACCCGTGCAACGCAATCCCTCTACTGCAGTACGGCAGTGTTGACTTCCAATTTCGTTCCTACGGACAAGAATATGTTATCAATGCTTCTGAGTTTTATACACGACATCTGCAGAGGATTAGTTCTCGGATAAATGACTTCCATGGTTACGGCGATCATTTGCTTCTGAATAAAATAAACCATATTGTCATTGCTATTAGTAAAGTGGGTTTCAATAATGTTAAATCAGAAAATCAGTTAAACCAGAGACCAAATAAACTATATTTTCATGACACTTGTGTTGTGCTTAACTTTCTAATGCTGTTGTGAGTTCAGTCAGTCATAAAACTTCATTGATCAAACTTTACTTTCACAAACGTGTGTCAAGGTAAAACTATTTGACTATACTAAACGTTGCTTTTGTAAACCATGATACATTTTCTGACGACACTTACGAATAAAACTTCGATGATGAAACTTCACTTTCACAAACGTGCGTCGCGGTAAAACTATTTGACTATACTAAACGTTGCTTTTGCAAACCATGATACACTTTCTAACTACACATACCAATAAACTTCGATGATCAAACTTTACTTTCGCAAAAGTGTGTCGCGGTAAAACTATTTGACTACACTAAACGTTGCTTTTGCAAACCATGATACACTTTCTAACGACACTTACGAATAGAACTTCGATGATCACACTTTACTTTCACAAACGTGCGTCGCGGTAAAACTATTTGACTACACTAGCGCTTACATTTTATGACATTTGTGTTTCATTAAAAATCATGTTCAAACTTTCTAACTATACATCAACCTGTGTTGCAGTAAAACTTTTGTACAACATGTATATACTTTCTGACTACGTTCACAAGAGCTTGTTCACTAGCGAAGAGAGAAATGAGCTTGTGGTAGCGTGTGGTGCATCAATGCCCTCCCATTTCATTCCATTCATCATTTCGTCTCCGTGATAGAGACAAGCAGAACTCATGGTTTATTCTCCCATGTATGGCCAACTATCGGGAGACAAGTGGAATGGAGATTTCATGTGGTAACCTGTGGCAGATAGCTAAATGTCGCCCTGGCGGTCAGAGTACAACGTTGAGACGAAAGGCAACCACTTGGAAACATGACGCAGAGAGGTTTCACAAGGATTACCATTGCCAACGTCCCGTGCAGTACTCATCGCTACGGACTTCACCGGTCTCGAAAGAACGCCCACCAACAGGACGTATGACACCGAAAATCTCCGTGACGTGCACCGTCAATGACTTGATAGCCAGACATGAAAACCGGCAGAGTTATTAATAAGAGGTTGGCAGACTTTGATCAGCTTGATAGCAAGCCGTGATTCACAAGCGTTTTGCAATGGAGATGTTTAGATGCCACCCATGACAAGATAGCTAGGACTCAACCGATTGGCGTTCAAAGTGCTACGTTGAGAACTGTGTCAAATGCCCATCATGAGTTGCGCCAACGGTTTCGGTCTAAAATATGACACACTCTCTTGCCACACTTATCACTACGGCATCATCCGCCGTCCCGAAGGAACACCCTGTCAGTGAAATATTACAGCAAAACTCTCCGTGTCATGCTCGCTTTCAATGAAAAGCCGCTTGTATCATGTAAAGACCGGCTGGTACACACTTATACATGCCTTCATTGACTTCAGCAGGGTAGAAAACCCCAGAAAACCTCCAAAAATAACTTTAAATTTTTCAGCATTTAGTACTACTTATGAAATTGTATACATAGTCTGTAAATATAGGTCTGATCAATACCGATCGAACCTTTTTTGAATCAAGTCAAACGGACTTGTAGAAGCAAAGTTACAAGTCTTTAAAGTTTTGGAGTCTTTTATGGTCTGGAGACGAAGGCCATCTCCTGGCTAACCTATAAAGCTGACATCTTAGCTAATATCAGCAATGAAATTTTCTAAGTCGGATTCTTACAGAAACCCGGTTCTCGGAGATTTCCAATGCTATCATCAGAACTCCGGAGTTCACCTACCCCAAACCAGTCGAGAGGAGAACTGATTTCCACAAGTAGAGTTTCCACTTATACACTTTGTGGCGATCAGCTGATGACGTAATATCCATCATCCAAAAACTTTAAACACGTCTATCTCCGGTTCTAGTGCTCCGATTGACTTCAAATTTTGATAGTCACGTTTTCTCGCTCTCACCTTTCATTTAAGACATCCCTCGACTCTCTACGATGACCAGAAGTCGCAAAAACTCGATTTTTAACATGCTCTCATTTGGAAACGAAACCTTCCACAGATCTGAAAAGATAGGATCCTAGAGAACAAAGTGCAGTCTTGCCCCTAAAAGAAACCCGAGCTCTTCAATTTCAGAAACCCAAATTTTCAATGGTGTCTCACATCTATACGAAGAAAGATAGGACCAAACTGAGCTTTCCACTGCATTTTTTTCACTCTTTAGCTTTCAAATGAGCTATCACACGACTTTCTACGATCTCTAGAACCAAAGTTGGAAGTCTGACAGGAGGGGGGGAGGGGGTCAGAACTTTTTCTCTCCGATTGAGCTGGAAAGAAGTTCCTAGACCAAAAATTGGTCAAAATTTTCAAATTTCTCTAGAACCAAAGTTGGAAGTCTGACAGGAGGGGGGACGTCCTCGAAATTTTTCTCTCCGATGTCGCTGGAAACATCCTTCCTAACCAAAAAATTCACGTAGACCGTATCTGGCCTTCGTTTTTCCTTCCGAGGCCTCCTTCATGCCGAATTCCGACCTCTCTCATCCCAAAACCACCAAAACCTACCCTTTTCTCACTCTATCCTTCCCACATTCCACCCCTTGCCTCACAGTTCCTCCTTCCTTCCTTCCTTCCTTCCTTCCAGAGGGGGGTAGGGAACAGTTTCTTCTTCTCGGACCCATTCTTCCCAGCACATCCTTGGTGAACTCCCTCACCTTCCTTCCAGAGGGGGGGGCTGAGTCAGCATGATGACTCATCGTTAGTAATGGTTATTTGACTGGTCCAGGACAAGCATTTTAAAAAAAATCAAGTACCTTTTTTGCCTCTAAAATCACCAATTTACGCGCCAAAATAGATGCGAAAATGGGAAAAATACAAAAAATAGGAAAGTACCTTAAATTTATAAAAATACAAATGGGAAAAATACAAAAATAGGAAAGTACCTTAAATTTATAAAAATACAAATGGGAAAAATACAAAAATAGGAACGCTCCTGAAATTTATAAAAATACAAAATGAGGAAAAATGTTTATGACCCAAATGTAATATAAATGTATAATAAAATAATGATAATTACAAAAAATGAATATGAACAAAAATATTCATTTAAAAATGGAAGATGAAAAAACAAAAGAACCATAAGCCCCTTTATATCCGATATTGGAACAAATGGATAAAGCAAAGTGTGCAGATAGAGTCAGATACATGAAAGATAAAGAATCCCAATTATTACTTAGACTAGATCATTATGATAAATTAAGAAAGAGATGGACGATAGTTAAGAATGTGACACAAGGCGTTGGAGTATTGCTAACATTTTCTTTAGCTGCTCTCACTATTGTCATTTCATCTGGCGTTCTTACAATTCCTGTTGTTGCTACTGCTTTAACAGGTACAGGTGTTTTTACAACTTCACTCGCAACAATGATAGATAAGTCTTTAATAAATAAGAAACGTAAATCCTTAAGTAAGAAACATGTACATGTCAAAGAGGTATATGATAAACTTCATTACTACTTTCAAAGAGTGTGTGATGATAATGTTATTACGTTAGATGAGATGAAAAATTTGATCAAATAGCTAGAGAGGCAAATAAAATACCAAACAAGTTTTCTCAAGGCAAAGATAATGATGTTTTTTTAGAAGAAATAAAAACTTTATTAAACAAAACATTAGAGCATCAGTAGTGTTTTTGCTGTGTACCAATAATACCACAAAATTCAAATATTATATTATGAAATAATGAATACCAATGAGACAAATGAGGCAAAAATAAAACAACTAGAAGAACTAATAAAACAGAAAAATATTATGAAGGAGAAACGTAGACAATATCGAATGTTGCAAGTTGGCGTTGAATCTAATATGAAAGACAAAATCCAATTAGTTGAACAAGTTAAATCTGATATCAAGAAAGAACGTACAAATCATGATAAACAAATGCGTCTGATTGATCCAGTGCAGAAAACTATCTTAGATGATTATGGTCTGCTAGAAGAAAATATAAATAAGAAATTACCAAAATCTATGTTATTTGAACATTCTACAATTTTTATAGATGGAAAGTCATCTCTTAGATGTTTTCTCGGACAAAAAGAAATATTTCCACATCCTTCTTGAGGTTTAATTTTTGCACCAGACAAAACACCCTTTAGTTTAGACAGAAATTTCGTGGATTTATTAAGAGGAGCGGAGTTAGATAAATATCATGCTGATGATCTACTGAAATATAAAGCTATGTTAGATAAAGTTAACGCAGTAAAAACTCTTAAACGTTATAAACAATTAGTACACTTATTGTTAATGTCATCGGTTCCAACAGCGACTGGTGTTCCAACGGGTGCTTATTCAACAGCGACGGGTGTTCCAACAGCGACTGGTTATTATTCACCAATTGTTGCTTATGCAAAAACAGGAACAGGAGAGAGAATTGTATTTTTACCAGATGATCCACAAGAATTAATGAATAGATTACAGATTTTATTAGCTGTAGCAAAAGAAGGACATAACTCTAGCTTTAACGAGATACATGCAATATCGAAACGGTTATGGGAAAAGAACGTTATAAGTGAAGAAGACTACCAAAATTTATCTAAATTATTTAGTTAAAAATGTCTTTGGCAGAACTAGAAAAAATTCATAAACAGTTAGAAAATTTAACCGAGATTTTAACCTCATCAGAATTTAGTACGACATTAAAATTTATAGCAACTACTCCATCGCATACTTGTAATTTAGATCCTATTATTCACTTAGAACAAGACAAACATTATGAAGTAGCATTAACTAGTTTTTCAACATTTAACACTATACAAAATATTATCAAAGATGTAAATGACCGATTTAAGTATTCAAATGACAAAGGTAAAACTTGGAAAGAATTAACTTTTCTTCCTGGATCTTATGAAGTTGAATCTATTTCCAATGAAATAAAAAGACATTTAGGTATTCAATTTAAAGACAAGAAACAATTACATTTCGCAGTTGAACCAGCAGTAAATAAATTTTCTCTTACTTTAGATGAAAGTAGTATATAGTGTGACATCCGGCGCAACGCTTCGCTTTGCTTCGCTTCGCTTGCGCCGGATGTCACACTTTTGCGGGTTTTTTCAAAAAATCAAAATTTCAAAAATTTCAAAAATTTAGGTAGACTTCAAATTTCACGTGGCCGAAGGCCGAAGGGCGAAAATTTAAGCGTTTTTAAAAATACCCAATTTTCAAATTTTTCAAAATCACAAAATTTGAGAATTACAATTTTCACCCTTAAAATCATGACCGTTCCAGGACACCGAAAATCATAAAAGTTAAGAATCTCAAAATTTGAGAATTACAATTTTTACCTTGAAAATCATGACCGTTCCAGGACACCGAAAATCATAAAAGTTGAGAATTTCAAATTCATGAATTTTATCCATCTTTCAGGTTTTTAAAATATATCATGTGACTAATAATATTTCTTTAAAAAATGGAAGAAACAAAAGTGGATGAAACCGCAAGAATATATCCTTCGTTATCTCAATTAAAAGCAGGTGAAATGGTTCTCAATTATTATTAAGATTAGAGCATTATGATAAATTAAGAAGACGCAATTATTACTTAGTCATTCTTCGTTATTGTATGCTCAACATTATTTAAAGTACTAATTGTGTGAACTAGAAGATCATTGTAACTCATAAACTCAAAATTATTCAATGAACCCGTACACTGGCTGATAATTGAAGAGAGAGAAACATCTAGCAGCTTTCCCCTAAAATTATCGTGCTATCTCTTGTCATTTCAATTTACTCATCGGTAAACTTTTGGCATTTCAACTTACGCGTGCGTAAAGTTTTGACATTTCAATTTACCCCTACGTAAATTATTTTCAGAATCTGTTTTCAAAATCTATTTTCAAAATCCATTTGCAAAGTCTGTTTTCAAATTCAGTTTTAGAAATCGATTTGCAAAATTCATTTAGCGTTTGCCAAACACATACGGGTAGTAAAGTACTTCCCATTGTGAAGGCATGAATAGATTAAGCACATAAGAGTGCATTGACAATAAAAGCAAATGACAATAAAATTATTCTTGTGAACACAGAACGCATAAACGCCGATATGCGGGTTAGTTGTTATGGCAATTTTAAACAATCATTTTAACGATGAAACATATTTTACAAATGAAGTTCATGAAGAAAATGGAAATATATAAAACAATATAGATTAGAATAATTATAATATAATCATTTCAAAATCGAATAAGTAGTAAGGAAAATCATCATTAGAGAACAGTTTTAAATCAATACCCTCTCCCTTCTGTTTTCTAGGGGTCCCTTAAGAAATTTTTTTATTATAAAATGAGCAACATAAAGGAGTTTTTTAAATTATATGGAACGCAAACTACGACAAATTTCGGCCTAAAGAAAATCGCAAATGAATTAGGAATAAAGAATTTTCATGTTCTAATGAGAGACGAATTACAATTCCTAAAAAATAGGCCAACAGGAACCTTCAGTTCCCGGAACAAAGTTATAACTATAAATTTCATAACGAATCTTCACACTTCAGACCAAAAAGGTGTACATTGGTCAGCAGGACAAAGAAATATAAACTGTTCTAATTATTATTTTGACCGCCCGGAGGCTGAGAACTATTGGTTCGACTCATACCGACTTCCACCTACGAATGAAGTAGAAATACTTGGCAATGGAATTTATAATACATTTCAAATTCAAAAACCAGGAACTACATATTGCGGTCAATTATGTCTTTATGTTTTATTTAAATTACAGGAAGGAGTACCATTTCTAGATATTATGTTAGAATTGAACGAACCGTAGGTTCTATGGCTACGCCTAATAATGATAATGATAATTGAAAATCAGTTCGTTGTAATTCATTTTGATAAAATCGGCCTCTGATATTTTCATCATCTAAATCTTTGATTTCGTAAGTAATCGGATAAGTTTGATTTATTTTGCAAACTTCAAATATTTCTTTAGTCCAATAGCCAACAAAGCCTTTTTCAAATTTATTCTTATATTTAAATATTCTAACTCTATCTCCAATTTTAAATTTCGGCTTAAGTTTCTGCAAATTCGGATTACTCTCATTCAAATTATTATTCTCGAATATTTTTTTTCTTATCAAATCAGGGTCGTCAGAAGCATTCTTTGGAGTTTCTTCAATACCTGAATGAACTTTATTATTGTACTCTTCTACAAGTCCTGGTAATATCTTCAACCATTTTTGATTTCTTTGCTCAGTAAATTTCTTGAATAATTTATTTTTTAACGTCCGATTGAATCTTTCTATCACTACAGTTTTTCCAGCGTTTTCAGTTGAATAAACAGTTTCAAATAGTGGCTGAACGTTTCTGTTATAAAATTCCGACCCTTTATCAACAAACAATTTTTTTGGCTTTCTCTTACTTTCTTTAAAGATTTCTTCAAACGCATATTTAACTGATAGACCACTTTTATTTTTTAAAGGCTTTACCCAAGCGTATCGTGTATATAAATTTATAACGGTCAATGCGTATTTATAATCTTTTTCATTCGGCATATGAATAAGATCAGCACTCCAAATATCATCTTTATTAAATACTTTTACTTTCAATAAATATTTAGGCCTTCTGTATTCTTCATGAATTTCAGACGCGTAGGTTCGAGCGTTGCTCTCAGACA
This sequence comes from Prostheceraeus crozeri, assembly GCA_907163375.1. NCBI lineage: Eukaryota > Metazoa > Platyhelminthes > Polycladida > Euryleptidae > Prostheceraeus > Prostheceraeus crozeri. The sequence continues at coordinate 137,374 of CAJQUW010014204.1, read as the reverse complement.
GCTCAGCTGTCGTTTCATTTAAACCCTGTCCGAATAATATTTTAGCTTGTAAAGCTTTCTTAACAAACATTCTTTCAATTTTTTCTCTAAATGTAGGATTTTGAATATTATCTAATTCTTGTATCATCTTCTTATCAGCTGCATGTCGAGAACTTAGGTCATGATTTCGATAAGCTAAATCATGCCTGTAAGCTGCGGCATCTACTCTATTTATTGGTTCTTCACCTGGTTTGGGATTATTATTCTCATCTAGTCTTATATCTAATCGAGTTCCTGGACCGGTATATGAATGACCAGGAAGATGTTTTTCTTTCGAATATTTACTCCAAATGAATCCAGGAAAGTTTTCTAATGTTTTTTGTATGTCACCACCAATATGCTGACAATTTGAGTTTTTATTTTTGTTTAATAGATAATTCAATAAATCTAAATTAGAAATTTTTAATTTAATTAAATTTTCGGAATTTTTAGAATTCATTTTAAAAGATAAAAAAAATTTAAAAGATAAAATAAATGTTTACCTTATGGACCAAAGGTCCTGAGGTTATTACCGAATCATACTAGGACTTAGATATATTCCAGAACAAACTTTAGTTTCTTTAATTTCAATTAAATCATCAACATTGTGGAGAATATTTTAAGAACTCGTTTTCCTTCATCAACTAATTTTAATTTACTAATAAAATTATCTACTACTCCTTCACCCCTAGCAACTTTCTCTAACTCTCTATTATGACGTTTTTGTTCTTCTAATGCTGCCTTCTCTGATTTATTTTTATTTACTGCTTGGACAATACCAGCTGTCCCGCCTGCAACACTTCCTGCTGCTGCTATGCCACCTATTATTAGTGGAATAAATGGGAGAATTCCACCATTCTTTTCTTCTTGTAATTGAATATTCTCTATCATTGGTTTACTTATGTAATACTTTTTTTTGTTAATCGTAATAGTTTTAGGTGTATTTTTGTCAACAATATTACGTAATTTTAATTGAACAGTTTTATTATTACTTTTCGCTTGCGACATTTTTAATAAAAAAATTCTAAGTTACGAAAAATTTTAATCTATTCTAGTTATTAAAAAATTTCAAGTTACCAAAAAATTTTAATCTATTCTAGTTATGAAAAAAATTAATTAATCGACGAAGTCTTGGGTTACTAACCGATCGGACCAAAGGTCCTCAGGTTACTAACCTATCCTAGCCATCTTTCCATTAAGAATTTCAATAGAATATTTTACATCTTCTAGCAATAAACCATAAGCCATCAATGAAGTTTTGGAATCTTTCTTTTCAATATTAATTGTTACATCACAACCAGTCTTGATAATATCTTCAGATTGTGCACTTAAATCGAAACAGAAAACAGGATATAAATGTCTCCAATCTCCAGGAGTTAATTGTGGTTCAACTCCAAATTCTATACGAAGATTTCTATAAGCCTCATATCCTTCCATAAATTGATTATTGGTATCATCGAATCTTAATGGATCAATTGGATATCGGGTTTGATTTAATGAAACTTGTAAACTTCGAATTGCATTAATATGAAAAAGACTATTGTTCTTATCAAAACTTGGAGAATTATTTCTTTGAAAAGCGAGTAATAAATATCTTGGTGTATTCGCAGTTCTAGTAAAATGCCAGTTAAATCTTTGTTCGGAAAAAGTTACTGAACTAGCAGTACGCTTTAGAAAATTTAGTGGAATTGGTTTGTTAGTATTTAATCTTTTTGCAATAGCTGTTTCAATCTCTAAACTAGGAGTAATATGCTTAATCCACCATTCAAGTCTATCAATTTTTAAATATGCTTTTTTTCCACTCTTACCAAAAAAGATTAACTCATTATTTGCTGTACGATGAATTATTAATTTAAATTTTAATTGATATGATATTTTATCATAATCTAAATATCCGAATAATGGAGACAATGACCAATTTACTGTTTGCTTACTTTTCTTGTTAAATTCACGTCTTTCTTTATATGCATCATTATTTGTTTTATTTAAATGTTTTGCAATATTTTCTACATCTTTCGCAATTCCTGCTGCATCTGTTCCAGCGTGAGTTAAATCATCAACAATTATACCATCATTAGTATCAGGAAACCAACCTTCGATTTCATACTTTTTATTATTTTCACCAATTGTTACAAATCTAAGCATTGTATCAATTACACCTGGAGAATCACTTATTGTTTCTATATTTTGAGTTGCAACATCTAAACGCATTTGTGTAAATAATTTTGGAAAGAAATTATTCTCTAGTGCAGTATTATCGGTATCAGGTAATGGTGTTGTAAAATTGGCATCACTATATAAAGAATATTCACAGTGTAAAAATGAATCAGGTAGATATATATAACTCTGCTGATTATCAACTTCAAAAATTAAATCACCTCCAGTATTCACTCTACTGGAAGATCCGGGATTCATAGCAATTCTTATATAGTCATTCTTTTTTTGATTGCAACTGACGAACGGAGGATCGTCTAATCTAAATTTATTTTCGATAAGCGAAGACATTTTTATAAAAAATAATTTGACTTTTTGTTTTTTCTCACAGAAAAAAAAAATTTTTAGTAAAACAATTTTGCTAAAACAATTTTACTAAAAACATTTTGCTAAAACAATTTTGCTAAAAAAATTTTACTAAAAAAATTTTACTAAAAAACATAATTTTAGAATTTTTCTAGACCAGCCCCGCTACAGCTTTGCTGGTTAAACCGAAGGTTGCTGCTCACGCCATTTCCTCTTATTTCTTCAATTGAACGAACCGTAGGTTCAATTGAACGTTTTATGGCTACGCCTGATTTCTTCTTATGTTTACTATCAGACGGAGCTCCGCTCCTCAAGGTTTCCCCAACAGCTATGTTAGCAATTTTATTTTTTGTTTCCTCTGAAAGTTTTTTTAAATTTTTTAGTTCTTCGGAATCATTCCTAAGTTTACGAATAGCTTCTAGCTGTTTTAATTCGTTTTGAGACTTGACAGAATTTGATATTGCACTAGCTGTACTACCTATAGCAGCTGCTCCTTTTACAGCAGATGTAATCAAATCTTTATTATTTTTAATTAAGTTAACGATACTTCCAATACCAGAGAAGATCCCAGCTCCTTCCGTGTGAACTGTTTCTCTATTATCATAATGGTAAACAGATTTCATAGATGGTTCATCAGAAATTTTTTGATTTGAAGCAAAATGTTTAAGATTGTGTTTATAAATTATAGGCATTTTTTAGGATTGAATTTGACTTTTGGGAAAAATATCTACGATCGGTTGGTAACCTGAGGACCTTTGGTCCGTTTAAGATTTACGTTTGTGAATGGACAACAACTTCGAGATAACTTTATTAATTGATTGTTGCACTTTATCTACTGCGTCAAGCAGCGTGTGATGTACTTTAATTTCTTTTCTATTAACTTGCATTTTCTGCTGATTCATCTTCAACGCCGTTTTAAGAGCATTTAACTTAATATTAAGAACATCTAATTGTCTTTTAACAGAATCTAACTGTTCTTTATTTTCTTTAGAGTATTCTTGTAAATTTTTCTTTAATTCATTTTCTAAATTGATTTTAAGAGTTTTCATTTTATCAACTTTTTGATTAAGCGAGTTTACTTCATTTATTATTCTATTCATCTTTTTCATTTGTTGAGTAATTTTAGAACTTAATTCATCAACACTTTTTTGGAATGTAGTTTGTAACTGCTTTAAATTTTTTTTAATTCTTTCAGGTAGTTTTTCTATTTCATCTTCTAATTGTTCTTTTAACATTTTTATCTGATGTTTATTTTTAATGACTGCAGATTTTAAATTTATAGAAAGTAATATTAAAATTTTTGATTGTTCAGAAATCTTTTTAAAAAGTTTTGCTATATCTGCTTCTAGCTCTCTATCCTTTTTATCAAGTTTTAATAATTTTTCGTTTAATGATTTGTCATTAAGTTTTAGCAACTTTAATTCATTCATCAGTGGAACCAAAACATCGTTTATATATTTTTCTTTTAAGTCATTGATTTGTGTATCAACATATTGTTTATTTGTTAACTCTGTATTTTGTTGCGGAAGAATAGAAAGATGCAATGGACCAGATAAAACGTCTCCAGTTTTCATGATATAATTTTCTATTTCTATTTCTAATTCACGATTATTCGGGACATATGCACGTCCACCAACATTTGGTAACATCATTTTTTAACAATAAAAAAATAAAATTTTTTCTAATAAAAATAAAAAAATAAAATATTTTCTAATAAAAATAAAAAAAATGGAAAAACCAAATTTAAAAAAAATATTTTCGACCGCATCATCCTATTCTTATTCGACGAGATCAACGGGATTTGAAAATAAATGTTTTGATAATAATAATAATAATAATCCATGTATAGATGTTAATATTTTATTTCAATTACAAGCCGAAATATTTAGAGAACAGACTAAAGGTTTACCTTCTATAGAAACTAATTATTGTTTATTTCCAGGAGACCCGTTTATAAAATTTATGGAGATTGTAAGCAAATATAATGATGTAGCTTATGTTGAATTAAATAAAGAAAATATGGTTATAATAGGACATAATAATGTTTACGGATTTATTAGAGCAGTTTTGCCGATTAGTAATACTGATTGGATAGAAACTAAAATTATTAATTATATCAATATTAAAGAATTAGTTAAAAAATTAAAATCTTTTTCGAAAGAAAAAATTAGATTATTTGTTGACGATCAAAATCAATATAACATTCACATAGAGAGTAAAAAACATAATGAAGAATTATTATGTCAAGTATATTATAGAGATACAATTTATAAACAAGAAACATTAGAAATGCCGCAAAGATATGATGACGATACATATATAGGATTGTATTCCAATTTAAATATTAATTTATTAAAATCTTACATAAATGGTTTAGCTCAACAAGAAAAAATTTATATGTGGACAACACCTTATACTATTAACAATGTCCATAATCATAATCATAATAATTTTAAAAATAATAATAAACGAACTGAAGGTTCTAGGGCTTTGCCCGATCTTAAAGAATCTTATGATAATAATGATGATAATAATATAGATGATGATTCTGAAACATCTGAAAATGGTGTAAATGGTAAAAAAGATTATAAAAATATTAGTAATTATAAAAATTTATCTAAATTTCATTTTCTTACAATTGAAAATAATAATGATGGAATAGTTGAAGATACTGTTCGTCAACTATGTGTCGGGTCTACAAAATTTAAATTAGGATTTACATCTAATCAATTTAAAATTTTATCATCTTTAATAAAAACTAAAAGTGATTCAGATTATAGTGGTGTTATTAAATTTTCCAAAAGAGATCAAAGATCAATATTTTTCTCTATTATATTATTATCAGATAAAAAATGTAATTTAGAGTTAGATATTCCAATAAGAGAATGGTATCCTATCAGGGAATGGCATCCTATACCAAAAAGTGTAATTTATGATGATGAAGAATCAATTTATGATGATGATGAAGAATCAATTGATGATGATGAAGAATCAATAGTTAGTGAAAATAAATTTAAATTATCTTTTGATAAAACGTTATATGATGAAACTTAATATGATAAAACTTAATAGAAAATACCAAAATATTCGATAAATATATTTTCATATGTAATAAAATTTTTAGATGTAACGAGTTTTTTGATGTTATAAAATTTTTAGATGTTATAAGTTTTTAGATGTTATAAAATTTTTAGATGTTATAGAAAAATTATTATTCCCACGTGTCATCATCATCACTTAAATTACTCTCACAGACGATTGTTTGAAATATTTCAGCTTGAATATCTTCTCCGTTATAAGGTAACATAATTTCATTTTCATCAGGTGCTTGACGTTTAAGAATATTTATTTGACCAGAAAATTTTTTTTCTTCAGTATTATTATTTTTATCAGGAATACTAATTCCAGTTTCTAAAGATCTTTTCCATGGTTTATTAACTGTAGTCGATAATGTTTTCCCCGAATATAATTTTAGAAAATCTTCTACTTTTACTTTATCTTGTGAATATCCTTTGAATGTTTTCTTTTCACTGAGTCTTCCTTGCTCATCTACAGTAATACAGTATTTTACTTTAGGTGCAATAAACATTGCAAAAATAATTCCACCATTTCCATAATCATTTTTCCCTTGACACAATTCTCCTCCAACATATCCAGCAGCGTCTAATTTATTGAAGAGCTCATTAGAAATATATATTGAATCAGTATCTGTATAATGAATGTATTTTTCGTTGAAACCATTAATTTCTAAAATAGTTATTCATGATTCTTCTAGAGTGAGAAAGAATAAAAGAACCTAAGTGTGATGGCATGAATGACGTCTTCCCATCTTTTACAATATTAGTTTTGAGAAATTCATCATCTTCCATTTCTACTTTCGCTAAATATTGTTCATCATTTAATTTTTCATAATCTTTTACTTCTTGAGTGAAATTTTTTCTCAATGTATTCTCATTCCATAAATGATATTTAGTGGTTATATCTTTTTGCACAGTTTTGCCATATAGCGAATTCATCAATAATTTAATTAACTCATCACCTACAGTATTTCCTTCTGTTTTATATCTTTTTCTCAAATTAAAAAGTTTTTCAATATAATTTCGAAATGGTGAAACTTGATAATTTTTTTCATAAATTATACCATCAGTAATATGTAAGATTTTTCCCCCACATCTAACAATTTCTTGTATCTCTACAGAAGTTAATACATCATAACATATACCATTTCTAAACCTGATTACTTTTACATGAGAATTATTATTTTGATTTTTAACTTTATCTTTTATAGGAACTAGTTGGAAAAACATATCATTCGGATATTGAAACACAACAGAGAATATTCCAGTTTTAGGTCTAAATGTTTGTGTATTAAATTTATATACTATTTCCCGCTCTTCTTCTTGACGAAATTTTCTAGCTGATTCAGCTTTAGGGTATTCTGAATTTTCATCATACATAGCTGATGGATATAAAGATGTTGCATCAAAAGCCATTAGAAATTCATTTTTTTGTTCAAGTAGTTGATTTGAAATTTTCTTACAAATTTCAGTTTTATCTCCTAAATCTCGATACTGTTTCATTAAATCTATTAAATTACTTCCAGGGGACAAAGCCCCACCAGCGCAGCGACCAGGTAAATACTGTTTTAATATTGGTAACAAGATGTTACAAAATGGCGATATGTATTTTCTTATATTTGCTGAAACTCTTCCACCGTTAACAGATTTTCTAATATAATTTCTAGCCCATAAATCTATATGAGAATGAATATTTATATTGTCATTTTGTACGCTTTTCATCCAACCGTTAAATGTTAAAGCAGAGGATGTTAAATTAGTAGTTATATCTTCACCAACTAAATCTCGCATAACATTATATTTGTAGATACAAAAAGCTAAAGAAAGAATATCGTTAACTAAATATGGTCTCCATTCATTTTCTTTTTCTTTATAATTTTCATGTGTTATGTCTCCAATTTCATAATTTAATTTACACACATTCGTAGGAATTTTAAAATTCTCACACCATTTAGAAAGACTTGTTTTTACATGTTGATAACTACATTTCATTATAATAGTTTGAAGTGCTAATTTACCTGACGGTGAATCTTTTTTCATATTGTTTTTAAATCTAAAAGATTTTTGAATGTATCTACTAACACATTCAGTTGCATAAGGATTTTGTAATGAAGCAGTCAATATTCCTCTTGACGTTTTAAGAGGCGGTTTAGATAATTTAAAATTAGCTTTTATCGGAAAATAGGAATCAAAACCTGATGAATTGTGAGCTATTAAAGTTACTGTAGAATAATTAAATTTTCCAAGAGTTTTAAAAAATTGATGTATCGGACATACGTCCTCTGGGTTTCCCCCGATCGAACATTCATCATCCTCAGTTCTCGTAAATATTTTCACACAATTTTGAAGTTTATTAAATTCTAATTCAGTTAAATTATTATACTCATTAATCTTTTTTTTTAATTTTTTTAATTTCATCTTCATCTTTTGATCGTTTAATTTTAATCATATCACTTAACAAACGTGTTTCTAATTCTTTCAATCTTTGTTTCGGTAAACAACATATAAATTTATTAAAATTAATAGCTCCTACAGCGTAAGGAATAGGATGAGCTGTTGAACAGTTAGGATCGGGAAAAGTTTCTAGATCCCAAATATATGTTGAACCATAGTCAATTGTTTTCTTTGTTATGATTTTATATGGACGCGATGTTAGATTTTCATCAGTAACTGTTTTATATATGGGTTTGAAATTATTTTCAATTTCTCTAATAGCTTTTAATTTATGAGATTTATTAATTAAACAGTAGTGACCAATTGTTGAACCTGCGTGAAAATAATTGTAATAAACATAATTATGAAACGTTTCAATTCCTCTAGGATTTAAATGACGATTGGCAGGACTATAATATTGAACGCATTCTCCAAAATATATATTGAATTGAAAAAATCTGCAGTTTGACATTACTCCTGTTCTAGATGTGGCTTTCTCTTTATATAAAAAATTATTAAACATTTCTTTCATCATTTCTCCTTGTTCTTCATTAAAACCTCGTAAAACATTATAACATTTAATAAAACAAAAATCTTCAGAAGGAATATAACAATATTCACCGAAATATTCTTTGATTCTATATTTCATATTAATACCTGCACCTCTATGTGATCTTTGCACTAGCTTCATTCCAAAATCTTCATATTTAATATTACCTGTAAAAATCCATTCATGACTATCTGATTTCTCATCCAGATTGGAAAACCATGTTTCAAATGATTTTTTATTATAGAAGGTTACGTGAAAATTTTGAATTATATTTTCCTGATCTTTAATAACTTTTCCAAGTAAATTAATAATTTTACCATTTGCTAAAAGTTTCCGCATATCATTTACTACATTAATAAAAGATACATTTTCATATTTAATTTCATTTGGATTAAATAAATTACATAAATCATCACCAAGTTCATCCTTAATTCTATCATCAAAAAAGATATCACTAATAGGAGTTTCTAATTTTTCTTTTGTTCCACGTTTCTGTTTTTTAGTATTACGTCTAATACTACGCCTAGTACGTTTCTGTTTTTTAATACGTTTACTACGTTTACTATGTTTAATTTGCGCATCAAACTCAGCAGTTTGTTTCTTGATTAATTCATCAATCCTAGACGTTTGTCCGAGAGACATTTCACGATTCATATTTTTTAAAAGAAAAAATGAATTTTTACATAGAACCTCGGTTCCGTTTTTACATATACACAGGAATATGTAATTGATGTAATGTTTCTAATTCATGTGTTGTTAAATGTTCTTTCTTAACCAACCACCATAAATTATTATACGCCAAAAATACTCGGAAACTTCTTAAACAAAATGGAAAGTCTTTCGTTTTAACACACGGTTTAATACCATGTTTTGTTTTATAATCTGTAACGAGCGCTACGTATTTATGATGATAATAAAATCTAACTTCTTTCTTCGAATTTACAGGATTTGTAGGATGACGATAATCTTTTAAAACTGGTACATGCTCTATCTTATAAGCATTCAACATATTTTTTTTTATTTTTATTAACAAAAAATTTATAAGAAAAAATTATTCGGTCACTCCGTTCGATCACTCCGCGAAAATATTTTCTATAACTCTATCATGAATTTTTTTATCAATATTAATTGTGATAAATCCATAATCTTTTGACCAAGCATTGTTACACGATTGTTTAAATTCATCTTTATTTCTTACACATAAATCTCTTAACAAATCACTTAAGTTTCTTGCATTTATTTCAAATAGTATAAATATATTTGCATTCTTTCTAATAACACTTCCGTCTAATGAATACATACTTTGTGTTAAATAAAAAACACTACAGTTATTATGTCTACCTATTGTGAAATAATTTCTCTGAACTGACTGATTTCTATCATTAACACAATGATCAAAAATTACACAATGTTTCATTGTTTTATCTAGTTTACTAGGATCTTGCATATTACCACTATCATCTATTAATTGTATCTTTATATGCTTATTTTTATTGGTTTCAACTAACTGATTATTTTTTGCTGCTTCTTCACACCACGAACTTGTTTCTTCTTCATCTTCAGATTTTTCATATTCTTTGAATAATGAAGCAATTGCTGTTTTTTTAAGATTATTTTCAAATCCATATTTTAAAAATTGATAGACGGGTTGTTCTGCTGTTGTTGTATAAATTATAAGATTGTTATAATCCAAAAAGTTTGGAGTCGTTAAAATTTTAAATAATAGATATGTTTTTCCACATCCTGATCTTCCACAAATAACTGACAAAACTTTATTAGATAAATTTGGATGATGATTAAATTTAAGTTTTTTTTATTAAATGGAGGTAGTTCACTCATTTTTTAATAAAAAAATTTTATTTTTATTTTTTTATTTTTTTGTTTCTAAAGAAGAAGAAAATCAAACTTCTCTAGCTTCGCGTAGGAGTTTATACCTCCCGAACGGGAGTTTATACCTCCCGAACCAAAAGATCTATCATATACTCTTCACCTCCAAAATTTATTTCTTTTCCTTTTTCATCAGTGATTCTCATGTTAATGTTGTTAATAGTTTTTCTTGTAATAGGGAAATATATTAATGTTTGCGGAATTACATTTAATCTATAACCAATGGGTACAGTAAAAGCTGGAAAACTGAATATTAAATTTGATAATTTACCATTTATATATCCTCCTTCAATAATGTCACAATGTACAACAATTGAATTTATTTCAGTTATTTTTAGAATCTTCTCACCTAAATGATAACCTTGACTATAGGTTTGTTTATTAAATCCTAATAGCTTTGACAATGATCTATCATGATTTAAATCAACTTGATGATTTTCGTCTAAAGTAAGAGAAAATTTATTGACTGCCGGTTCAACTGCAAAATGTCATTGTTTCTTATCTTTAAATGGTATACCTAAATGTCTCTTAATTTCATTTGATATTGATTCAACTTCGTAAGAACCAGGAAGAAAAATTAATATTTTCCATGTTTTGCCTTTATCAGTAGAATATCTAAATTGATCATTCACATCTTTTATAACGTTTTGAATAGTGTTAAATGTGGAGAAACTAGTCAATGCAATTTGATAATTTTTATTTTGTTCCAAATGTAGAATGGGTTCTAAATTACAAGTGTGTGATGAAGTAGTTGTTATAATTTTTAACGTCGTACTAAATTTTGATGAACCCAAAATCTCTGTCAAATTTTCTAAATGATTATTAATTTTGTCTAAATCTGCTGAACACATTTTTTAGTTAAAATTTTGAATAAATATTTTTTTATGAAATATCTTTTTATAAAAAATTAAAAACAACAACATATTTCAGCTACACTTTTATAATCCTCTTCATTTAGAATCTTCTTTTCTAACAGTCTTTTTAATATAGCATGAATTTCATTGAAACTAGAATTATGTCCTTCTTTTATTGCAGATATTAAAATATTTAATCTATTTAGTAATTCTTGTGGATCATCTGGTAAAAATATGGTTGTTTATGTTTTCTGTTTTTCAGATAAACCTTTTCCTACTTTAACTCCCGTTGATAATAAATTTTCTAATTCTCTATAACGTTTAAGAGTTTTTCCTGCTTTAACTCTATCTAACATAGCTTTATATTTTATGAGATCTTCTACAGCATAATTATTTAAATCTGCTCCTCTTAAAAGATCAACAAAATTTCTATCTAAACTAAAAGGAGATTTATCTGGTGAAAAAATTAAACCTCGAAAAGGTTGTGGAAATATTTCTTTTTGTCCGAGATAAAATCTAGGTATTGTTTTTTCATCTATAAATGAAATAGAATGTTCAAATTGCATAGATTTTGGTAATTTCTTATTAATGTTTGATTCTAGTAATCCACAGTCATCTAATATAGTTTTGTGCTCTGGATCTGTTATATCAATTTGTTTATCATTATTTGCAAGTTCTTTTTCAAGAGTTTTAAACGGTTTCATAGTTTTTTCAAAATCAGTTTTTACTTGCTCGGTTTGCTGCATTTTTTCGAACTTATCAGATTGAATACCAGCTTTTATCATTCTATGTTGAAGATGATTTTCTTTCATAATATTTCTTTGTTTTATTAACTCTTCTAATTGTTTTATTCTTTTAAAATTATCAGCTCTAATTTTATCCATTTTTAAAATATAATATTTGAATTTTGTGGTAACATTGGAGTACAGCAAAAACATTTTACTGTACAAATTATTTTTTTATTGCTTTGTTGTCTGACATCTTTTCGTTTAAAGTTTTCTCGTTTTAAGTTTTGTTTAATAAAGTTTTGTTTAATAAAGTTTTGCTTAAATTTTCGCTTAAAGTTTTTAGCTCTTCTAAAAAAAATTTGTCATTTTCTTCATTAGAAATTTTACCATCACTAGAAATTTTGCCATCCTGTTTATTCTTATCATCAACTTTTTCGGACTTTAAATGAAATGGCGTTTTATTAGCTTTATTAGCTATTTGATCAAATTTTTCAATCTCATCTAACGTAATAACATTATCATCACATACTCTTTGAAAGTAGTAATGTAGTTTATCATAGACTTCTTTAATATGTAAATGCTTAGTTTTTGATGATTTTCGTTTCTTAGTTATTAAAGATTTATCTAACATTGTAACAAGTGAAGTTGCAGAAACACCCGTACCTGTTAAAGCTGTAGCAACTACTAGAATTACTAAAACACCTGAAGATATAACAATTGTTAAAGTACCTAAACTTATTGTTAAGAATATGCCAATTCCTTGTGTTACATTCTTAACTTTAGTCCATCTCTTTCTTAATTTTTTATAATGCTCTAATCTTAATAATAATTGAGATTCCTTATCTTTCATATGACGTACTCTATCTTTGTGTTTTTCTTTATTCATTTTTTCAATGTCCATTAAAGTAGAACTACGTTCATATGATAACGAAGGATATATTCTTGCGGTTTCATCCACTTTTGTTTCTTCCATTTTTAAAGAAATATTTTTAGTCACATGATATATTTTAAAAACCTGAAAGATGGATAAAATTCATGAATTTGAAATTCTCAACTTTTATGATTTTCGGTGTCCTGGAACGGTCATGATTTTCAAGGTAAAAATTGTAATTCTCAAATTTTGAGATTCTTAACTTTTATGATTTTCGGTGTCCTGGAACGGTCATGATTTTAAGGGTGAAAATTGTAATTCTCAAATTTTGTGATTTTGAAAAATTTGAAAATTGGGTATTTTTAAAAACGCTTAAATTTTCGCCCTTCGGCCTTCGGCCACGTGAAATTTGAAGTCTACCTAAATTTTTGAAATTTTTGAAATTTTGATTTTTTGAAAAAACCCGCAAAAGTGTGACATCCGGCGCAAGCGAAGCGTTGCGCCGGATGTCACACTATATACTACTGATGAAAATCATCAAGTTGATTTTAATCATGATAAATCATTGTCGAAACTATTAGGATTTAAAAAGATACTCTATGCACAAGGTTTTCATATCAGTGAAAATATACCTAAAATAGCTGAAATAAATTCAATCAACGTTCAGTGTGATATTATAGAAGGTGGTTATGCTAATGGAAAGCTAACAAATAATATCTTCAGTTATCCAGCATTTACAGTTCCGATTGGTTACAGTTTAAATGTAATCCCAAAATCATTAATATATTTTCCAGTTACACGAAAAACAAATAATTCCATTACCATTAGAATAACAGATGAGAAAGGAAAGGCAATAAATTTTGGAGGTGGAGAGGTTATGATAGATCTATTCTTACGAGAGTTTTAATTAGAAATATTGACTTAAAAAATGAGTGAAAACACTTCTGTAAAATCTCCACTAAACAAGAAAGTGAAATTCAATCATCATCCCAACCTATCCAGTAAGGTTTTAGCAGTTATCTGTGGAAGATCGGGTTGTGGGAAAACATATCTATTATTTAAAATTCTCACGACACCAAACTTTTTGGATTATAACAATCTTATCATTTATACAACAACAGCAGACCAACCTATTTACCAATTCTTGAAATATGGTTTTGAAAATAATCTTACCAAATCAGCTATAGCTTCACTGTTTGAAGAATATGAAAAATCGGAGTATGAAGAAGAAATAAGTTCTTGGTGTGAAGAAGCAGCGAAAAATAAACAACTAGTAGAATCCAATAAAAATAAACACATATCGATACAATTAATAGATGATAGTGGTAATATGCAAGATCCTAGTAAACTAAATAAAACGAAAAAACATTGTGTTGTGTTTGATGATTGTGTTAATAACAGAGATCAGGCAGTTCAGAGAAATTATTTCCCAAGAGGTCGACACAATAACTGCAGTGTCTTTTATTTGACAGAAAGTATGTATTCACTAGATGGCAGCGTTATTAGAAAGAATGCTAATATTTTTATGCTTTTCGAAATTAATTTAAGAAACCTAAGTGATTTGTTAAGAGACTTATGTATAAGAGATAAAGATGATTTTAAACAATCTTGCAGTATTGCTTGGTCAAACGATTATGGATTTATTACAATCAATATTGATAAAAAAGTACATGATAGAGTTATAGAACATTTGTTCACAGAGTGAAACTCTGAATCGAACAATTGTTCTCTGACTAGATTTTTAAAAAATTAAAAAGGTACAGTAGTTATTCCATCAGGTAAAATCTTTCTTTTATCATCAAATGGATCTGATGCTAATTTATGTTCCTCTTTTAAGTACATTTTATGTTTCTTTGAACAAAGTCTATAATTACATGTTGATTTTATTTCATTATTAAGCAATGCCTTCTTATAATCTTGAAATGTTATTTGTTTAGCTATTGATGCTTTTGAAATTCCTTTTAATGTTTTAGATGTTTTAGACTTTGTATTATAACAATAACATTTGGCTTTTAGAAATACAGTACAGCTTCTGTTATGTACTCTTTATTTCCTTCTAGTTCATCTTTTACTTTACATAAATCAGAAGGATGAATGATATCTTTTATTTTAAAAATTTCTTCATCAAGTGAAGAATTATACGATATTGTTAATTCTAAGAAAACAGAATCGGTATCTGTAAAGTGTAGTTTATAGTTCTGACCATAAGCAGGTGCTAAATGATCATATCTAAAATTGTACATAGATAGTTTAGCTAGTTCTAATATAGTATATCCTATAAAATTAAACTTGTCATGTTTTACAATGCTTCTTCTTAGATCTACAACACACAGATTATCACTAAATCTAGTAGTTCTTTTATAAGTTGGTTTCCTAGTTAAATTTTGGAAGCGATCTTTATTATAAACTATTTCAATATTTTGTCTATTACGTACATTTTCTAAAGTTTTACCATAAAATGCGTTATTCATTAATTTAAAGAATACGTTTCCAAAATCATCTTTATTTCTCTTAGCTATTTTATGTTTGTCAATATTAAATTCTATATAATTTTTTAACCACTTAGATTTCTTATATACTAATTTTCGGTGTATTTTAGTGAGAATCATTCCATGATCTAAATACCAATCTAACATTCTTCCTTCAACAACATACTTTTCTTTATTACTTTGTGTTAACATGAGTTTCTTTGTTTGTCTGTATTTTTTAGGTAATATAGACTTTTGATAATCTGTAAAATCATCTATATTAGGTATTTTATTTTCAGGACAGAATGGAAAATATTTTGTTGTATCTTTTATTTCATCAGGGTATCGTAAATCAACTTCATATACGTAACCATATCCATCTTCAATAGTTCGTTCGTACTTATCATTACCACTCCATTCCATTTCACTTGTAGGCAATTCTTGTATCATGCAAGAAGAATATAAGCTATTAAAATCATAATATAACAAATAGTTTTCTCTCATAAACTCATTAATTGCATTTTCACGTTCTACTCCTTCTCGTTTCGTTCAAAAAATTTCTAATATCTTTTCTTTCTCTTCTAGTGACAAAGGTTTCATTATTCCATATTCTTGTGGGTTTACTTTCTTGTTATAACATTTAACATATCTATTACCTAAAACTGATGAAACTCCACCTCTAATTCCAGATTCAAAGAATAACAATTTATCGTAAGAACTTTCTTTATAGTATTTAAGCTTAATATCAGTAAATTTCAATCCTGCTAACCATGTTAAACCTGGTGTAGAATAGCAATAACATGGATCTATTCCGTAATATTCTATACACATATCACGAAAGTTTTCAAATAGATGAGCTAGTATTAACACATCTATCTGAAGATATTTCATTGTATAATCATACATTGTTCTACAATTTAACTCTTTCCAATTTTTTTCAGCTTCTGCATAATCTTCTTCAGACAGTTGTGATTGTTTTAATGTTGTTTTAAATTTGTCACGTGAAGGAAGTTGTTGTTCTTGCATTATTTCATTTATTCTAGTGATATCTCCAGTTAAAGATTCATATGGGAATATGCCTTTAAGAGGTCTCAAGTTATATTTATTTAATATTTTACATTGTTCAGGTTTTAATGTTTTACCCATGACTTCCAATGAATAAGGAGTAAAAAATCTAAATGCATCTAATATTCTAATGCAACCAAACTGCATTGAGAAGTACTCTTCTTCTGTTTTACATAGTACGTTTGTTCTTAGTTGCTGTAATGTTTCAGATGAAAATAAATCGTTTATTATTAAATGGAAATCATACTTAGAACCATTGTAGAAATATAAAGGTACAAAGTTATATCTAAATTTATTAGCATTAAGATTACAAGAATTATGTGCTGCACCTCTATATAATCCATTTAGATGATCATGATCCTTTACTTTGTCGACAGAACCGTCGCTTTGCTTATAAGTTGTAAATTCTTTACCACAGTAATAACAATTCTTTTCATTATTAAATTGCACTAATTGCTCAGACGTTAATGGAAGCATTGGTTTATTTGTTTTAAGCAATTGTGAAAAACGTCCTTGTAATTCTTTTATTGTGTTAACAAATTTTATAGCACTGTCCTCACCATAGTACTGATAATGTTCTGATTTAAATAATTGGGGGTAATCTGAATGAATGTACATTCCCCAACATAATGGTTTCTGCTCAAACAAATGCTTGCTAGTACTTTGTTCTGTAATTTCGACATTATATGCTTCAAAATCACAATATGTTGTAAAGGGTACTTTATTTTTGAAATACCATTTATTGTATTCTAAATAATCTTCTTTTAGAAACGTATTTCTGACTGCTTCATTTTCTTGACAATTGCAAAGTGATTATTCAATGCTTGTTCAGTTCTAAAACTTATCATACATTGAAGACAGGGGAAATTAGCATTATCTGAAGTTTTTGTAAATATAGAAACATCTTTGCACAATATGTAATGTTCTTTATAACATAATATATTTGCTTGTGCTGGTTGATCTAACATCTGTAACTGTTGTTGATATTGCTGTTTTAACATCTGTAACTGTTGATGTTGCTGCTGTAACATCTGTAACTGTTGATGTTGCTGCTGTAACATCTGTAACTGTTGTTGATATTGCTGTTCTAACATCTGTAACTGTTGATATTGCTGCTGTAGCATCTGTAACTGTTGTTGATATTGCTGTTCTAACATCTGTAACTGTTCTAACATCTGTAACTGTTGTTGATATTGCTGCTCTAACATCTGTAACTGCTGTTGATATCCAGACGTAAAACCGCGTCCTTTATAATTATTATGATTAACCATTATTGGTGATAATGTTTTTATAATTTCATATTTTTCAGTACATATTACATTTCCTTTGTAAATAATATTATGATGCATGTAATTTCCTCTTTCATTGTACACTATTTCTGTTTGGCATAAATTTTTGTTATTCAAATAAAATTCTTTAAAGTTGTTATAAACAATATTATTAACTTCAATATCTCCGGGATATAAGGGAGTAACATCACCAATAGAAACATACGTCACATTTAATTCAAAAACATTTACTTCTACTATATGTTTGTTCTTTTTATGAAACTTTGTTAGCTTATTATAATCATATGGAAATTCATCTAATCCATCAGAGAGATACAATTCATTTATGTATTCTTCTTTTTTGTAATGACTTAGTCTTTCTTTGTGATATCGTGCAGGATGTAAATGTGCTATAACACTCCACAGAAAACAATAGTTGTCGTCATTTTGTATGTTAATTATTTGTGATGAACTGAAAGGTAGGGGTATGTAACTAACTCCAGTATTATTTTTATATTTATTAATTACTAATTTCTTGGATACTATTCTAACAAGCTTCCAACTAGATTCACGCAACTGAGCTTCAGTTATAGCATCTTTTAATTTATTTATCATTTCTTCAAATATGGGTTGTATATTATTTACATTATGAATTTCTTGTGTTTTACTGAAATGGCCTTGTACTATTTCTTCAATATTTCCATCAGGTCCAGTCTTTGTGTAACGTACTTCTACATTCATATAACATTTGAAAGATTTTCTAAATATACTATAAAAGTTGGATAGAATATCATAAAAAGTTTCATCGGTTTCGACAGATTCACCATACTCATAAATGTCACTTTGTTCGGGATCATCATATAAATACTTTATATCTATTTCAGGTTCATCTATTACACTAAAAACTTTTTTATATTCTGAATGTGAATAATCATCAAATACTCTTTTAACTTCTATATCAGTAGGTAATGTTTTTAGATAATTTATATATTCATTCATTCTCGTTATATCACTTGTATTATGTCGTTCTCATTCTGTAAATGCAAACGACTCTTTAAATGAGATTTGTAACCTCTAGGCGTCTGTAACTGTTTTTTACATATGCTACAATATAGGTTACCCTCCTCCATTTTACCTTTTTTTAATAAAAAAATTATGTTTTACTTTTTAATAAAAAAATTTATGTTTTTACATATACACAGGAATATTTAATTCATTTATTGTCTTTAGATCGTAAGCTGTTAAATGTTCTTTCTTAACCAACCACCATAAATTATTATACGCTAAAAATACTCTGAAACTTCGTAGACACGGTGGTAAGTATCCATTTTTAATATGTGGTTTTAAACCGTGTTTTATTTTGTAGTCTTTAACGAACTCTATGTATTTATGATGGTACTGAAATTTAACTTCTTTCTTTGAATTTACAGGATTTATAGGATGATGATAATCTTTTAACACTGATATGTGTTTGATGATATACTGACTATAGTCATTATGTATAGACATAATTTTATTTATTTTTTTAAAACTAATTCTTAATTACGAATTTACATGATGGCGATTGGGAATTTCGGTATATGAATTTTCTATATTCATTTCTTTTTTCCTATTTTTTATATGAGAAAAAACGTTTCAGACTCCAGACTAGTCCGACACTCCTTTGAGTGTTTTATACCTCTGTAGCACCTCCGGACTACTACGGTCTATTTAGTCTGAGGCTTAAATAAAGGCAAGGCACTCAAGTGAGTGTCGCACTGTCCAAAGCTTAAAAGAGGGTAAGGGACTCAAGTGAGTGTATGGACTGTCCGAAGCTTAAAAGAGGACAAGAGACTCAAGTGAGTGTCGGACTGTCCGAAGCTTAAAAGAAGACAAAGAGATTCAAGTGAGTGTATGGACTTGACCTCCGGACTATTACGGAAATTAATCAATCAATCTACCAATCCATCAATCATTCTATTTAGACCGATGCTTAAAAGAAGACAAGAGATTCAAGTAACTGTATGGACTTGACCTCCGGACTATTACATGTACAAAGTTAATTACGCTAATGACGAAGATGTTACGTTCTATTTAGTCCGAGGCTTAAAAGAAGACAAGAGATTCAAGTAACTGTATGCACTTGA
Organism: Prostheceraeus crozeri; assembly: GCA_907163375.1. Classification (NCBI taxonomy): domain Eukaryota; kingdom Metazoa; phylum Platyhelminthes; order Polycladida; family Euryleptidae; genus Prostheceraeus; species Prostheceraeus crozeri. Next base: position 117,509 of record CAJQUW010014204.1, on the reverse strand, counting down.
CCTCCGGACTATAACGGAAATCAATCAATCAATCAATCAATCTATCAATCATTCTATTTAGTCCAAGGCTTAAAAGAAGACAAGAGATTCAAGTAACTGTATGTACTTGACCTCCGGACTATTACAGATACAAAAGTTAATTACGTTAATGAAGATGATGTTACGATCTATTTAGTCCGAGGCTTAAAAGAAGACAAGAGATTCAAGTAACTGTATGCACTTGACCTCCGGACTATAACGGAAATTAATCAATCAATCAATCAATCTATCAATCATTCTATTTAGTCCGAGGCTTAAAAGAAGACAAGAGATTCAAGTAACTGTATGTACTTGACCTCCGGACTATTACAGATACAAAAGTTAATTACGTTAATGAAGATGATGTTACGATCTATTTAGTCCGAGGCTTAAAAGAAGACAAGAGATTCAAGTAACTGTATGGACTTGACCTCCGGACTAGTACAGATACAAAAGTTAATTACTCATGACAAATTGTTACATGATGTGCGAAGTTTCTCTTCATTACAACTTTGTTACAGTTATTACATCTCACTTGTGCTTTTAAGCATTCTTTACATTGGTATTTGCTATCATAAAACTCTGTTTTGGGTTTAAGAATTTCACAACTAGTACATTTACGTGGGTTAATTGTACATGACTTAGAATGACTAGCAAAACCCTGGGCAGTGAAATATTTATTACAATTCAAACATTGTCTATCTTTTATTTTTGGTTGTGTTGGTAATTGACATCTTTTTTGATGACGTGCAAAAGTCTTAGATGTTATGTCTTTTCCACATTCAGCACTCGTTTTTTTACTGGTTGCGACTGTTCTAGCATTTGTTGTTCTAGCATTTGTTGTTGTAGTATTTGTTGTTGTCACATTTGTTGTTGTAGCATTTGTTGTTCTAGCATTTGTTGTTCTACTGGTTGGTGCTGTTGTAACTGTTGTAAGTGTTGCACTGGGTGTGCTGTTGCATGTACTGGAGATGCAGTTGCATGTACTACTTTCACATGCTTATTTAATAATGCTTTGTTATGGAATAGCGCATTACAGATTTCACATAGAACCTTGGTTCTGCCAGCTTTGTTGGATAGAAGCTTGGCTCCACCAACTGCATCTTCGATGCCGAGACGCAAAGCGTCAACTTCTTCTTCGGAACGTGGGGCTTCAAATTCCTCGTTAGATAACATATTTTCAAACAGAAAAAATGATGTTGACAAATCATGGAGGAGGTGCTTACATTTCAAATTATCAAGAATCAGAAATAGACCTAGACAACTATATCATGAAAACTGGAGACGTTTTAACAGGACCGTTACATCTTTCTATTCCTCCACAACAAAATACTGAATTACCAAATAAAGAATATGTTGATAGACAGGTGGCTCCACTAATAAATGAATTAGAGTTGCTAAAACTTAATGACAAATCATTAACAAAAAAATTATTAAAACTTGATAAAAAGAATAAAGATCTAGAAGCAGATATATCAACACTTCATAAAAAAATAACAGAACAATCAAAGATTGTAATCCTATTATCAATAACTTTAAGGGGTGCCATTATAAAGAATACAAATCAAAATAAACAACTGAAAGAAGAGTTCGTCAAAGTTACCGAAAAGAATCAAAAAATATTACAACAGTTGCAACAACTGCAATCTACATTCCAAAAAAGTGTTGATGAATTGAGTACCAGAATTACACAACAAGTGAAGTTCATGAGTAAAATGATTAATGAAGTAAAAACACTTAATCAAAAGGTTAGTGATAAAGCACAATTGAATGCTCTTAAAACGGCGTTGAAGATTAACCAGGAGAAATTGCAAGTTAATAGAAAAGAAATTAAAGTACATCACACGCTGCTTGACGCAATAGATAAAGTGCAACAGAAAATTTAATAAAGTTATCACGAAGATGTTCTCCATTCACAAACGTAAATCTTAATAGAACTTTGTTCAGAGGCTTTAGCCGATCAGACCGAAGGTCCCCAGGTTACTAACCGATCGGAGCGAAGCTCCTCTGGCTTTAGCCTATCGACGAAGTCTTGGGTTTTTTTAACCTATCCTAACCATTTTTCCATTAAGAATTTCAATTGAATATTCTACATCTTCTAGCAATAAACCATAAGCCATTAATGATGTTGTGGAATTTGTCTTTTCAATATTAATTGTAACTTCAAAACCAGTCTTGATAATATCTTCAGATTGTGCACTTAAATCAAAACAGAAAACAGGATATAAATTCTTCCAATCTACAGGAGTTAATTATGCTTCAACTCCACATTCTCGACATAGATTTCTATAAGCGTCATATCCTTCAGTGAATTGATTATTTGAGTTATCAAATCTTAATGGATCGATAGGATAACGTGTTTGATTTAATGAAATTTGTAAACTTCTAATTGAATTAATATGGAAAAGACTATTGTTCTTATCAAAACTAGGTGTTTCATTCTTTTGAAAAGCGAGTAAAAAATATCTTGGAGTATTCGATGTCCTTGTGAAATGCCAGTTAAATCTTTGTTCAGTAAAGGTGACAGAACTCGCAGTACGCTTCATAAAACTTACTGGAATTGGTTTATTAGTATTTAATCGCTTCGTAATATTTAATTCAACCTCTAAACTAGGAGTAATATGCTTGATCCACCATTCAAATCTATCAATTTTTAAATATGCTTTCTTCCCAGCCTTTCCATAAAATATTGATTCATTATTTACAGTGCGATGAATTATTAATTTGAACTTTAATCGATATGATATTTTGTTGTAATCTAAATAGCCGAATAATGGAGACAATGAACAATCAATAGTTTGTTTACTTTTATTATTAAAATTAATTTATTTAAATGATTTGCAATTTGATCTACATCTTTCGCAATTCCTGCTGCGTCTGTTCCAGCGTGAGTTAAATCATCTATAATTATACCATCATTATTATCTGGAAACCATCCTTCGATTTCATGCATTTTAGTATTTTCACCTATTGTAACAAATCGAAGCATCGAATCAATAATTGTAATGTATTAATGTGATGTAATCGAATCAATAATCGAATCACTTATTGTTTCTATATTTTGAGTTGCAACATCTAAACGCATTTGTGTAAATAATCTTGGGAAGAAATTGTTTTCTAATGTAATATTATCCGTAGCAGGTAATGGTGTTGTAAAATTAGCATCAGAATATGGAGAATATTCACAGTGTAAAAATGAATCGGGTAAATATAAATAACTTTTGCTGATTATCAACTTCAAAAATTAAATCACCTCCAGTATTCACTCTTCCTGAAGATCCGGGGTTCATAGCAACTCTTATATAGTCATTCTTTTTTTGATTGCAAATGACAAACGGGGGAACGTCTAATCTAAATTTGCTTTCGATCAGAGTTGAAATTATATTTTTTTTATTAGAAAAAATCAGTTTGATACTAGAATTTTGCTACTAGAATTTTGCTAATCCACTTCCTCTCATTTCTTCAATTGTTTTTTCATCATGTTTACTTTCCATCTTCGCTAATTGTGCAATTTTGTTTTTTGTTTCCTCTGAGAGTTTTTATCTTTTTGCAGTTCTTTAGCGTCATTCCTAAGTTTGCGAATAGCCTCTAGTTGTTTTAATTCGTTTTGTGACTTAACAGCATTCGATATTGCACTAGCTGTACTACCTATAGCAGCTGCTCCTTTAGCAGCAGATGAAATCGAATCTTTATTATTTTTAATCAAGTTAACGATACTTCCAATACCAGAAAAGATACCAGTCCCTTCTTTTTGAATTGTTTCTACACTGTCATAATGGTACACAGGTTTCATAGATGGTTCGCTCGCAATTTTTTGATTTGAAGTAAAATGTTTAAGATTGTGTTTATAAATTATAGGCATTTTTTAGAATTAAATTTGACTTTTGGGAAAAATATTTACGTTTATGATCGGCTAAAGCCTCTGAACAAGCTTCTATTGGTTAGTAACCTGAGGACCTTTGGTCTGATCGGCTAAAGCCTCTGTACAAGCTTCTATTGGTTAGAATAACCCAAGACTATAAGTTTTTTATTAAAAAATGGTGCAAGCGAATAATAAAACGGTTGAATTAAAACTACATAACATCATTGACAAAAATACACCGAAAACTATTACGGTTGACAAAAAGAAGTATTACATAAGTAAACCAATGATAGAGAATATTAAATTACAAGAAGAAAAGAATGGAGGAATTCTCCCATTAATTCCTCTAATAATAGGAGGTATAGCAGCAGCAGGAAGTGTTGCAGGTGGGACAGCTGGTATTGTCCAGGCAGTAAATAGAAATAAATCAGAGAAGGCGGCATTAGAAGAACAAAAACGACATAATCGAGAGTTAGAGAAAGCGGCAAGGGGTGAGGGAATAGTAGATAATTTTATTATTAAATTAAATTTAGCTAATGAAGGGAAACGAGTTCTTAAAAATGTATTGAATAATATTGATGATTTAATTGAAATAAAAGAAACGAAAGATGGATCTGGCATATATCTAAATCCTAGTATGGTACGTTAATATTTAATCTTTAGAAATGAGCGAAGTGGATGCCTTGAATTTGCATAACTTATGAATTTCAAATCTAGATCTAATGGATCATCTCTTAAAAGTACATAGAACCTCAAATTGTCAGCGTCACGAAAGTGGGGATAGCCTTTGGCTTCACACCGGAGGTGACATACAAAAAGCATTAGAAAACTTTCCTGGTTTTGTTTGGAGTAAATAATCGAAAGAGAAACATTTACCTGGAGATAATTTTACGGGCCCCGGTACAAGATTAGATTGAAGATTAAACGATGATAATACACCTAGAGAAAATAGTAAACCAATAAATAGAGTAGATACCGCAGCTTATAGACATGATTTAGCATACAGAGAACATGATGATATAGCTTCTAGACATGAAGCAGATAAGATAATGATTCAAGAATTAGATAGTATTCACAATCCTTCCTTTAGAGAAGTAATTGAAAGAATGTTTGTTAAGAAAGCTCTACAAGCAAAAATGCTTTTTGGTCAGGGGATAGATGAAACCTACGCGTCCGAAATTTACAAGGAATACAGAAGGACGAAATATCTATTGAAGGTAAAAGTATTTAATAAAGATGATATTTGGAGTGCAGAACTAATTAATATGCCTAATGAAAAAGGGTTTAAGTACGCATTGACCGTTATAGATTTATATACACGATACGCTTGGGCAAAGCCTTTAAAAAACAAAAGTGGTCTGTCAGTTAAATATGCGTTTGAAGAAATCTTTAAAGAAAATAATAGAACGCCAAAGAAATTGTTTGTTGATAAAGGGTCGGAGTTTTATAACCGAAATGTTAGGCCACTATTTGAAACTGTTTATTCCACAGAAAATGCAGGAAAGGCTGTAGTAATAGAGCGATTTAATAGAACACTAAAAGGTAAGATCTTCAAGAAATTTACTGAGCAAGGTAATCAGAAATGGTTGAAGATACTGCCAGGAATTGTAGATGAGTACAATAATAAAGTTCATTCAGGTATTGAAGAAACTCCAAAGAATGCTTCTGACGATCCTGATTTAGTCCGAAAGAAAATATTCGAAAAAAATTATTCGAATGAGAATAATCCGAATATACAGAAACGTAAGCAGAAATTTAAAATTGGAGATAGGGTACGAATATTAGAGTATAAGAATAAATTTGAAAAAGGCTTTGTTGGCTATTGGACTAAAGAGATATTTGAAGTTTGTAAAATAAACCAAACTTATCCAATTACTTACGAAATCAAAGATTTAAATGATGAAGATATCAGAGGCCGATTTTATGAAAATGAATTACAACGCAGTTAAATATGCGTTTGAAGAAATCTTTAAAGAAAATAATAGATCGCCAAAGAAATTGTTTGTTGATAAAGGGTCGAAGTTTTATAATCGAAATGTTAGGCCACTATTTGAAACTGTTTATTCCACAGAAAATGCAGGAAAGGCTGTAGTAATAGAGCGATTTAATAGAACGCTAAAAGGTAAGATTTTCAAGAAATTTACTGAGCAAGGTAATCAGAAATGGTTGAAGATACTACCAGGAATTGTAGATGAGTACAATAATAAAGTTCATTAAGGTATTGAAGAAACTCCAAAGAATGCTTCTGACGATCCTGATTTAGTCCGAAAGAAAATATCCGAAAATAATTATTCGAATGAGAATAATCCGAATGTACAGAAACGTAAGCAGAAATTTAAAATTGGAGATAGGGTACGAATATTAGAGTATAAGAATAAATTTGAAAAAGGCTTTGTTGGCTATTGGACTAAAGAGATATTTGAAGTTTGTAAAATAAACCAAACTTATCCAATTACTTACGAAATCAGAGATGTAAATGATGAAGATATCAGAGGCCGATTTTATAAAAATGAATTACAACGAAGTGATTTTTAATTATCATTGGAACTAACGTTTCGGGAATGAAATTCCTGTATTCAATTCTAGCATAATATCTAGAAATGGTACTCCTTCCTGTAATTTCAATAAAACATAAAGACATAATTGCCCACAGTAAGTTGTTCCTGGTTTTTGAATTTGAAATGTATTATAAATTCCATTTCCAAGTATTTCTCTTACTTCATTTGTAGGTGGAAGTCCGTATGAGTCAAAATAGTAATTATCTCCAATTTTATTAGACGTACCTGCTGACCAATATACTCCTTTTTGATCTGACGTGTGGAGATTGGTTACGAAATTAACATTGGATTTATGTTTCAATAATCGTAATTCGACTCTCATTAGGACATGAAAATTCTTTATTCCTAATCGATTAGTGATTTTTTTAGGTCGAAATTTGTAGTTGTTTGCGTTCCATATAATTTTGAGAACTCGGTAATGCTAGACATTTTATAATTAAAAAAATTTCTTTAGGGACCCCTAGAACTCAGAAGAGGGGATTGATTTAAAACTGTCTCATAATGTTGACTTACCTTACTACTTATTCGATTTTGAAATGATTTAATTTAATCTAAATTAGAAGGTTACTTTGTAAGGAATCGGTTTATTAGTAGTAGAGCTAGTGCTTCGCACATCTTTTATCAATAGTAATTCATCCCTCATCAATAGGTGAAAATTCTTTATTCCCAATTGATTAGCGATCTCATTTAAATCGAAATTCGTAGTTGTTTGCTTTCCATATAATTTTAAGAACTCAGTCATGTTATTAACCTGAGGACATATATTGCCTATATTACTCAGTATAACTGTCGGATTTACATCATTCATTTCAAATGAAATATATTCTAATAACTGCAATGTCTACTTCTTGTACAGAAAATTAAAAACAGCGGCAGTGTATTTTGCATCAAATATAATAATACGACTATCAATGTTATCACACAATTGTGCAATTTCAGTCTACTGGCAGTAGACTGGAGAACAAAAGAAAATTTAATTGCATTTCAAAATATTCTAAAATGCGATACTACTAAGTTCCATGAACCGTGCTTACATACTGAAATATAGATCTATACAATTTCAGTCTACTGGCAGTAGACTGGAGAACAAAAGAAAATTTAATTACATTTCAAAATAATCCGAAATGGGTTACTACTTATAAAAAAGTCTTCATAAATAATGTATGTACATAGCACATATCTTAAAAAGTGAAACAACACAGTTAATGTTCATTCATCTTGGGAACCAAACCTCATTTCTTCTATAGTTGTCGGTTGATTCAATTTTCTATACAAATTTTGATTTCTTTAAAATGTTTTCTAACAAAACTAATGGTCATTGATGAATTTAAAAAGTAATACGTGTGGTAGAATTAGATCCGATAACTTCATCAAGAAATAACAATAACTTAAGTTATAGGAAATTCTAAATAGTTCCAAGTTTGCCACAAATCTTTTTTTTTATTGTCACTCAATTCCAGAATTCTTTTAAACCCATAACCTTGATAGGCAGCACTTTCTCAGCAACGACCCATGGTGTACTTTATCACTTGCAATCAGTTTTGAAATCATAGTAGCACTATCCTCGATGGTAATGAAATGTTCTTTTGTAACATTGAACTGAGGAATTGTAGTAGTGGTGAGATACTGTTCTATTTTTACTGCAATATCCTCCACTTGTTTTTGAGAGTCCACAACTTTGTTCTTCTTTCTCAATTGAATTTCCAACTTCCACTCTTCAAAATATTTCTTAGCAGTTTCCTTGTGCTCTTCTTTAATTAAGTTTAGTAAAATCGGCATGTAAAACGAAAGAGCTTCCGCGGCACTACGTTTTGGCATCTTCCAGTTTTAAAATAAGTTCCAAAGACAAAATAGAAACGATGAAGAAATTTGAATAACCACAGACGAATGATCACGAACGACGACTTGTAGCCTGAAGAATGAAATTCAGCTAGTATAACCTTCACTGACAAGAAATAGACTGAAATGAATCGAAATAAATTCTGCACCGCAATATGTGTATTGTTTCATGAATGATATTAGCAACCGCTTGTTTCATGAATGCTGGTAGCAACTGTTCCACAAAATTGTTCAATCATCTGCTATCAGAGCGCCGGAATAGTTCATCTCTTAATTTATCATAATGTTCTAGTCTAAGTAATAATTGCGCTTCCTTATCTTTCATGTACCTGACTCTATCTTTGTGTTTTGTTTTGTCCATTTGTTCCAATATGGGATATAAAGGGGCAGATGGTTCTTTTGTTTTTCATCTTCCATTTTTTAAATGAATATTTTTGTTCATATTCATTTTTTGTAATTATCATTATTTTATTATACATTTTTATTACATTTGGGTCATAAACATTTTTTCCTCATTTGTATTTTTATAAATTTCAGGAGCGTTCTTATTTTTGTATTTTTCCCATTTGTATTTTTATAAATTTAAGGTACTTTCCTATTTTGTATTTTTCTCATTTGTATTTTTATAAATTTAAGGTACTTTCCTATTTTTTGTATTTTTCCCATTTTCGCATCTATTTTGGCGCGTAAATTGGTGATTTTAGAGGTAAAAAAGGTACTTGATTTTTTTTTAAATGCTTGTCCTGGACCAGTCAAATAACCATTACTATCGTTGCACATTTTGTGCTTGATTTTGTCAGGGGATTACTACTCATGGCTGACAAAGCCTCGATGTTGACAAATTCTTTAAATTCGTATTGCATATAAAATGTAACTGATTCTGTATTTCATGAGGCGGACTTGAAAGCGATAGACTTCGTCCACACCATCCATTAACGTTTAGCAAGTCCATTTTCACCTAGGAAAACTTGATGGCTTGTAACTTCAATTAGGGTTCGGTTACTTCCGGGCCATTCGGTATATTGTCAGAATTATTACCTCTGATGCGGATGGGTATGGGTAAATGATTGAAAATTGAATATAATCAACAAGCACGGCTTGTGATTAATCATTTTCTAATACTATGTTATTTCGGCGGAATTACAAAAAATATGATAAATTATTGCTCCATGTAAAAGTAGTGACATTTTAATGACTCTAAATCAACTGATGAAACCTTATTCATAAAAATGAAAATGTAATGAGCATTTGAGTCCACATGCAGCTATTTGTATGAAGTGACTGAATGTATAGTGAGTGTTTGTAACTGATTATTCTCATAATTCATAAGTCGCTCTCGTTATTTTGATAAGTAATATAACCTGTAATCGGTCGGCGGAGTCCCGTTTCAGTGCGCTGAGATGTTTTTGAAGAGCGACGCGATGCCGCGATCTATCTTGTTAGATATTTAATTTAGCAGGTTTTCCATGTCTTCATTTAATGCTCTTTGTGCTATCTCAGATCGATTGGCGGGTGTATTTGCATCACATTTTACTGCATTTTAAGGCAGGCAGTGATGGGTAACTCGTAGGCCGTGGGCCACTAGGTGAACTGCCGGCACATACTGATACCGGTTGGCCGCCACTGTTTCTCATATCTAAGGCTCTTTCGTAACGAATATCTTTTCTGCATGAGCGTAAACTATAGCCGTAGACTGCGCGAGCTAGCAAAGTCACATGATGTTCGATTCCTTACTAAGCATGTTCCACTACGTAATAAACCACGATGCAATAGGCCTATAAGTGTACAAAGTAGGCTACACATGGAGGAATCCGGCCGTATTTTGCTTGTATACTACGCCAATATTTGTACTCGAATGTGCGTGAATGGCAACACGAGCATCGTTGGTGCAGCCTAAACCGTTTATGTTTGTATGACGTACACATTTCTAGGCGGATGGATGTATTGGACACACAGACCATGATTTTTCGATGAAAGAATTCATATTAGCAACATCATGTTGCCAGTAAGGTCATATTACCACAATTTGATAACACAAAAGAAAAGCTTCAGTAATTAGTTAGGTCCATTCGCTTCTCATTATTCATGTAGATTTAGGAATGAATAATATAATTAATTCCTTGATAGTAAACATGCGCACAGTACTGCTGTATACATTTGCATGTACAAATATGTCATATAAATAAGGCAACGACATACGATAACATGCTTGCAAGGAAAACAATTTTAATAATGCTGCTGCCTTCTAAAATTGGTGCCCCGCCATTACAATTTGGTTGCCCACCACTGTTTAAAGGAAAGCATAATCTTGCCGCTGTAGAAGGTCTAATACATTAATAATACATTTACTATAGACATGCAATTGATACTGTACGCACACTAAGTACAAATTCGCGCAAAATATTTGGATCTTTAGATACATATGATTTATTACTTGACCTTGCAACTCACAATCCACTTCACGGCGCATTCAGTGTTTGTCTTCAAAGGAAACCATACTAAACTGACAGTCAGACGTCGTGCCTTTTTACTTAATTCATTACGTCCATGACGTTGTTAAAAAGGTTTTTTATGCATTGATTGATCTTTGAACTACTAATTTGTCTCTAAAATGGAACAACAGCTACCATTTAGCAACTTGTTTAGCGCATTGTCCGATAAACCGCATGCGCATATGACTCTTACTTCATTCATTTCAAGGACGTGAGTGCATTGTTTACTTCACAAAAGCACTTTCAAATACATTTTGAAGAACAAAATTCTTCAATTCATTTTAATCACAATTGAAGACAATCATTTTTCGCCAAATTCTACCCCTACACTCATCCATCTTTAGCCCAAGTCAACTTTCATCAACTCCTTCCCGGTGTTGAATTCAACTTTGATGTCTTCTCTTAGGTACGGCAACCCAGATATTAATTAAAGAATGCAAATTTCTGACTTAATTGACTTGAAATTTATTGCATTATAATGCTTAATAAAAATTCAATGCATTGCCTGCAGAGTATAGGGTAAAACGGGGTGAATCGGACACCCTCATTGTTTTTCAATATACTTCACTTACGACACGTGTAAAAAGATAGTAAGTTACTACACATAAAATTTTCTTTTTTCATGATGAACTTCATTTCAAATATCTACAAGGTGAACATAGGGTGAATCGGACACTTTCATGTTAACTGTTTCATGTCTATGCCTAGCTTTGTTATTCATTTCATCCGTCAGTCATGACAGCTACACTGCAGAAGATTTCTCATGCTTCACCGTACTGGAGAGGAACCAATCAAATTTGAGAAAGCGGAATACCAGATTTTGACTCAAGTCATTCTAACAATAAGGAACAAACGAATGCAAACAGCGTCGTCAATGCGCAATTTCGAGTGAATCCTTCGAATGAGGTAAGTTGTGGATGCTCCTAAAAGTTAAATACACTTTTATGGACTGTAAAGCTTCATGTGGAGCTATCTATAAGCCTAATTTTATACATTCAGGAATATTAGGCTATTATCTTTCATAGTGGGGTGAATCGGACACCCTAGCAAAACATCTGATTCGTGATTATATTTTTCTTTTATAATCAATGCAACTGATGATACATTTTACGTGATTTCTTGTCTCGTTTCAGGCATGCCCAGGACCTATGAACGCAAGACCAAGCAAGGAGATTACGACCGACGCCTCCTTGACCAAGCTGTGAAAGAAGTGAAGATCGGTCGACCTTTAAGCACTGTTTCGAGGGAGCTGAAGGTGCCAAGATCTACAATACGAAGATATCTTCAGGGAAATGTGAAAAAACGTGGAGGACAAACGATTCTCACAACTGGGCAGGAGGCGATATTGTCCAAGCGAATCTTGGAGATGTGTGGTCGTGGATTCCCATTGACTGTGACTGATGTGAGATCACTTGTATTCCGTTTTGCCAGCCAACTCCATCGGCGCAAACAATTGAAGAAACCTCTTTGTAAGGTATGGTACCAATCCAAAAAAGCCAGCATCGATTGGTGGAATGGATTCAAGCAGCGGCATCCATCTCTAGCCCTACGAATTCCTGAAGGCATTTCTTCAGCTAGAGCTGAAGCCTTCAATCAAAAGAGAATAGAGGAATTTTTCCATGATCTACGCGTGGTATTCGATGAAAATGACGTTCACCAATTTCCACAACTTGTCTTCAATTGCGACGAGACTGGATTGTCAAGTTGTCCACAAAACGGCAAGCGAGTCATTGCTTCAAACGGCGCAAGACTGGTTCAAAAATTGCAGCCGGGTGAGCGAGGTAGTTTGACTACTGTTCTAGCGCAACAGGTGAGCTCATTCCCCCTTTTATCATTTTCAAAGGATCACCTCCTGACGGTTCTGATTTTCCAAAAGATAGTCATCTTTCTGGTAGCAAATCCGCTTACATAGATTCTAGTCTGTTTATTGAGTTTCTCAAACATTTCAACAAACATCGCCCTAAAATTCTTGGGAAAAAGTGCGTTCTGATTTTAGACGGTCATAGCTCACACTTGTCTGTTGAAAGCCTAGAATTTTGTACCGAAAATGACATAGAAATGGTTTGCTTGCCACCGCACAGCAGTCATCGCCTTCAACCTTTGGATACCCATTTTAATAAATCTCTGAAATCTTTGTGGGCGACTGTTGTGAGTGAACATCTGAGAAATCATGATAAAGTTTCACTCACTAAGTGGGATTTTGGTTCGTGTTTCCAAAAGGTTTGGGGTTCCATGTTAAGCAACAGGGGTCTCTTGGTAAATGCATTTCAACACTGTGGATTGTTCCCTGTGAGAAACACTGTAGGTGACACAGAATATTTATTATCGGAGTCGTTCAAGGAATCGACTTCTGAAAGAGTTGACCAGAATGATTGTCTTTTAAAAATATTGATGCCGTCACCGAAGAAAAAAGCCAATGAAAATCATACAAAACCTCATGTTGCACACGTTACCTCACCACAATTTGTTAATCAGAAAGTCAATAAAAAGAAATTGAGAATTTGTTTGAATATATCAAAGTCAGGTAGCTCTAAATCTAAACCTTCAACTTCTAGGGCTTCTGTTCATGAACATGTCTGCTGCGTTTGTGATGCTTTGTGGTCCGATGCAAATGAAGAGTGGCTCAAATGTAACTCCTGCAATGAATGGGCCTGTGAGTCGTGTTTTCTTGCAGTAACATGCTTGAAATGTAATTGACAGAGTTTTTTGCAAGTGCGTGGGACGATTTTTCTTAAAATTGTGTTCATTGAAGATTTTGAGATAATAAATTTTGTATGCATTTTGGGAAATTTGTTTTTAATTTCAAAATGTACTCAGATGCAATTTTAACTCTGATTTAGCTGTCTAAACTTATATATCTTTACATGCACTTCATATCTGAGTAGACAGATGAGCTTTGCATCATACAAGATCGAAATGCGGTATAATATGTAAAGTGTCCGATTCACCCCACATGTGTCCGATTCACCCCGTGCTTGATCTACTACTTCAAGCAATTATTTGACTCACTGGTTTTGCAACTCAATCAAAAATGTTTATATATACAAAAATTACATGTTAGGGGCAACAAATGGGTATATAGATCAACGCGGTATCAGTAATAATCTAGAAGAAATATCAATTTCGCAGCAAATGTGTCCGATTCACCCCAGTTTACCCTAGTGCATACAAAGTCAAGCCCAAATTAAACAAGCAACTTATTAGTTGCAGGTCCAAAACAAATAGCATGCTCCATCTATAGACTTTATATCTGTATGTAAGTTTTTAAATCGTAGCTGTTCTCATCACTTTGTAGATTGTGACAAAACAATAATACATGTTTCAAAATTGTCACTGACAACAATTCCTCTCTTGGATAATGATATTTCTACAAAGCAGGTGTTGACTGAGCTTGTCCATGTTTTTTCACATAGTACATCTTGAGATACTTGAGGATTGTTGAAAAGCGTAAATAATATATAAAAAAGATCGTATTTCGTGTATGCTTAAAGTTTCAAATGTCTGGGGTCAACCTGGAACTCAATTTACGAAATTTTTGAAGCAGACGCAATAGTGTAGATTGAGGACTCAACCTTATTTTTTAATAAATCCAGTGGTCTAACGGCAAGTTGCAATCGTATATAAATCTTCTTAAAAGGCTTGCCACAGCTTTAGCATCATCGGCAATAATATACTTCTTATTTTTGAATGAATATACTATTTTTGTATGTCATGTCATACAGAAGGAGAAAAATGTGGGAAAATCAGACCTAGAAGAAGAATGACTGAGTGAATTTCCAACATTCTCGTCTTGAGAGGAGGAATCGACCGAGCGAGGGAACTGCGCTGAAGACAAATGACCACGGCTCAAAGGGCTACGGCTTACTGAACTGAACTGATGTCGTGTCAAATGCTCAACAGAACACTTGCAGTTTTCAGTCACATAGGCTTTTGAATAACAATCACCTGGTGGTTGGACTATGTCTTGAAATATATCCCTTCTCGTTATATTTTTGATAGCAGCAGCTTTAACACTTGAAAAATTCGACTTGATTTTCAGAGCACAGTTGGGTAAAGTAATGTTCAAACATTCAGTGCAGCAGTCGTGCTTGGTGAGGCGTCGCATAACATGGACAAACCATTTCCGCTATCTTGATGTTCGGTAAATTGCGTTGAACGTTCATTATGAAAACAATAATTTGACAAACCAAAGAATATGTTTCTCAAAATATACTTTCAATTGAAAACATATTGCCTTATAGTGCTTGTATGTATATTAAATTATACAACTTCATTATTTCAGCACTTTATGATACTTTATGGTACTTGGGTTGCCCTACCAAGCATGCATATGCCACACGTACGTCACACACGTCCTCTTTCTACTATAGTCATGTTGATACATATCATTTTGCTTTATTGTGGATTAAATGTTCACCAAATGTTCAATGTCATTTATTCAGAGGATAATTTGCAAATGCTGATGCAATTACACAGACTTACGTAAAGCATGAGCTACACGAAAACAGTATCTGATTGTTATATTCTACAGGGTGGCCCAGATGTAGCTTACTTTTTTCAAATCCATGTAACTCGAATTATGGTTCACATGTCATTTTAAAGTGGAAGGTGTCCCATTTTGCTTAATGTAATTTGTTTAATATGATAGTACTACATCCTTTCGCTATAATTTTCCATCAAAGAAAATCAAAAGAAACAGACATTTGGAAAGAAAAATTAAATTCATTTACCATTATCAATAATGCAATTATTCAAAATGATTCATTGTGACTATGATTCGATATGACATCCGTCATTTTCACAACAATGACTTAGCCTTTTGCGAAACGTCGCTACAGCTGACTTTCTTATGTCATCACTCATCAGTAGTCTCCTAACAGAAGATCGAATCTCTTCTTTAAGCTAAGATAATCGATTTACTGAAATCGACTCGCCACTTGAAATCGCCTCAAAATAAAAATCCATGGGAGTAGGGTGAGGTGACATCGATGACCAGGGAGAAGTTGAATGTGAACATCTAACGCGTGTTGAGAAGAAGCTGAAGCATTTTTATTAGAAGCTATAGCATAATGGAAAAATGCAATCACAATCCTGGTTGAAGTCTTTCGCAAATTTTTTGCATTCTTACTGATCCTCCGCCGTCAAGTGATACAGGTGCCTTTTTCGGGGTACCTTTTTTGAAGCGTTCCATAGGCCCTTTGATGAATGGACTGAATCGAAGTGGTAGATAGAGCGCTTGAGCTATGGTCAAACTTTTGTCGGTTATGTCTGCTCACGATTATAAAAGAGCCAAAGAAATTATACCAGACTGCGATTAGTAAACGTTCTTATGGTGTGAATCTTTCGCTCATCGCTGAACAGGAATGTCACTGACTCGCGCTTTCAATCTTGGGTTTATCAAGATTGATCAATTACTCATTGAAATTTAAATATGCATTGATTAATGCCAGTTAATGGACAACACAGCATAGATATCTGAGTGGGTCATTGTTACTCTCTTCGTTCTTTCAAACCTGACCTGTATTAAAAATACTCGATTTTTTGTAGAAAATGACAAAATATTTTAGAGCATACAGAGATAAAACTTAAGAAAAGTCAAAATGCACTTTTGGAAAACAAATGGGGTTGTACATTTGAACCCTGTACATTTGAACTTCATATTCGAGGAATTTATGATGCTCTTCATCCAACTATTTACTTTGACATTACTTTGTTTAGTGATATGTTGATGTTGCAGTTATCTGCCTCCCTACGACTCCACACTAACAGTAGAAAGTTCAACCTAGGTCGAGGTGCCAAACAAGGTGATAATATGTCCCCCAGACTCTTCGCCTCATGTCTGCAAGATGCAGTAATCAATAAGATCAACTGGGAGGGCAAAGGTATCAATATCGATGGAGAGTTTCTGTCTCACCTCATATTCGCTGACGATATAGTCCTAATTGCCAGTTCCACGGAGGATGCTTCGGGATATCCACGATAATAGCCAGCCAGTCGGACTAAATATGAATTTTGCCAAGACGAAGATCATGTGTAACAATTCCGCACGGAAGGCCGACGTCATTATCGATGGAAAGAAGATCGAAGAAGTCAACAAATATGTATACCTTGGCCAGATGCAGACTAAAGATCACAACCAGTTGATGGAATTGCGGCGAAGGATCACTCTTGGGTGGAATGCCTTCCGGAATTCCGGTTCCCATGAAATTAAAGAGAAAGGCGTTAAACGAATGTATTCTTCCTACTATGACATATGGCAGCGAAACATGATCGCTAACTGATACACGATTGGAAAAGCTCGTCACAACTCAACAGAAAATGGAGCGTATGATGATGAGTGACAGGAAGAGAGCCAGTTGGATCCGTCAGCAGACAGGGGTCACGGCCATCATCCAGTGTATTCGGAAGAGTAAACATCGATGGTCAGGACATGTGGCGCGACGAAATGACAACCGATGGACAACACGGGTTACAGAATGAACTCCGCGCAACTACAAAAGATCACGTGGACGACCAAAATCAAGATGGCTCGACTATCTAGAGCGCAACGTCGTACGCCCATCGAGCCGCATGGCTACAGACAGAGTTTTGTGGACTCTGAAGAGAGAGGGGTTCCTCCTAATAGAAAGAGAAATACCCCGATGATGATGAGGATATAATGTTACAATAGATGCTGATGATGCTGGTAAAACGACTACGGGCAATGAATGCAAACGTGATCTTATACGGAAATACGAACAACGCAAATGCCTCACAGTTCAAATTTTAATGACATCATCATTCCTAATTACGCAATAGATGCCATTGACATTTATCCGAACGGTATATTTTTTAGATTGACTGAAGCTCGCCCGATTATATCTTTACGGCTGAGTATCAACCGCAAGCACGAGCTCGAAAATGTTTAAAGACATATTAAAAACTCGGTTCCATTTCTCCGTATTTAGCCTGTGGCATCGAGCCTCCTAAAAGATGGCTATCTGAAGTGTCAGTGACAAGAAGCGTGGTCAAGATCAATTCTGAGGTTCATTAGATTCAGAATTCTGTTTATAAAAAAATATTTTGTGCATTCAATCTTGCTCAAGGCTCGAAGTTTCCGGGAATTCCCGGATTTCTTATCACCATTATCTGGTAGAGCCACGAGATTGGTGCAAATGCACATTAAAAATAGACCATACCCCACCCTACACGTCCCATCCTTTTTAAAAGGTGATGTCTTACGCTTACTGAACAAGTTGTTGGTTCCTGGTAGCTTACAGACACGAGAAATTTCCGTGCATGTTATAACATGCCAATATTTCTGGAAAGATTTAAATTATGTTGATGTAAATATTTGACACAGCTTGATAATTTCGATAATTTCTATTTGTGTGTGTGTGCGTGTCAAAGTTTAATAGAAACTTTGTGTCATGCAATGCTCATGCTTCGTCTTCAGCATTCAACCTTTTGGTCTTGGAATGCTAAGTTTATATTAGAGGATCAGCTAATGAAATGAAAGTCGGTCACAAGACAGGTTTTGATTTCAAAACTATTTCAATCTACTAGTCAAAACTGCAAAAAGATCAGTTGCGCGATATTGATTATTGACTTCGTATAAAATTGAATGAACCTCGATTTTGATATTTTTAATGTAAGTTAGCACTAAGTTATACAAAATATGTACATGTACATAATTCGTAGATCTTGAATGACGTGTACGACAGTGCACTGACCGAAAGCTAGTGAATGGAATGCTACGACTCAGGCCTCCCAGCGCTCCATTTTTCCAGCAAGACTCTTATTTTTGCTATTTACTGTATGAATGATGCAAATACCAGTTTAACTCGATGCTTGATATATACAGCTCCTGTCTACATTTGATATCATTTTCATTGAGTCTGGTAATTTTCATTGGGTCATTGAAGGACTGCAAGAGTTCGGTTCAAATGCTGCCTAAGGGAGCAATACATTTTTCCTGGTGTCTGGACGGGTTCAGCTGCAAGGCTTGGATTTGCATGATTTGCAGATGAAGTTATGAAGCAAAAGAGCCGATGAAATCTGTTGAATGCAAATGGCTTATCTTTAGGCCAATAGGCCCAGCTGTGCAACTTTTTCGCGAGATCCGGAAGTCAGCCGAATAATGCTTCTTCATCTACATTTTCCAGAATCACTTGGACGATGTGAACAGAAGAAAATAAGGATGCATAATAAAGAAGATGCAAACTTTCAAAAACCAACGATGCTGAGGAAATTGAAATGTCTCATTTTTGTTGTGAACATCTATGATGACATCCTAGCATTGACTTCAGCTTGTTCTCTGCGATCGAATGATTGACTTTCTTCACAAATTGATCAATATAATAATAAATAACGAAACAACAAGCTGGAACCAAAATGTGAAAGACACGAACGTATAACTTGCAGCGACAAGTACTCATCTGGCTTCAGAAGCTTTATGTAGAAATCATCGCGTGTCTACAAAAGGTGCTGCCACTGACCAACCAACCTGATCATTTGTGATGCATCAGCTTTCCAACCAAAAAACGAAGGGAGTCGCTTGGGTTGATCGATGCAGTGAATAGGTTCATGTAAATGGTGAGGTGTAGAGGGCTTTACCAATGGTTGGAAGCGATGCCAAGAGCCAAGCTTTGAGTGAGGCTCAATGGTATCAGGGCAACCGCGTCTGGAATTCGCTCTTATAGGAACAGGATCAATGCTGTTCCATCACAAAAGATTTTATTCTTCTTGGGAGATAAGTTGATCGGAAATGCAAATTGTGTTTGGAAGAGGAAAAGAGGCGCATAGAAGAGAAAATAAACGAGAATTGGCGGAAAGGAAAATGAGAAAGAGGTACAGCAAAGCGCCATTTTGGAAAACCCTGGATCCAAACAAATCTCGGAGAAAACGGAAAAGTTGAAAATGGCGGTTGCGAAGAGATCGGCGAATATGCGCGCTTCAATTGCCACGAATAATGAAGCGCATAGTGCATGAATTTATCGGAGAGCATGAAGAAGCTGCATGCAGATGATAATGTATTATCTGTGTGGCATGACTTGTTTTTTGTTAAAATTCTATTCACGAGAAATTCCTCGAGAGTATTTCCTGCGTTTTATTACTAGTGCATTACAATCACTTATCAAAATGAGAAATAAGAGTAACATCTACGTTTTTGGCGATCTCTATGTTTTGATAAAGCCTGCAACTTGGTTAATGTTTTATTCTGTAGATGCATTAATGAACTTTCGTAAAAATGATACATGTATAAACATTAAAACTTTTCACATATCTCAAAATTCAATTTCTTCGTTGATTCTGTTCCGATCAAATAATATAGCATGCTCGTGGGACTATTGCAATAGGAAGAGAGTTGGTCAAAAATTACAATTCTTATTCATGTCAATGTTTAATGTTTGCGCATCCTAGCTCAGAATTCAAGTGTTGCAGTTTTCTCGTTCATGAAAAAGCAGCACTGGGTTCAAAAGATGGTTACACTTGGTTCGTCGTGGGATACAAATATGTAGGGCCTATAAACGGTTTAGTTCAAGAAATCGATAATTTTTGCAAAGGTATCGCGATCCGAATGAGTCACGAAAACAAGAACAACATTACGCATTCTTGAAGGCCCTTGGGTATCAGCTAATCCACGCTCATATACAAAAACGATTGCAGAACCTGAATCAAATACATGCATCGACAGCAAATGCAATCAAGTCGCTCGGGTACGATTTACCCGAACCCGCAGCTGCTCAAGTGGAGAAGATACAGAGAAAGGTAAGGTGTGCGTTTTGTGACAAGCATAAGGACCGGAAGACAAATTGTATTTGCCCCAAATGCCGCAAACCACGTTGTAATGAGCACAGATCTCTCCTGTGCTCTTCTTGTGGCCCTTGCTAAATTTACATGTACATGTATAGCCTGTGTGTCACGTATCGACAAAAGTAACTTTTTGTGACGAGTTTACGCGTTACTTGTATGTGCAAATATAATCCATTACCAAAATATTTGCTTACTCTTTTTAAGCGTTGGAAAAACATGAAATTAAACTAAGGGTCCTAAAAACCCGGGTTAGCAGGTGAAGCAAATTCATAGAGTCAGCAGGACAACCGTTAAACGTTTCGGGATCTTACGATTTCAATAATGCAATAAAAGCCGATGTTTTCGATTGGGATACCGGGACTGCAATCCCCGAGTGTCCAAAAAGACCACTAACAGCAGAAGCCGCTTATAGCTCCTAACTCAATCAATGCCTACTTCTTCACTTCAATCTATTTCGAGTCGATGATTTGCACACTTCGTTTTTTTATTTGAATATTGGTTACAAATCATCTCTAATTATTTCATCAATTTTATTTTGGTTTTTGGCAGCAACAACCTTTTCAATGTTCCTAATTCTATTTGATCATTTAATCAATAATTCTGATGAATGCTGTTTTTGCCAGCACAACCTTATCCTAATTTCGAAGCCACTGAGCTCACCACGCAATGCACATTATTTAGATACCGGTGCTTTTTTAATTTCTATTAATTATTGCTCGTATGTAGATGGTTTGCATGAAAACTTTACGACTGTCGATCGTATTTTTAGTATCAAGCTTTGAAAATCATCATTTAACTTGAGGTTTGTAATCATTCTTCAGACGTAAAGCTGTCAAAGAATCTGTGTACTACTAATGCAGTATTTTTTATTATTTTCAGGTATCGAACAGTGAAAAGGAAGACGATGCATTATTATTCAGTGCATTTAAGAGAGAGAGCGAGAGTCCTGATTGGCTGTACAACTTGACTGATGAACTTCAAGATTATACAACAGTATGTTTAGATCTTATATCTTATCAGGTTTCTTCTAGATAAATCTGTTAGAGTTATTTGTTAATCTGGCCAAGTTTCTTTCAATTTATGATGTGTTATCTATGTAAGAACACTTTTCAGCGACGTATTTACAGAATAATATCAGATGAGATGTAACATTAAACAATAAATTATGTTTTCAACCGTAAGCACCCAGTGCGTTTTTCCTTGTTCCGTCATACTCCTATATGAAATCGACTGAACCGTTGAGACTGCATGCAGCAGAAGTAGAAAACCATTGTAAGCAAGCACGAGTTGCTATTATAAAAGAATGCTGTCATTTCGGAAATAAATTATGGATCTGTCCGAAAACATTAGTTTTTGCTTTTTTCATTGTTAAAGCATCATTTTTAAAAATAAACACATGCAACGATTCAGCGTAATCCTTGCTTCACAGTGAATGGAATATAATTCGCGTGATTCATCGCATCGAAAATTCTCGCGATTATGAGTTGCTTATTCATATAGGCCTACTTGCAATCTCGAATTCGTGATACCTGTGCTTGAAAAATTGAATTCACTAATGGCGACCAATTAGTTCAAGGTGGAATATTTTTAGTATTTTTCATGAAGATTTCACTAATGGCGACCAATTAGTTCAGGGTGGAATATTTCTAGTATTTTTCATGAAGATTTCATTGCATTTGAGATTCAACGAAAAATGGATTAAAAAGAAAAGTATGAGGTTGTAGCAAAGTAAAGGTTTTTGCTGCTAACTGATCAGGAAAATTTATGTCATGTCGGACATTTATTGTTTCATCTCTTGCAGTCTCGGTGAATTATTTAATTGCATAGGTATGACTGGAGTTAATTGTACTACATAATCGGCGTGTGATATCCTATAATGGTTATTTATTTCACTTAATAAATCTCATTATTCATACAATATTAACTAATTTTCAATCAATTGATAGGCCCATAAATACCACAGCTAAGGCCCTATATCTGCATGCCTGTTGGAGGTGAATTGAGAAACACCCGATCCGACATAACCAAGCTACATCCAGGTGTGATGTTGATGGTTGAGGTAATAAATTTTAAGATAAAACACCTTGTTATCATAAAATAGTTGCATTATCGCGAGCTTTCGACCGCTGTGTTGAACAGCAGAAATTGGTCGAAAGGTCGGTCTTGACACTGGTAGGATCAGACACTGTAGATATCATTAATATAATATGGCTTGAAGTCATGACGTCAGCAGTGAAAGTCGAAAGCATGTAGAGTTGACGCATTTTTTGTTCTCGTCATAGACTCAGGGACGCTGGCACAACTTAGGGGCAGGTGTTGCATCGATCTAAAGGAGGGCACTTGGGGGATTTATATTCCATCATTTTACCCTCATACACATTGCTTCACGTTTTAAGTAGTCTAAATCAGATTTTGTATAGGTCCATCCAAAGACCTATCAACTTTCGATTGATAACTATTCCATGCTCATCGGACAACAGTTATTACCGGTATGCATCAGTACAGGTGCGTAAATCAAATGAGCAAAAATCACTTGGTTGTCAATGCTAGCCGAAGCATAAACGAACAAGCTATGTAGGATAACATATAGCTATAACATAACTCTATAATATAGACATAGCAAGCTAAATTCTGTAAATTTAATGCACCACATATGAATACATGTGACATCCTTTTACTGCAATACAAATAAATGTCTCGCTACATCAAATGATTCTACGATTTTGCTTGCTAACAATTTTGTTATCAGTTCACACTAAAAGAATCGTATCTATCTTCACAGTTTCATAATACACATAAAATTTATGTACCGTGCACCATAATAACTACAGCTGCGGGACGATAATTTGTGACCAGAACATGCTTCAACGAAAGGCTGATTAAATAATATTTTTTCGGTATGCATGAAGAGGTCACGCATGCAACACTTGGTTCAGGACAGCTGCAACACCTGCAACACTCTTGCCGACGTCCCTGCATAGACTTCATTCGGATCAGGCTTATTCACTTAATCAATAAGTTTGAACTTATATACACGTTTCAGAAGTTGCAATGTTCTTTTTCGCCTCTCGTAAATTGGCTTTTTGACTAGTAGGCCAACCGCCGAAAATTAATAGAGTTTCTCCAACGTAGTCAATTAACTGTTTCATAAGATTTGAGATATTTCTCGTAATTTTTTCAATGTAAGCCTATAGCCTAAAAGTAAGCTACATGCGTTTGCGTCTCTGAGGACAAAATATGACGTCGATCAACTGACAATTCCTTCTAGTAGGCTCAGCGAGGCATAGGCACACAGAATCTTGACGCTCAAATGGTGATTAAAATAAAAAGGAATCAGTTTTTAACTGATTACAACTTTTGGAGTTCGCTTGGAAATAGACTTTAACCTACTACAAACGTCTGAAAATAATTATGACTGCAGGAGCTGATCTAGCCACCTTAAAGGTTTTAGCCTTAGCGTCACACCATAGAGTAGGTATATTAGGTAGAGTGGTAACTCTGCATTTATTAAATCCCCAATGTGAATACACTTTCGATTTTATTAAATGAACTCGAGGGGATATAGTTGGTAATTGTTACCAAATGTGAGATATGCAAATTTTTGCAGTTTTGAAGACATTACCACGTAATTGAGTGATCATGATTGCAATGCAGAAGAACGATGCTATTTTACAGATTCTCAGTGTCATGACAGCCTTGGATAGTTAATGTTTGTTAAGTTAGAAATTCGATAGGCTTCTATTACTCTCGTGCTCAAACCTCGAGAGTATTTTCTTGAGCAAGGTCATATCACAGGCAACCTGCCACTTGCAGAGAGCAAATTAACAGAATCAAAGACAATGATTTCAATCAACTTTGAAAGATGTTCGAGGTCCACATCATTATTCAGATTCAAGAAATGAAACATGAATTTAGTGAATCATGAAGTCATGCCGGTGAAAATAAAATTAAAAACGTGAAATTTCAGCCAAGAAAGCACGAATAATGTCGCGACGTTTTCATGAAGACTTCCGTTATAATATGAATCATGAAATTCCCTTGATTTCCGCTTAGTTAGGATGCTTATAAGCATCCTTATTAGCAAATATTCATTCTTTTTGATATCCAACTTGTTTCATACTACTTAAATGGGGGCGTCATCTCGGTAGTATTTATATTGACTTTTTTTTAAACTGTCCAAATAATTTTTTTGGACCACGGGAACGTAGTCTGCGCAAGAAACTGAATCTTTTCATATAAAAATTTTCACTGTACACACATACCTTTTTTGAGTCGACCTCTACCTATATATTCCAATACTAGTGAAACAAACTACTCGAAACTTGCGTCAAAATTACACTTAGTACCTAACAGAAATTGCGCAATTACGTTGTAAGACTTGCGTAGTATTTGTGCAATTCTCTTATGCAGACTTATGCTTAACTTGTCTAACCACTTTCCGAGTCTTGCCCGATACTTGCCCAATACTTCCGCTCATTTCAGTTGATATTTATTTATTTATGAAACTTACGCTATGACCCACTGCATTTACAGGAATTATGACGCTAAATCTACTTTCAAGCAATATTCAGAATCATACAAAAACAAAAGCATATAAAAACTTAAACTATGTATTCCACGACTAACCGAGGAAATAAAATTGTAGAAATGCAATTACATATGCGACAAACTCCTTATAAAATCTGAAAATGCTTGAACTCTGATCTGACATGTAGAATTACAGATGAGATACATTTTCTCATCATTCGAAATGATTTAAAAGAAGGCAACAAAAATATGATAAACAAATATAAAATCTAAAATTCCTTGCTATACAAAACTCACTGATGACATGCAGAATTAAAGGAGACACATTTTCTCATGTTTCTCTTCATTTCAATGAGTTGAAAGAATGCAACAAAATTATCACAATCATAAAATCTGAAAGTCCTTGCTATATAAAACTCACGTAGAACATATAAATGTCGAACTACAGAAGAGGTACATTTTTCATGATTTATTAAAACATCCAACAAGTATCGCTAAGAATCACTGATATTGATACTATCTTGAGAGCGAAGAGAAGAATACTTCATATTTTCTCGACTGATCTTACTTGCGAGATGAGTTGTAACAGCAGACTTTACAGAAGAGAAATTTAAATCGCGTTACATTCGTGGCACCTTTTCAGTTGGGGCTTGCTTGGTTTATGTTCGAATACCATTCCTCATCTGATAAATACACAAGTAGATCATCCGAGTCTATCACATTATTTTCAAATTCGTTGACGAATGTCTCAATATGCTCTTGATATTTCTTAATACGATTGTATGGATCTCTTCGTAAAATCCTGGCAGGTTGATCACCATTAAGTGAAATCGCATCGCCCTGCAAAACAAAGTAGGTATGCTTCCATTTCAGAAAATAAATTGTGTATAACAAATTAAGTACATAAGCTTATGTAGCCATTAATGAACATAACGGGGTTTAAAATTTTAACTTGCATATACGACTGAAGTTTTTAGTGGTAGATTATCATGCATCCGTGTTAAGAGTTCAGATGACTTACTTTATTCCATTTATTTCGACTGAATTGTATTCATAGAGCGGTATTCAAAGGAAATTAAGTATTCGCGCATCGTCATCACTTCCAACACTCAAAAAGTAAGAGTGAAAGAATATGATGCAGCTAGACTAGTCTCACTATACAATTCCGTCACAAGCAAATATAGTAAATCTTGAAATCTGAAAATGCAGTATTCTATTTGCTAAATTAGTAGGCTGTATTGTGTTGTAAATCTCGTGTAATTTTTCTAGCTAAACGTCCTGTTGTCACAATTGGTAGGCATCTAAACTATAGCCATGATTCTTCCCAAACCCTTGATTTTGCCCCGACCATAAGCTCAGGTTGACTCAGTGCAAATATTTTGAAATTAAATAACTAGACCTATTCCTGTAAGTGTAGACAAAAATCTAGAAAAAACTTCAAACCATGAGAAATCTTAAAATCATATTTCAATAAGCAAACAATTTGTCGGGCAATTAAGTCTCTGATTGTGGTGGAATATATTAAAAACGGAGATTGAAATTGAATAGTGCAGTGCACCTAAATTTTAATGACGAGTTTGATGTAGCGTACGCAAGTCTAAGGAAAACCAGTCGTACCACAAAAAAACGCATTATTGTATTTATCGAAAATGAGAATTGGGTTAATTTTTGCCGATAAGAAAATATTGGAAAATATGCCCAGCATCTACTCGTACAGTAATATTAATAAATTCATTATCTAATGCATATCTGACGATCACATTAGATGATCGACAAATGCAGACAAAGACATTATGCAAACATTATAAGCCTACCGTTTTGAAATTTGGTATGTATTCTGAAAAACGAAATATTCAACCCATTTTTCGGAATCCTTGGATATCTGTGTCATATGTGCCAGTGATGAGTGACTATAGACGCCATTGGAGGTAGAACAGTTAGTGCTCGTCAGCCAGACCAAGAGCAAATCAGGTTTGCGTGCTTTTTCATTCATAAACCTTGATACGATGGGCCTTTCTCGTTTCGACATCTGAAATAACAATTAAAATATTCGTCTATTAAACTGATGTATACATTATTGGTGCATACTATACAGGTTGTTCCAATGAAAATAATAACCTAGAGTAAATTGAAAATTGAATTTCAATAATTTACAGTTTGGTGCATAATTAGTGCGTCCGGCAGGTAGAAATCTTAACTCTGCTTCCCTTAGTATTTTTACTAGATGATCTTTAATACAATTATGCTTTTAATTGAAGTTGGACAGTACAATGAATAAATATTGTAATTTTAGGTTTATAAGGTAAGGTCCTATTGCAAAAGGACAACCAGAGGTTAAACATCAGCAACCTATTCATCAGAGGAAAATGACCTCTCAAAGTTTGATTATATCTGTGTATGCTATCAATACCTGCAACTAAAGAGGACTCCAATTTACAAAATAACAAAATGATCAACCGAAAAATTCACGTGTTAAATAATCTTGCAGACCAAAATCGATGGAAATTGCTCGCGCTTTACTTCTACTAGTAGATTTGAAAACTATCACGGCCACTGGTGAGTAAAATAGGAATATTTGGGTTACGTCGGACAAAACTTTACTTGCATTAAATATGAATGCATTAAATAAAATACAAATCAAAACTGCAACAAATGCATCACACTGGGTGCACCATTTAGTCGGAAAAAAGGCGGCCGATTAAGCACCGATTATTTTTTTAAATCATCTGAAGTCGACGTTTTCACTTAGCTGAAAGAACTGATTTACCTTAACTTAAAGATATAGCAAGCTATTCCAAATAATAAAATGCACTGAATGTTCCAAAAGCCCTATGATGCTAGTCTAATCTCACTTCGAGTTGTCGATTTCAGTACTTTGTTTTATCTTTATTGTAACTTTGCCCTGTTGATATGTCCAATAATTACATGAAATCGATCGACCAACAATTGTCGTTTTTATTTAAAAATGACTTCGAGTTGAATAATATCAATGTTGACTAATTGATTAAATTTAGCCTACTAAAAACTCGTAATATTAGTCACAAAAATATGCAGCAAACTGTTTATTCTATATGATTACTCAAGCAATTGAGTCCAATCAAAATCACATATATTAAGCATCATTGAAATAAAGGAGAGTCGGACTCAACCGATCAATTTTTTAAACAAAGATGGGATGAAGAGAAAACCCATCCCCCATTCCAGGTATTATGTCATGAGAGTTTCAAATGGCCGGCAAATATTCTTTTGCAACAAATTTAGAAGAAATTTGCTGTGTTCAATCATCACTATGTTAAAAAGCAGCTTGAACTTTAAATTAGTAGATCACAGTCTAGTGTAGAATTAAGTTTACCTCAAAAAAATCTTGTATTTCAATCAATCACTGATTTATTATTAAAATTAACAAAAATCTTCATGTCTACTAATAGGCAAATAATCAATCGATTACCGATTATCGCTGTATAATCGGCGCACCCCTAATTCTACAAATTCATACCGAAGAAAGCAGGAACTGTAGTTATAATAAATCATTGATATGAATAGTAAATATGCAATGATGTGTGATTTTACATGAAGAAATTTTTACACGACAATGATCTTTCAAGTTTTTGTCTACAACCTCAAGTGTGTATTTTCTATCTATATCAGGCTGTCAATAAAAGTCAATAATTGTTTATTGGCCTTCTGGAAAACAGAAAAAAACAATTGTCATATTTATTTTAGTCTGCTTCAGTGCCGTTCACTTTTTATTTTTTATTTCTTAGTGTGGTAGATCTCGTTTTGCGAACATTCTCTAAATACTTCCCTACGATTATAAATTGTTTTGATTAACTTATCTTATGATATCTTATGCATGTTTCGATGTTTTATTTTTAATGCTGTATCAAATTACACTAATTTTAGCTACTGTGCATAAATAATATCTTGTCACTCTCGTAAAGAAACTCGAAACGTTGAATAAAAAATCGCTTTTTATTCACGTGAAATCATAAGACGGCTTTAAAGAGGCAAAAATTCATGCAAACATGTTTTAAACAGTATACACAGATCAGCCAATTCGAATTTGGAAAAACGAAAAAAGCGAACATGTACTTAAATATAGCGAAAGCTAATACTCTGTTGCAGAAAGATCCTCTCTCTGATCTACAAGAATAGCTTATACCTAAAAAATCAAGAAATTCTCGCTCTAAGTTACGCGAAATTTCATGCTTGGATAACAAACACCCTCACCTCTGATGTTTTATGGTGATCAAAAATATGGATTAGGGATTTCCTCTTTCCATATTGGGATCTGTGAATTAGGATGTCTGTCATCTCATCAGGTTTTACTTAAAATGATCTTGCGATTTCAAAGTATCCCACGTTTTTTATCACTAAGTGAGATCTTACTACCGCTACATCATTGTCATTTTGTAAGTCATGGTGAATAATACTAAAATTCATTCGTCTATAGCAGCATCTCAAGGTTAGTGGTGATTGATTTTAATGTAACAGGTTATGGATAACTTATGAAGATGGGGAGATAAAATGCAACAATTAAACCATGTGTGGAAGTAAGTAGATTTTTAATTAATCACAATAATAAATAATTTTCTCACCTTGGTTTTGATGTTTATGAAATTGCATTGGTTAGATCTGGATTGTCATACTTTTCCCGTGTGCGATGCAGTAGGTTTTGATTCCACATAAAGCATATAGCATGATGTTCCTCAGTTCCGTAATTGAAATACAATTCCCCTCAGCGACGTTGAGAAGAAATTCGTCGAAACAGTAGCTCGTGGACACTGGACAGCATCAATAAATCCACATAATATGCATTGATTCCTATCGCATATCCAGGGCGCATATCCAACGCAAACGATTTCGCACACTATTCCTCCGACACCCGAATGCCAGCGCGCTACCGCTGCTACGACAACAGCACTGACAGAGAAGACAAGTGCAGGCAGAAGTGGTCGTTGATCGATGGTGATGGCATGGCAACCTCAAAACATCTGTGACCTGAATAGGAATGCTACTGCGTCAATCGATGACTCAGTTGTCTGCTGTCCTCCAAGTCTCAACCGTAAAGTTTCTCAACGAAATGCTTGACCGTAGAAAGGTCAATATGGTCTAACTACAGTCCGTTTCATAAAAAGTGGATCATCCTAAAATTTGACTAAATAAAACATAAGTATGATACAGAAAGCATTTTTCATGTTATTTCATGTCCCTAATATATTTAAATGTCCTTATATAATCTGATAAGCTGTGATGCAGTAACGGTTCTTAAGAAGCTAATATTTTGTGGCCCTACCCTTATTGTCAATGACATTACCAATTCGTCTAGGCATTGATTCGATGATATCGTTGATTTTTGACTGATCTAACTTTCTCCACTCTCTTTTTAACAGTGACGTAAGTTGTGATACGCCATCTGTAGGTAGCAGTGAACGACGAACGTTACGTTTTAGAATACTCCATACATTTTCTATGGGATTCAGATCAGGAGAACGAGCTGGCCAAGATAATGTCCTAAGCCCTAATTGAGACTTGCATAAGTTGACTCTACTACTCCTGTGACACGTAGCATTATCATCCATAAATAACCAAGTCGATGGATCACCAAGTTGATCTGTCATTTGGCCAATGTTCATTCGTAAAACATTCACATAGCGTTCAGAATTCATGGTTCCTTGCTGTATGTGAAGTTCAGAGCGGTCATTGGTCCAAATGCCAGCCCAAATCAGTAGAGTCGCACCACCTTGTACCCGGGGACGATGTAAATGTCTCGGAATTTCCTGATCAGATTTTACCCATAATCTCAATCGACCTTCAGACTGACTGATGCCTCATCAGACCAGACAACCCGATCCCATTGATTTCGCCAGTGACAATGACTCATTGCCCATCTGAGACGTCTTTTTGTATGCTGATCTGATAATTCGATCTGAGAGGGCCTCTTACAGCTCTTGAAATTCGACTCAATAAGTCATCTACGAATAGTGGACTTAGAAATAGACGAGTCTAGTGCAGCCATCTCAGTTAACGAGAGACTTGGATCCCTAGTTCTAGCAAGGCTGACACTTTGCCTTTTGTGAATGCGATCTCGTTATTGTTCATTTGTGCTTTGTATTGTTTTCAACCGGTAAGAGATAGATTTCTAGCTGAAAGCAATCAGGAGTGCTGCCAACACCACCGCACAGTGGTCCAGAATTGCAATTAGGTGGACAAAATTAATAGCGCGAAAATTATGAAGGGTGGGTAAAAAGTTGATGACCGCCCCCTTATAGTCAGTAGATGACGCAAGTCAGACAAAATGACGCCAAGTTGGACATTTTGACGCAGTCAGACTTTTTGACGCAAATGGACTTTGTTCCGCACGCTCGCATCTCACCAAATTTGGTGTACAGGTGAATTTTGCTGAGATGTACTCAATACATGCTTTCAATACTTTCCGCCGGTTTCGGTTTCGGAGACTCCAGATTTTCGTTCTTACTGACGCAAGTCATACTTTTTGACTCACGACGGTATTCTGACACGTTGGACAATTAGACGCAAGTCAGACGTTTTGACGCATATTGAATATTTGACTCACGATTGCATAATAAGTTGGAGGGGAGAATCATGCATTCATAATCGCGATCAACCATCACAGAGTAAGTTACAGAACGTCTATACCTCTTCATATAGTTTAGGCTTGCATGCAAATATGCCCTGGTAGAATCAGAGGGACTGGTTGACGAGGTCCCCTTAGAATTTATTATTCAAGATAGTCAATAAATAGGCTTATAATTGATGGCTTTGGGCGGGAGGACCATTATTCAAAAAATATACACTACGAGTGTGTAGGCACAAAACTCTCCCGATTGTTGTTAGGCCAAAAATTATAATGACTTAAATAAAGACAATTATGTTAATGTGTCTTTATTTAAGTCATTATAATTTTTGGCCTAACAACAATCGGGAGAGTTTTGTGCCTACACACTCGTAGTGTATATTTTTTGAATAAATAGGCTACCATAATCTAATTGAAGTGGGTAAATTTCAAGGTGCCGAATTCCATGACTATATAGTAGGGTGACCGCCTGTCTTGCATAAATGCATCATATTAAATCGAGAAATTAATTTTTTCCAATATATGTTAGACACTGATGATAGAGCACTAGACAGATTTGGCAAATAACTGATCAATACAAAAACTGCAATACAAATCATGAAAAATTGACAAAACTGCAATCTTAAGAGCACACATGAGCCTCAAGCAGATAACTGTGAAAATGACTCTTTAGTTTGAGATGATAATTTGATACGCATACAGTAATACTGTGGGCAAAAAAGTAAAAAAGTGATTTTACTTTTTACTCACTACGAAAAACATAGATTCTATCTGCAATTTACAAATAGTGCTATGAATTGAATATTAAGGCCTATACTTTAACAAAGCTAGGGGACATCTCTGTCAATTAAGGTGCTTTCATTCGACATTCTTCTCTACAAGGTCACTTTGTTAACAGCTTGCCCCGGTTCACCTTATCATTCTAATGCTTATGAAACAAAATTTCAACAATATCTTAATTGAAAGTCCATTTCCAGCCCCAAAGCAAAGTAGCTGCATACTATAAAATAGTGTCATTTCTATAATGGCGTTTACCACAATTCACGTTTTTGCAGTTGCTTCAATTACATATAACTTTTGGAAAGCGTGTATGGGCATGTTTCGCCTGTCTGTTCCTTGGAATTTAAGTGCAACATAAAATTGTCAACATCCTACTGCTACGAATATAAGCCTTATATGCATAGTGTCAAATATGTACATGTATATTCGCATTTGCAGGAACGGACAAGAAAATAATTTCATGCTATAATTTCCACTATAAATTTATATTTTGCTTCAAATGAAAAACGGCTATATAGCAGTGAGCTTATAAAACACAGTAAAGTCATCGTTAACACCAGCAAATAATCTATAAATTAATTCATCGATTTATGTAATACAATTAGCCTGATGCGTATGTACACAAACTTGGTTGTAGAGAAATATGGACCGAAAGGAAGGATGCTTGTCAAGAAGCAGTCAACTAGCGGCATAGGAACGAAGCAGCATTTTAGGTATGAGTTCTTGAAAAGGATCTTCTCCATTTCACATAGGCCTGCCGTGAAACAGATTTTGAAGCTGCATTTTGCTGTCGAAAGCATAGAAGTGTTTTGCCTACCTCTCAGAGTAGCACATAATTTGATTACAAATCAAAAAGCAGACACCAGGAGAATAATATTGAATACAAATGGTGCAATGCTTGAAATATATCTAGGTCTGTGAAATTGGAGTTGCCGTAGATCACAGATGTACATCATTTAACTTGAGACAAATGTGGATCTAGGATAACTGAACTTTATTTTCCTCACCGGTGTTATATTTTCTAAGAGAAAAAATAGCACTGCTTTCAAATGGTAAATATGCTTTAAATCAAATAGAGTGCTTTATTATCATACTTTAAGACAATAAAGCACTCAGACTTTCTGTCGAAATTGAAATTCGGTCGTATTGAAAGATACATCATTTTGAGCAATGACTTGTCTCATATCATTGTAATAATAATGGATATGGCTTGCGGTTTGAATTTTAGCCTGAATGAGGGTATAGCCTATGCATGTACTTTTTCATGTACTACGGTATCATCAGCCGTCTCTATTTCTTCTTTCATCTCTTAAAAAGGATTCGTTATTTACGCCAAAGCATAATTTGTTAGGAGAATTTTTCCCATTGCTTCATAGTTATCAAAATTCATCTAGAAGAATAAAATCGACACTGCAGCGACTGGCTCATCAATTTATCTGAGCATCAAAGTCAAAAGCTCTGATTAATAGACTGTGCTTGAGGGCATATCGGTGAGGGCATATGAAGAATCCTTCTTCGGGATAGTGTGGTGCATCAAGTAGATTTGTACTTACGTGTGTTAGCTGGGAATTCCGATTTGGGACAGTACCATAGTACCTGCAGTATTCTAGTTGAATGTAGTTGGTAGACTACATGTATAGGCCTACTTGCCTTTCATCTTATTCCATTTGTTTCCAGTCTTCATGGATTGTATTAGGCTTACATCCTTCGCTATAGCTTTGCTGATGATGCTTCCCATTTTGTGCCGTCCCAAATTAATGTCTCCCATTTTTGTTTGATCTCACTCGTGCAGATTTCGAGAGATTTTTGAAAACCTAAAAGCCTAGAAAAATTTGTATTTTGGCTGGGGAGGCCTGAACTAATGACAACATTTTGATAACGTTGGAGAACTAATAATACTACTATCATTGTTCTATGATACTGTAATACTAATATAGAACAACTATAATAAAGTACTATAAATAACTACCTATAATACTATTGTTTTTGGAATTCACACTGTATTTGATGAATACGATTGTCGCAAACAGACGATGAACCAAAAGTACGTTGAGGTATCTTCTTAAAGAATTTATTGGCTATAAAATTGTAATAAAAACTATGTAGGCTGACAGGACCGACGTTTCGTGTATTCACTCTTCTTAAGGGGCAAAAAAGCTAAAAACAATAGAGTCAAGTCAGTAGAGCGTCAGGAGGGACAAGCATAGTTATTTACGCAGTGGGTTAAAGAATTCTACCCTTACAATAATTGGTCAAAATCTTTTGCAGAAATTGCCAGAAACATAACGTTATAAGGATTTTTTGTCTTGCTTCATCTTCGAATTGACAATTTTACTATAGAGGAGTAGAAGTGCATGCCACACGACAATTCTCTGAAGAAGGTTTACTTAAATAAAACTCGGAATCATTTCAACTACTGGACCCTATTATGTGAGCCTAAACATTCTTTTTGCCATTCCATTACGGCCGGGTGGTGTGTCATCGATTTCATTGTTAGTGAGTAAGTAGGGTTGTCCGCCGATATTTCACATGTCATTTTTCTATGAAAGTCGTTTATATAGCTCTAATTCCAAATTAGACGGCCTTAATTGCATGATTAATGCCGTCTAATTTGCTATGTGATACCATTGAGGTAGGAGCATTTCACCATCCATCTTCTCGTTCCCATTGAAAATGGCATTGAGGAGATTCCTATGTTTCACAATTATGATTAGTAGATATCTCAAGCTTGACATGCTTTAATGTTCTGAGCTGCATGGGCTCTGTAGAAAATTATCATTGATTTCAGTCATTTACAGATCAAAATCTTGGATTTTTGATGTCATAGATTTTTAGTTCAGTAACACTGCATATACCTTTCAAATGATCAGCCTAAATCGTCTGGCGCTACGCGTCTTCAGTGTTACTTCCTTTCGAGTGACACAGAGCGGTCGAATACATGAATAGGCCTAATCCATTTCTATGGCCTGATCGCACGAGTTCAAAGATCACTAGTTCCACAGAAATAGTCAAACAGCCACAACGAGATTCTGCTAGGAACGATGCCGAAAATGAGACTTTCACAGAATGAAATAAGCCTACCACGAAGCTGCGCATCTGCCGAGTTCTATCCGGTTCCTTATCTTGTCAGACACGATCAAAGAAAAACACATTTCGATGCAATAGGACGAAGATTTTTTATATGCAGTTTCTTCAGATCATTTTCTATGCACGCAAATCTGTCTGTGAGGCTATTCACATTCAGATTTGGCAAGCCTCCTTATGTTGAAAAATACAAGTATTTTCAGTAATTTTTCATGTATACCTCAAAGTCGGTAGTTTTGAATCCTCATGGATGCGCTGCTGCATCCACAGGATTAAAAATTACGTTGCTTGAGGCTTGTCGGCATCT
Source organism: Prostheceraeus crozeri (assembly GCA_907163375.1). NCBI lineage: Eukaryota > Metazoa > Platyhelminthes > Polycladida > Euryleptidae > Prostheceraeus > Prostheceraeus crozeri. Next base: position 81,649 of record CAJQUW010014204.1, on the reverse strand, counting down.
CTGTTATTTTTGTCTGTTTTTTCTGTTACTGCATGAATTGCTTGAATGAATGTTTTTAGTTGTGTGTACGTGCAAGTAGGTAAGATGAGAATCGTCATTCGGCTTTCAGTCAAAAACTGTGCCAGAAGCCAGTGGATCCCGGATTGTCTAGATTACAATTATCTGTCCGATCTGAGGATTAGTTGGTTTTTGGATTGTTCATCATTTGCGGATAGCTTCACGCATCGAATGTATAACCAATGAATATCGAAATCAAATACTAGATGACAGCGTAGGGAGAGCAAACTGATATTCAATAATGAGATATAATTTTCTTTAAGCAGCATTTTTAAATTAAATCAAAAAAGTTATCAGTTAGCCAAACTGCTGTATTATTATCCAATCTTACAAATTTTCACCGATATGATGGCCTGTTCACGTAAAAAGGATTTTCAAATTACATCTTACATAAAAACCAAAATATCAATTTCTGATAAGTTGAACATTCATCTTTGTTATTGAGGCTTGGTTTCATAGATTTTATTAATATGGCCTCTCTGAAACGTAGGTTAATGTTGTTTGTTTGTATCAAACGCTATGATTTTGACTGTAAACGGGAAAGCTATGTTAGGAGAGCAACGTAGGTGATGTTTGAGTACACTTGAGTCTTTGTTTGTGGCATGTTCTTTAATGCATGTATGGAGTGAACGGACTGTACTCCCGATATAATTACTTTTACACGTTTTGCATGTTATTTCATACAATACCATAGCTCTCAAACAGATGTTGTTGTCAGCAATAACGCACTGATTCAATTTACACTTATGTTTGTAATGTGATTTTCTATTTACGAATGGCTTTGAGAAAATCACATTCCAAACATAAGTGTAAATTGAATCAGTGCGTTATTGCTGACAACAATATCTGTTTGAGAGCTATGGTAGCAAAACGTGTAAAAGTAATTATATCGGGAGTACAGTCCGTTCACTCCATACACGCATTAAAGAACATGCCACAAACAAAGACTCAAGTGTACTCAAAAATCATCTAAGTTGCTCTCCTAACATAGCTTTCCCGTTTACAGTCAAAATCATAGCGTTTGATACAAACAACATTAACCTACGTTTCAGAGAGGCCATATTAATAAAATCTATGAAACCAAGCCTCAATAACAAAGATGAATGTTCAACTTATCAGAAATTGATATTTTGGTTTTTATGTAAGATGTAATTTGAAAATCCCTTTTACGTGAACAGGCCATCATATCGGTGAAAATTTGTAAGATTGGATAATAATACAGCAGTTTGGCTAACTGATAACTTTTCTGATTTAATAGCAAACTGACATCAAAGTCGCGATTGCTGCATATCCATTGTTAACAAAGGGATGCCAGGCGGATAACCAGAAAGCACAGCCGATAGCACGGATATCCGTCAAAAACAACAAACCAGATATCGGTTGGATATCAAACATATCCGCTTATAAGATACTGATCTCCTTGGGATAAAAATTTGTTATCCGCGGAGATAGACTGGATATCCAAGCGGCTCCTGGCGTAGAAATAATGGTGTGCATCCGTTCAGCCGTGAAGATCCGTGGATATCCGGAGAAACTATAAGATTCTGATCGGGTATCCGTTTGCTCGGAGGGGTGCGATTTAAAGAAGGCGACATGCAGTGTTTCAGCATCATCATTGTGCCTAATTTAACTATGGTACAATGTAGACGAAAGTAGACAGTAATGTTTTTCTCGTAATGATGATATCTGCACATGCAAGTGACAGATATTTTAGAAGTGTAATTATCGTATGTCTACATGTGCATTCATACCATTGCTGCCCACTGCGATTTCTTGTTTTTTTAGATTCTCTCATTTTCTAATCCCAGCATATAAAAATATCTTTAAGAACCTCAGAGCCCTATCGAATGCTTAGAGTGAATTTTGGTAGCCTATTTTGGCTTCAATTCATAAATAACAATATCAAGAAAATAACAAAAATCATTGAAAACCATTGTCTGAAAGGGAAGTGACATCTGCTGATATCCTTCTATTCTTGTTCTTTGTCCTGTTCATATTTATTATTGTTGTCAAGTTTTTCCTCACTTGGTGTGAGGCCTATAAATGCTCTGCTGTTATATCGCTTTACAAAGATCTTATTAACAATAGGTCCATTGCTTTCGGATATTGTAACTTCCATACTGTGCTCCCCTCCACTTCCTTGCTAAATTCACATTCCAAAAATTAGACCTAAACAATTTCTCAGTTTCAATTCCACAAGTCCTTCCTTCAGTTTCATGCATTTTCAAGGAATGACTTGCCTACTTGACGAACCCGTGAATAAACCAAAGAATGTAGGCAAGGCCTACTATTCAGGGCATGTCGTTGCCCTCCTGATAAACAGAGTGTCAACTTTTCGGTCTCATTACTTGACATGAGATGGCAATTTTGTAATTGATCGATTCGAACATTCTGCAAATTATATTTCGATTACGATGAATGTTCCAGATGACAGAAAATTGCCCCTGCGATTAGCTCATTTATAGTGTGATGATCATTGAAACTTAATAAAGCAAATTATCTTGACAAATAATTCTAGCAGTGGATAACATTGCATTGGAAGAAAGCATGATCGCCTTATTTCTGTGATGCAAAATTTACCATGAACCGCTGTCTGAACTTAGATTGTAAATCTTGGGCATCATTTGATATAGGCCTATTTGATTACATGTTAGCTTATTCTTTTGAGATAAGCGCTTTATTCGATACATAAAATTGTTGAGAGAACTTCTGTCCGTATATTTAGATATGAATATACCGCATTGCATTATCGATCGTTTTTAAGTCAAATATACCAAATGCGTCAAATTGTTCGGACGCGTCAGGAAGTTTTCAGAATTTATTTCATGATTTTGAGTCAAATATACGAACTGCGTCAAAAAGTCTGACTTCAATTTTCATTTACTTCAGCTTGAGTCAAATATACTTCTTGCGTCTGATATACCATTTGCGTCATAAAGACCGACTTGCGTCACGTCACGTATCTGAAGTGACGAATTCAGTTGGTAAAAATGGTTTTCTGCGTCAAATTGTCCGACTTGCGTCATTGAAAATCTCCACTAAATCGATATCAAGGATTTCAATGGTCATATTTTCACCTAACAACGGATGTTATGGCAACCACTTTTGCATAGCAACGAGAAAACTACAGTAGTTACGGCTATAAAACATGCGCCTACCCCCACTAAATCGACATCAAGGATTTCAATGGTCATATTTTCACCTAGCAACGGTTGCTATGGCAACCGCTTTTGCATGGCAACGAGAAAACTTCCGTTATACACCCACAAAAACTTGATATTGGAACTTCCCATAATAATATTAATCATAAACAATTGATAAACAAGTCTCAAAGATCAAGTTCCCCACTATCAATGCACCAGACAACAATTGCAGGGCCTCAGATGGAATCGTGCTTTTCCTAGACGTTGCTGGTTTTCTTAGGGAGCTGATCAATGGGTCTGAGTAGCACAGCAAGCGGCGAAAAACATCTGCGGTCGTGTATTCGCGCTTAGACTTTCGTGAGAATCGCTCGCGAAACTTCTTGAAGCAGTATTTGAATAGAGATTTAGAGACATGAAAGACAGTTTCTACTTCTGAATTTCTATGATCAATTACAAGAAGATGCGATAATCTCAGCATGCTGATCGGGTAGCTGGATATCTATGACACTTTGAATTCAAAATGTTAGCTATCTATGAGTGGTGCAACATGAATACATAAAATACACACGGTGATAATATTACTTCATTGAATTGCAAATAATTTGGACATGTAGATTTAGTAATTTGAATCTGTGATTGACCATTTTTAATTTATTATGACAAGAAGGTAGACTTAGATCCAGATATTTCTGGTTCACCCTGTAGAATCACAAAAATATGTACAATTAATTAACATATAGGGAAGATGATTATGTTGACACAATATAGATGACTTGAAAATGTCATGTGCATGATTCGTTGGAATATTGAATCTTACATTAATAGTTTGACATCATTGCTAATACAGTTAACAGGCAAATTGAGTCGACTTACATGTAGATAGTGATGCAAACGGAAAATTTTCCAATTTTTTTCAAAATTTTCCGGAAAATTTTCCACTGGAAAATTTTGACATTTATTTTTCGGTGATTGACGTTTTTTCCTTTGTTTTGGAGACTTATTTTAGTCGTTTGAAAAGACTATGTAATATTCAAAGTCCGAAAACTTCAGTAGTAAGGAAGTGACAAACACCAGATAGCGCAAGATGGCCGCAATCGCTGAGTCCCCCCCCCTCTGGAACGGCAGAGTGTCGTGGTCGGCCGCCGTGGTGCTTCGTGTCTGAGTCCCCCCCCTCTGGAACGATAGAGTGTCGTGGTGGACTTGGGCGACCGCCAGGATTAGTCTTGAGGCTATAGTGTGTGATGTTTTTGGTGCAATCTGCTGAATGTTGGGTTGTAAAATGGGTTGTTTCGAGTGGAAGGAGTGGTCGGATGAGAAAACGGAGGTCGGATTCGTGTTCAGCGTGAAATTCTGCATCGGTAGGGTGAGTTTCAAGTCAATCGGTGAGAAAAAATTTTTCTTCAAAATTTTAACAGAGTTAGAATTTGGGATGTTTTGGTGTGTAGCGCCCAAACGAAGCATCGGATGAGAAAACGGAGGCCAGATTCGGAATCTACGTGAAATTTTGGGTTAGGAAGGATGTTTCCAGCGAAATCGGAGAGAAAAAATTTTCACTGACGTCCCCCCCCCTCTGGACAGCTTGCTTCGATTTTGGCTTCTAGTGAACGGATTTTGTCGTGCGATAGCTCGTTTGAAAGCTAAGAGTGAGACAAATTCAGTGAAAGAATCGGCTTGTTCCTATCTGTCTTCGTTTAGATGTGAGACGCCATTTAAGATTTTGGGACATTGGTGAAAAACGACAGAGTTAGAATTTGGGACGTTTTGGGCTCTAGCTTCAAAACGAAGCATCGGATTGGAAAACGGATTTCAGATTTGGAATCAGCGTGAAATTCTTTATCTGTATGGTGAGTTTCAAGTCAATCGGAGAGAAAAAATTTTCAACATTTTTCGAAAAAACGACAGAGTTAGAATTTGGGACGTTTTGGTGTGTAGCGCCCAAACGAAGCATCGGATGAGAAAACGGAGGCCAGATTCGGAATCTACGTGAAATTTTGGGTTAGGAAGGATGTTTCCAGCGAAATCGGAGAGAAAAAATTTTCACTGACGTCCCCCCCCCCTCTGGACAGCTTGCTTCGATTTTGGCTTCTAGTGAACGGATTTTGTCGTGCGATAGCTCGTTTGAAAGCTAAGAGTGAGACAAATTCACTGAAAGAATCGGCTTGTTCCTATCTGTCTTCGTTCAAAAGTTAGAGCGGTTACAAGATTTTAGGTCGGAGCTCGCTTACCTGAAAAAATCCTAAGTGTCAGAGTGACTTTGTATGGGTAAAATTTTGAAAATTTTCCAAAGTGTGGAATTTCGACCTGGGACCGTCACCAAAACATTTTTCATCAAATTCTGAAATTTCGCTGACGTCCCCCCCCCTCTGGACAGCTTGCTTCGATTTTGGCTTCTAGTGGACGGATTTTGTCGTGCGATAGCTCGTTTGAAAGCTAAGAGTGAGACAAATTCAGTGAAAGAATCGGCTTGTTCCTATCTGTCTTCGTTCAAAAGTTAGAGCGGTTACAAGATTTTAGGTCGGAGCTCGCTTACCTGAAAAAATCCTAAGTGTCAGAGTGACTTTGTAGGCCTATGGGTAAAATTTTGAAAATTTTCCAAAGTGTGGAATTTCGACCTGGGACCGTCACCAAAACATTTTTCATCAAATTCTGAAATTTCACTGACGTCCCCCCCCCTCTGGACAGCTCGCTTCGATTTTGGCTTCTAGTGGACGGATTTTGTCGTGCGATAGCTCGTTTGAAAGCTAAGAGTGAGACAAATTCAGTGAAAGAATCGGCTTGCTCCTATCTGTCTTCGTTTAGATGTGAGACACCATTTAAGATTTTGGGACATTGGCGAAAAACGACAGAGTTAGAATTTGGGACGTTTTGGGCTATAGCTTCAAAACGAAGCATCGGATGGGAAAACGGATTTCAGATTTGGAATCAGCGTGATGTTATTGTCCAATGAGGATCATCATCCAATGAGAATCAAGCATTTCTTTATAAATAGCGAGCCTTCCACAGTGAGAATCATTCCATCGTTGAATCACACGAGTGACGGACGCACATTCTCTCTCTCTAGTTCCCTGTTCTATTATCCAACTAAAATGGTAAGTCACTACTTCCCTCCCTCTCCTCCCTTGAACGTAAACTTAATACAATCTTTTTTCATTTTCAGGCATCTACTCCATCTGCTGCACTAGTAGGACAAAATGGCGGTCAAACGTTACAAGGTTCGCTACGATCAGATCATCTACAACTGAGGCCAGTGGAAGAAACATCCAAGGTACATAATCCTACACCGCTACAGCGTAAATTTAAACAAGCCTTGCGTTATGATGATCATAGCGTAGTACTCCAAACGGGAATGCTCCCTTCCACGGATGTCAAGATAATGCACAATCAGTATGGGGACTACATACTGATCCCCGTGAGTCCGTACATTCGCCACCAACTTGATATTATTGAGGAGTACGTGACATTAAATATGGACATTCCTACTCCTCTTGCTCAAGAGTGGAAGGCGAGAGATGACAAGGATACTCCCTATAGAAAGATTTGGGATGGTAATCACATTTGCCTACCGGTATCACATTGGTGTACTTACTATAAGAAGGATGGAGATCATTCAATACCCATCAGATGTGATGAGCTCGGAGAAGGTACTTGGGATATCCTTTTCAAAGTGAATGGACTATATTATGGTCGACACAAGGATAATAAAATAGCCTCTTTCTCCATGCATATGGAATCCATCCTATATATTCCGAAACCACCCAACGTGGACGACATAATTGATCAAATCCTTAACAGCAGTGGTACGAAGCGCAAGTCGGAGAAGAATGCTACATCAAAACGCAAATCAAAGAAGGAGAATTACTAGTCCTTTCCTAACTCTACCCTATGACAATTCGCTTATGTGCTTTGAGTGTCGTAGACGTGGTCTTATTAGATACATTTTACTTCTTCGTTGCCATCATATCATTTGTGTATTTTGTCGTGAAAAGCATCGATGTAATTCTTCATTTTGTAATATGTTATAGAACGTTTCCTTAGATGTGTAAATTTCCGTTTTAGGCTTCTATCATCATTTTTATGGATTGTGAGGGTGAACCTGTACAGGAGCTCAGTGCTATTGCTATGAACAATTGGACATATCAGATTGTTAGTGTCTATCATCAACATGCCAACTGCGATCCCAATGTTGATCAATGGGCGAGAAAACACATTCATGGACTTAATCTGAAATATTTGCAAGACTATGGCTTTTCTTGTGAAAGTGCTCTTCTTATTGACTTTAAACGATGGTTAGCTGCTTTCAATGTTATACGCATCTTTTGTAATAATCCTGGTAAGGAGAGGAAAGTATTTCCTAATCTAATCATTGATGATATTTTGCTCCCGCCTTGGGATAGTAGAGTGAATCAACATTATCATGAAGTCACGAAACGTTTTAAGGATTTGTGTGTTCCTATTTTGTCTGTTCGTTGTAGTAGCTACGTTCATAACCAATGCTTCTTTCCTCCTTACCTCAACACTGCCAAAGTCCTGTATGGTTATCATTGCTCGCTGTATGATAGTTATCAGCTGTATCTATTTTATCTCTTTCAAACCATTGATTTATAATGCATGCTTGTTACCGTTATTCAATAAATGTTACTATGAGAAGAGTTGTTGTTTTCATGCAATGGATGGGTTAGTTAAAGGGCGATCATGTCTTTCTCAAACGACTGCGGAACATTACGTTTTCATAGGCAAAGTTTAAAAGGAGCTGTTCAAGATTATGTGATAAATTTTCATAAAGATGAGACCGACATCGAAGCAGTGGTTGATGATGCTAGCACTCTATTTCTAGAGTTAATGAATACATTCTCTGATAGCATTATCATGGCGCGATTAGTTGCGAAAATTAAGTTTAGTCATTTTGGAAAGGAAGAGGTGGAAAGTCGCTCTTTCCATTTTGCTTCTTATTCAATGGAAGTGGTAGATCACCCCGAAGAATTTTTTAAAAGACATATGATAAAAATTGCTGAACGTCTTAACGCATTTAACCATCATGGTAGCAGTCTAGTGATTGAAGCGATTTCAGATATTCACATTCAACTTTCCATAAAGAAAAATTGAAAATGCAGTGGTACTTGATTGTAGCACAACTGGTTTTCGAGCTATGTCTGCTCACTCTCGAAGTATATTCCTTCTGTACATGCGTCTATTATTTAGAAAAGGCTAGCAAATTCATATCTTCAAAAAGACTTGCTATAGACATCAGTAACGGTGAAACTATGTGTTGCGATGTATGTAAGCGAAAGGATGGAAATGAAAAGCGCATCTTCAAGAGATATAAGCATGCTTTTTGTCAACGCTGTTTCATACGTAATTGCATTCAACTTTGCCAATGTAACCACTGTGACATTGCTCATTTCGAGTGTCACTTATGTCGCAATAGTTAGTACCTATGCAAATGTGGTAAAGATAGGTTTTAGCAAAGACATACACGGAAAATGGCGAAACGTAAAATGACGAAACGTAAAAGTCAAAAGTTTTCTTCAGCCATTCAAGCTCTCCGACGAATGAAAGCAAATCAGCGATACAATGCTATACGACATGCTAACGATAAATTCATTTGTGAAATTATTTCTCATGTGAGGAAGTTGAGGACGAAGAAATTAGCGCCAAAACAACGAAAGTTACTTAAGCGATATGCTACGAAATTGCGTTTCATCTCCAATCCTAAAGTCGCCCTTCAAAGAAAGAGGAAAACTCTAACACAAAAGGGCGGTTTCCTTTCAGCAATACTTCCAATGATAGCTCCTGCCGTGGGCAACCTATTGGGAAATATCTTTGGCTCTAAGCGTTAATTATGCAAATGTTGAGTCTCAAAGTAATAAAATGGATTTCAGACTTCAATGTGATAAAGTTCTGACTGTATCAGGTCCATCTCATGCAGGTAAAACTGTTTTCACGCTGAATTTATTGGATAAAAGAAGGGAGTTGTTTAAGGAACCTATCAATCGAGTGATTTGGTGTTATGGTATTTATCAACCGTCGCTGTTTCAGGAATTGCAAAGTCGCAACTTTATTCGACATGAAGGAATTATTCCAGTGGATAAACTTCAGTCTAATGATGTTGTTGTATTGGATGATTTATTAAAAGAAAGTAAGAATTCAAAAGATGTTACAGATATGTTCACTCGCGCAGCACACCATAAAAGGTGTTTTATCATCTATATCACACAAAATTTGTTTCCTGATGGAAAAGAAGCTCGTACACGAAACCTGAATACACACTATTATGCTATTTTCAAGAATCCGCGAGATAAAAGTCAATTTGAAATTTTAGCGCGACAAGTTGCACCCAGAGGATCAAAAGCCTTAATTGAAATTTTTCAAGCACCTACTGAAAAACCATACGGTTACTTATTCATTGACTTTACGCAAGAGTGTCCGGAAGAATTTAGATTTCGAAGTGATATTTTGAAAACTCCCATGATTATCTACAAACTATGAGTTCTTATTCTCGCATGATTGTTATTCCTCAGGATGAATATGTACAATTGACTTCCATGCAGCAAGTAAAGCAACCTCTTGCAAATCAAATGTATAGGAAAGAAATAGATTATCAGCAAAATGTTCACATCAAAGATCCACATCGTGCTGTATTATTACAATCGGAAACTGTTGAGCAATTGAAAAACTTGAAGAATAAGATGCGTGACTCTGTATCGACTGCTACACCTTTAGCATCTCGCGCACATGCCATATCTCTTTTCAATAGTATTGAACCCCATCTCAATGTAAATGATAGAGGAGAAATCATTACAGATGAAAATAAAGTGATTGATGCTTCACGTTATGAAGACTTGATTCAGTATGCGACACGTAGAAAGCGCCGTCAGGGCTATGTTCCACCTGGTTGGTCATACTTTCTTAAACTATTGAAAAAGCATAATGTGCCAAAATTTGCTTTAAATAATGAGACATTGAAAGAACTTGATTCAACAGTGGCTACTACTCCAATGCTTCAGACGATGAAAATGCCAACAAATTGGTTTAAGGCGTCACCTGCTACATCCCCTCCCACACTCACTAAGCAAACAAGAGGAAGAACTCGACGTAGATCTACATCGCCACTAAAACTGGTAAAAGGAAAACGTAAAACAGCTCCTCCCAGGAAATACATGTTCTCAGACTATTAATATGAAGCAGATGTGTTGCTTGCCATGTAATGAGCCGCCAGAGGTGAATGTCGTTGTCACTTGCACTTGCTGCGCCAGCTCTCATAATGAAACCCCTAAGCAATGTGAACACGATCGCAAAACCGCTAAAGCTAAATGCTGCAGTTGTTGTAAATGTAGAAAGGCAAGAAAACAAAAAGATGAGAAGGAGGAAAAAGAGTCAGTCGTCATCGACTGAACGTTTGAAGTCAATCTATTATGATGTAAAACATCCGGCAGGATTTGCATCTATCAAGAAATTATCAAAAGCGAGTGGTCTTCCACAATCACAAGTGAAACGATGGTTAAAGGGTCAGGCTACCTATACACTCCACAAACAAGCGAAAAAGAAGTACCGCACCCGCCATTATATTGTTCATGACATCGATGAACAGTGGCAAGCAGATTTGTGCGATGTCGCCTCCATTTCAAAACATAACTCGGGCAATAATTTTATTTTAACCGTCATTGATATTTTCTCGCGTTATGCGTGGGCTCAACCTTTAAAAACTAAAGAAGGGAAAGGAGTAGCAAAAGCATTCCAAACAATTTTTCGAGAAGGTCGCATTCCAAAAAGAATTCAGAGTGATCAAGGAAAAGAGTTTGAAAATCAGCATGTGACAAGATTATTTGAGAGGCATGACATTGAGTTGTTTAGTGTAAAGAGTGCTTATAAAGCTGCACTCGTTGAACGTTTTAATCGCACATTAAAAAATCGCTTGTGGCGACATTTTACTGCCAACTTGACACAAAATTGGACAAAGGTTCTACAAGATACACTCCATGCCTACAATCACTCTATCCATCGTTCTATTGGACTCAGACCAGTAGATGTAAATGCTGACAATGTAGATAAAGTGCGCGAATCATTCCAACGTAAACGCACTCATGTGAAAAGTGATGTGAAAATTGGCGATAAAGTTCGTATCTCAAAAGTGAAAAGTGTTTTTGCTAAAGGGTACCTCCCGAATTGGACAGAGGAGGTATTTACAGTATCAAGGATTAATCAAAAAGACTCTCCGACCACCTACAAGTTGAAAGATTACGATAATGAAGAAATTGAGGGTAGCTTTTACCGCGATGAGATTGAGGTAGTCACTGAAAGTGAAACATATTTGGTAGAGAAAATCATTCGATGTAAAAAACGGCAAGGTGAAGAATGGTGTCTTGTTAAATGGACTGGTTATCCTTCAAGTATGAACTCTTGGATGCGTCGTGCCGACATCTTTCATCTAAGTGATCGACAGTGATTCATGCAAAGTTGTAACTAACAATGTTTAGGGTTTGAGCTATGAATCCAACTGCCTCATTTTATTCACGACCCTCCTATGTAAGTGGTGGAGGACAAATTTACATCGGTGCTCGCCGCCAACGTGGAGGTAGCATACTTGGTGCACTGAAATCTGTTGTAGCACCTCTCATATCCAATGTCGGTAGATCTTTAAAACGAAATGTTTTAAGTAATGCCGTTGGCTTTGCTGGTGATGTTGCTAGTGATCTTTCCAGAGGTAGAAGTTTTAAGAGCAGTTTGTTGAATCGTGGGAAGGAACGCGGTTTAAAAACATTGAAGCAGACCATTGCTGGTGTTACTCAAGGAAAGAAATCACCTAAACGAATGAAAAAAGGAAGGAGGAAACATCGCGGAGCTGGTAAGGTGCGATCTTCAGTCAAAAGGCATTCACGCAAACGTCGTAGAGGCTCTAATCATTCATCAGGCGCTAAACGACGACGCTGCTATAACTTCTAATCATGGAGTGTAAAACTTCCGGTTTTTGTTTGTTCGATCAACAAGCCATACAGACAGATATTCTTAGTTCAAGTATTGTAGATTATCATCCTCGAACAGCTGAGAATGCTGGCCCCATTGAATTTGTTATTCCTGGTGGTAGTGATGACTACATAGATTTGAGTTATGCGATGCTTGATTTGAGGTTTAGAATTCAGCAAGCAGATGGAACTGCTATTGACGATGCACATAAAGTTGGACTGAACAATTTACCATTGACTACATTACTTCGTGATGTTTCTCTAACGATTGGAGAGCAGCAGGTGGAAGGTGGTCAAAGCGATTATCCCTATAAATCATATTTCAATCATGTATCACAGTTTCATCCAGCAGCACAAAAAAGTCATATGGAAGCCATGGGATGGTACAGAGATGAAGCAGGAAAATTTGATGTTGAAACAAACAGTGGCTTTGTAAAGCGATCTGCTATGATTAAAGATAGTAAAGTATGTCAGCTATATGGTCCGCTGAATTTAGACTTCTTTAGACAGTCAAAGTTTTTACTCTGTAATACCAGCATGCGACTCAAGCTGACATTGAATAAGCCTGAATTTGCGCTGAATGCATTTGCTAAAGTTGACAATTTTAGAATTCATGTGGAAGATATTGCACTTTACATTCGTCGAGTAGTACCGAATCCAAGTGTCATTAGAGGACATGCTGAAGGCCTTAACCGCCAAAATGCCATTTACCCCGTTCAGCATACAAAGCTTCTCACCTTTACAATTCCGAAAGATCAAAAGAGTTTCATGAAAGATGGCCTCTTTCCATCGGAAGCACCGAAGCTCCTCATGGTGGCAATGGTTGAAAATGATGCATTTAATGGTAATATAAAGAAGAATCCTTTCAATTTTAAACACAATCAGTTAAGTGAAATTGCTTTACGTGTAAATGGTGTGAGTCATCCTGGTCCACCCTACAAACCAGATTTTGCTGCGGATCAATTTATGCGCAGTTATGTTGATTTTATGGATGTCTTTGGCTTTTACAATACGGATGATACCAACGGACTGACTATGAAAGAGTTTAAGAGTGGATATACTATTTATGCATTTGATTTGACTGCTGACAGCGATATTAGTGCACCCTATCGTCAAGCGAACGTGCCTCATAATATTCGTTTGGATTTGACGTTCAAAAGAACACTACCTGAGACGATCAATGTATTAATTTATGCAGTCTTCGATTCAAATATTGAAATTACAAAGTATCGTGACGTGATTCTTCAGTATAATCGTTAATGAGTTGGTTGACTGCTGACGATATTAAGACTAAAGTGCAGCGTAATGCAGACGAAGCGACGTTGAAAGCTTTCGATAATGTCTATTCACTCGATACCTTACCACCTGCAGTAAATCACTATCCCATCTTTATTGTGCTAAACACTCATTCTCAGAATTTAGGCGGTGAGCATTGGAAAGCGATCTTTATTGGAGAAGACCGACGTGGTGAACTATTTGACTCTCTTGCTCAACCTCCAAATATACCAACACAGCAGTGGTTGAGAAAACATACGCGTCAATATCAGCGAAATGAACGCATACTACAACATCCACTTTCATCAACGTGTGGTGCTTTTGTACTGTACTTCATCTTAAAACGTTTACATGTATCTCGATTTGCATCTATTATTCAAAACTTTTCATGTAATCCATCCTCTAATGAAAAAATGATTTGTAAGTTCTATCATGATTTGAAATAAAAACATCATGTTGGAAAAAATTGTTTTTTATTTTACAATCCGCTGGGTACGTACATACTCAATGAGATAGTCTAGGATCACATTTGCTTGTACATGAGATTTTAGTCCAGTAATGATCACTTTACTATTATGAAAGATTGCCACATGTACAGGTAACCAACAACTAATGAGAGCTGCAGGAAAAAGTTCGGGTTCATAACACAAATTGTAACTGCTGGTACGAATCTTCAAAAATGATACACTTTCACTCAATTGAGTAGAGATCACCATATTGTCCACAGTCAGATTCGACATCACACACCTCTCCCTCTTCCATATCCGACGTAGTAGTCTTTGTAGCTCTAAGCGCATTGACTGCGCCGATGAATGAGAAAGGGCGCCGAGAATCTGTACAGTTCCATTTGGGAAGAGTTGAAGATTCCGTGAATTGTTCATCTTCACCACTAACATTTGAGGACGGCCCGGGTAATACTTGCTGTTTGGAAGCTGTTGGTGTAATGTTGTGAGATCGATTTTGGTGTAGAGTCTGAAGCGACGGAGAATGTTGACGATGGTGTAGCGATGGCGCTTCATGATGAAAGAATGAGTAAATTGAGCGATGCACCTTCCTTTTATACTTCTCCCAACTACCTTGATGAAATGTGAAGTTAGTATGAAGTTGGGAATGATAGAGTTGAATTCGCCGATTGTTGACGCGCAGCCAGATGCGATTTCCAATACGTGAATGTCTTTTCATATAGAAGTATTTCAAGTCCTTCATGATTTGATGTAGAGATTGAAAATGACGATAAGATAAAACAAACTCTCTTCTCACATTTCCAGTTGAATCTTTGAAATAGACGTTTCGATCATGATCCGTTTCAATACGTTGTAGGGAATCTAATTTCCAACTCATGATGTGTGGTAGTCATGTCTGATTAAGATTTGCATAGTAGGGCGATGAACTCACGACGAATAAATGTCATGATGGAGCGATGTATGTATCTTCTATACTTCTCCCAATTGTATTTGCGAAATGAGAAACAGTTTGCGGAATGAGAATGGTAGATTTGAATTTCATTTCTGTAATGTTGAAGCCAAACTTGATCACCCAAGGAGATGAATCTTAATGTTTCAAAATATTCCAAATCCCTCATGATATCATTGAGGTTGACAAATTGTCGCCATGTTAATGTAATTCCTCTTGATGTATGACCATGAGAATTTTTGAAATGTACGTTTCCATCACGATCAACTCTGATATATTGTAGAGAGTCCAAAATCCAAGTCTTCATGATGTTATGCAAAGTCGCAGATCAGCAATATAAAAATGTCGTTTTATCATATTTTGCTTAGCAATGCGGCTACAAAGAGATTTGCTAGTAATCGAGCTGCACTCTTTTCTACTCCCATTGATCATGCACAACAGCTAAATGGAAATTGGGAAGTGGGTGTCACTCAACTTGTTTATAGCAACTGTGTCTATACTTTTGATCATGAGGTGATGACTATTAATATGAGACGTACAGCTGCTTATCAATGTGAAAAGGGGTGCCGAGTATACATTCCACAGTGGCCAAAGAAAGATCTCTTATCATGTAAAAAGTTTATATATGATTTCTTGAATAAAGCGAGTAAACATATTGTCCAATTTACTCCGCACAATGATGATTATACCTATGTACATCATGTAGTTGAGAAAGATTGGATTGTTGGTTTAAGTCCAAGTTTAAGAAATGATTTAGGCTACCTCGCTAGCGCCTTAACAAGCTATGATAATTTTAACGTTAATTACCACATAAGTGGTCATAAACAGTTAATATATCGAGAGGAAGCTTATTATGTAGATCTTATTCCAAGAAATGAGAAGACGTTGGTGAAGAAGATTGTGGTTAAGCCAAGGAAGACAAACATGACTCCTGAAACATTATTGAAGAAATTTAATTATCTCCTTCGAGTTGATGGCAAACAAGTGGCAACATTGACTTATATTAAATCATCTAATCATATTGCAATAAGCAAATTAAATGATGATGATCTAGTATTAGTTTGTTCAAAAGATTTTCATCAGTTCTTACGACATCGTTCTGCAGCTGTTCATGGAAAATCTGATATGCAACATTTACCATGTGAAAGGTCAAATCAATTTGATACAGAATGGTCCGTATCTTTATACAGAAAGTGTGTAGAGTCTTTAGGTGGTATCTTACATGAAACAAGAGTGTTGATGCCTCGCATTATTACTTCGGTTAAATTGGTTGTAGATTATTTAAATGAAGTGATTAATGAGCAACATATTTCATTTTCTGAAAAAGAAGGTACTTTGTCTCTCACTATAAGTGGAAAAGGTATTGAACTAATTATGGATAAAACTCTAATGGACATTTTGGGTTTTGATCAAAATATCTTTAAAAGTGGTACTGTAACCAAAGCTAGCGCAGACATGTCGCTATCGCGTCGTATTAACTATTTTCAGATATATTCCAATATTGGTGAAGATGTACGTGTGGGAGATGTTGAAGCTCCATTGCTAGCAATGATACCATACCAGCCAAAAAGCTGCAGTATTTTATCTGAGCATACTTTCAAGAAAGTGCATTATACAAAGCTGAAATCAAACTACATCCCACAAATTGATATTGCCATTTATGACGATGCTGGTGCGTTGATTCCTTTTCATAAAGATGCTGTGACAAGTATCACACTCCATTTCCGAATGAAGAGTTAATGCAAACGTATGCTAATATATTTTTCCAATGTGAATAATATGGAAAGTGAAAATAAGGACTCGTTTCTAATCTACTTGCCCAGTAATGCTTCTATGAATAAATTTCCCAAAAATAAACCATCAGACTATCGAGTAGAATTAAATCGGCCACTGCATTTAGAAGGTGAATGGGAGGTTGGCGTTTCTAGTATTTGCTATGATAGCAATATTCAGAATGTGAATGATTTGGAAGAAATGATATTGACTCCTCGCACCCATGATGGAATAACGATGAATAATGCATTTCAGTTCCCATACAATTTAACATCAGATGGAAAGTGGAACTATGAATGGATTCAGATAAAATCAGATTCTTATGAGCCATTTGGGAATGAGAAAATTATTAAGGCATTCAACAGTGGTAATACTTCCATCATGAAGAATAAAAATCAGAAAGCTTATGAGTTTACTATCTATCATTGGAGTGGGAGACAGTTCCTCCGCTTTCATTCTTTTACTAAAGGTCTTACGCTGAGGTTGGATAATGAATTCTATCCACATCTTGGTTTTGGTCATGGACTACATCTAACATCAATTGCTACTGCAAATGTTAAAAAAGTTTATTCAAATCGAATCAACAAATTTCATTATAGATTTAAAATATTTGATGAAGATGTTGTAGAATGCGAAGAACGCATCATTTTGAAAAAGCGTGGTGTTCAACCTTTATCACTTATTGAGTTAGTAAAACGATGGAATGAGACTGTGGGTAAGAAGTATGGAGAGAAAATTATGGCGAACAAAAATAAGTTGGTTATTCAGAAATATAATGACAAACTTACAGTTTATTTCTCTCCAACCTTGCGTCATTTTGTAAGACATTATACACCTATTATTGGAAGCGGTGTGGTGTATGCTTCTCATGAATATCACACTAAAGCTGATTCAGTTAATGATGAATGGTGGGTGGACATCTATGGCGATCGCATCAAGAAAATTTACCAGTCTTATGAAGAATCTAAAGTTGCTATCAATATAATGCCGCGTCTATATCATACAGTTGAAAGCTTCATTCATGTAGTAAATCCTTATATACAACAGAAGTTGAAGCATGTGATGAAAAGTAAATATGATGTAAAGACACACCACATTTCGTTTTCAATTGAAAATCAACGCGTTGTTCTGAGACTGGGTGATGACATTCAATGTCAATTGAGTAAAAATTTGAAAAAACTCTTTGGTTTTTCAATGCTACAAACAGTGTTTGCTGCTGCGCATACGATTGGTATAGAAACACCAATGACACTTGATAAACATGAACAGCACCTTTACATTCAAAGTGATTTGATTCTACCTATTTCTGTTGGTGAGAAAAAAGAATACATTTTACGTGATTTCATTCATGATAAAGACGCTTCATATGGAATAGTCGAGAAGATGTTTGAATCTATTTTCTATCATCCCGTCGTCAAACAAACTATACCCTCTATTGCTATCAAAATTACCAATGGTTTACAAGAGTGCATCCACGTGAAAGATACTAAATCCCTCATAACGTTAGTGTTTCGGAAAACAAAGTGAAGTCTTTATACAACATTTATTGAAATATGTACATGAATGTGAAGCAATAGACTTTATACAACATCCACTGAAAATATATACATGAGCGCACTTCAATAAACATTGCTATATACAAAAAGTCTTTTTACTTCGTGAAGGGTGGAAATATACAGGCATAGGAAAAATGTCTTTCAGTGGAAAAGTCATCACATGGGGAATGTACAGATGTGGACACATATTCACAAGGAAAAAACAGTCTCATGCGATACATAAAACAACAATGTTTATCTACAGAAATCAACATCAAAATACTAAGTTAAGGATGATTATGCTAAGACGTCTCCTGAATGTGGTAGTGTGAGTTTAATTCTTTTGGGTGGTGGTATGTTTGTGTCAGGATGTCCATGTGGAAGAGATATGTTGTGTTCTAGCCAGCACCTCTTATCCTCCCATGCTGAAAGCGCCCGTTTCCTAAAAGTATGAGTTTTGATCTCATGCGACTTAGATTTTAAGATTGTCATATTGACAAACGTTATATTTTTATTTCTATAGGCTTTCCTGAAATTCTTATGTTTCATGTTAGAGACCAATGATCTTGATATGCCTTTAGCACGCTTAATACTATCGTCGCTATCCTTTAATTTCATACTGTACATTTTTGGACGGAGGAGAATCATTTCATCTATTTCCTTCCCTGCTGTCTCATCCTTAAAGCAGCCAAGTTTTGCCTTATTTTTGATGGAGTAGAGTGGGTGATCAGTAGGATAATTTGATGTATCAAAATATCTTTCTAAAGATTTTCCTACTTCATTGAAATTTAAATCTTTTTGAGTGGTAATACCTAAGAAGAAACTATCTGTGTCACCACCCAACAAACGAACCCCTTTTACGAGAGGACATGGTTTTAGTATTTTATAAAAGAGTTGGTACATTTCAAGCTTAGAGTAATCTAGTACAGCTTGACCAATATAGATGGGCTTGCACAACTCAACTTCAGATTTTATCATTTTAATACCTACAAGATCCTCATCGATTATGTCTCTATCGATGAATAGAGGTGATGAGGTCAATTTGTGATACTTTTGATCATCATTAACTAGTTTGTAGTTTACGCGCTTTCTAACATCCTCCATCGTCTTACCAAATAGACTGTTGTTCTTATACTTATAAAAATCTTTTTCAAAATTATTTTGGGCTAGTGCACGTTTCTGGCTGTTACTATCTATGTAGGGTTTGAGGAAGGCTTTCTGTCTAAATTTAATAATGCGGTGAACTCTTTTTAAAATCATGCCCATTTCTAAATAAAATTTTAAGATGCTAAAGTGGACTAGATAGTTTTCTTTATCATATTGAGTGAGCAAAAGTTTGCGGCAAGGCTTATACTTGGGTTGTCCACATGATTCTAAATCTTTATGAAATTGTTTCATAAAGTCGGAAAACATATCTTTACTCACTTCACCTGATTCGGGTGCGAGTGGAAAATCTACGGTTTTATGTTTAATATTATTTGGATAGATTAGATCTATCTCAAAATAATATCCCCAATCACCTTCATCTGGAATTGCTAGTATGTTGGAAGGGTTGGAGAAATGTTGAATTTCACTATCATCTAACCAGCTAAACTCAGAGTGAGGTAGCGGTTTGGATAATGAACTACCATACAAATTATTTTGGTCATAATACTTAAGATGAGTCTGATCATCGCCTACTATTTTTGATTTTAACCTATGTTTATTTACAAATGTGAGACCACCGCGAATTCCTCGCTCAAATAAATTATACATCTCTGGATCTTGTAAGAGATGAATGGTCTCACCAGTCATTTTAAAAGCAGACTTAAATGACATGGCTGGTAGACTGACAAAGTGGACGGGATCTAACTTATCTTCTTCTAATGCCACTCGTCGAAACTCCTGAACTACATCAGCCAGCAAAAATACATCTAACTTAAGATAGGCAATCATATATTCGCCAAATGTATGGCAGTCAAATTTTATCCATGCATCTTGTGCATGTTCATAATCTTCGGTCTTACATTCTGCGCCGATCAAATCATTTTTAAATTTATCTATGGGCGGAAGAGAAGTCTCGCCGAGTTTACTAATCGCATCAAAATATGCATATGGAAAGACTCCTTTCCGTGTGATGACTTCATCGGTTAGATTTGGATATTGTTTCTTAAGATTTTGTGTTAGTGGAAGAGACTTTAGATTTTGTACGAGAGAGGCCAGTGATGCAGTCATAAATTGGTAGGAATCTAAAAATTTTATATCAAAATAGACCGTCTTATTTTCTTTAGTTTTATCGACAGGCACTTTTGCTGTCATGGCCATAAACTTCTCTCTCGTTTGTGCTATTACATCAAGCTTCCACTCTTTCATTTGACCTAAACCTCCTTTTATTATCATATGGCTGTCATAGCCCTTGAAATTATGGAAAATGACGGGTAATGTACGCCGTTTCATCCTAAGTGAAAAATTGCATTTTGAACATAGTGCGTTTCTAAATTTACCAGTGATGTGATCATGGTCGCGCACTTTCTTAATCTTATCATCATCAAATGTTTTCCTACATTTGGGGCAAACGTTGCAACTATCAAATTTTGCTTGATCATCTGCTGTCATATGCAATGATCTGCGATAGAGTTCACCATCATACTTTTGTTGAAATTTTACAGCCTGTTCGAGGAATTGTAGGAATTGGTAAATACAATCCTCACCTTGCCAGACGCGCATTTTATTTTGCCTACTCCTAAAGTGATCATGCCATACTTCATAGCAGGAAATGGCTGCTGGTCGATGGATGTTATCATCGATATAACATTCGATGTCAGCATAGATGACACGAAGAGGACTTAGTTCATCACCATTCTCTCTATATGAAAACTCCTTATCTTTGGGCATGCGCTCCATTTGTAGTTTACCTCGCTTACACCATTCGTAATGAGTTTCAAATTTAGTTTTCCTCCTAAAGTGGCGAATACATCTGTCGCAGTAATATAACTCTCTACTAGAGTTTTCTAAGTGGTGGTATAAGCGAGAGATTTTGGGAATACCGCAGTAGTGCCATTCCTCACTATCATCCTGTTTTACTAATAACAGGTTTACTGTACGTTCATAACAACTCGAACGCGAGTTGTAGCGCACACCCTTCAATCCCTTTTCCCAAACATGGAGAACTATTTTGATGTTGTTCAATTTTTCAAATTTTTCTATATCTTTAATTTTCATATCGTCACTATTACAGTCATCGAAGTTTAATTCATTCTCCCACTGTTGATACTTACTCTTGCGGTATCGGCTATTCTGCACATCATTATAGTGGAGAATGGAGAGGACGGCATACTTAAAACATTGCGATTCGCAATCTACAGAAATGACTGCTGCTTTATTTCTTAAATTTTTCGGAAGTTTAAAGGAGCCTCGACCACTATGATTTCCTAATAAACTGATTTTAATCATGGCGGTCTCAATACCATCAAAAACGAGTCCACTATCACACTCGTTAAATTTATCTATATTTAATTTTAACCCTTGGATATGAAAATTTATCCAAGACTCACAGTCTACAACTTCGGTTGCAGGAGAGGAGGGTATGTGAAACTCCAACCTCTCTATTATTTGTCCAGTATGGTGGTCGATTTTTACATATTTTATTTTAAGATAGATGAGCGCCTTCATTCTAAAATTGTCTAAATTGTTGAAGAGCGCTTCTATCAATGATGAATTTTGATGAAACCATTCCTCAAAGTTAGCAATGGTTTCTGAGGAGTCCATCTGGTAGTTCCTCACTAAATTATTTATGGACACTTCAGTGAGTCGGATAGAGGAGGTACCGTTGGTGTAGGTATCGTTCGTGTGTGTATGTTGAAGTCTTTGCGAAGATAGTTCAAAACGTGTCTCGAAAGACTGAATGCATAAATCGCAAGAAAAGGAGACATCGTTAACAGAATCATCCCTACCTTCGGAGATTGATGCCGGCTTAGGTCGACAAACACCTCGCTTGATGTGTCGGATGAGATCACGCTTCCTCGTGAAGATGTGTCCACAGTCAGCACATTGCCGATCGTCGCATTCCCGCGACAATGTTGATATGGACTCGCACGAGATGGAACTGGTATCACCTGAAAGAGAAATCATTCTTTCATCTCTGTTCAAGTCTCAGTGTATTGTTACAACCTACCTTGACTCAACAACTCTAAACTTTCCTCGAGAAGGGAGGGTGTTGGTGATGAAGTTGATGCCTGAAATTGAGGAAGATGCTATTAGCCACACGTTTGAGGGAGATGAGTGAAGAAATTTTCAACTTACCATTTGAACGAAATTATGTTTAAGCTTGATACTTCAACAAGATAGAGACTTCACTCAAATTTGGAATTCACTTGAACGCCTCAAATATAGAATTCGCCAGAGAACACTTCACTTATACGTCTCAAAGACAGAGTGAAATGACACGAATGTCACTTTGCATATATACTTTCATATTCATCATTCATTGGCTGTTCATTCTGATTGGTCGCTTGTTGATACTTAAGAATTAGAAAACATTTCAAAGTCATTATTCACAGTCAACATGACAAGCCCTCCGACAACACCAAACACAAAATTCTCTTCTCCATGCTCAACACCAAAGGCGCTCGTTACACCAAACGCTCCAACGAAGGGGAAGGTAGAGAAGGTGTACCGACTGGACAATATCAGGAAGTTATCATTACCAGCGGACGAGGAAGAGGAGAGTGTATGTGAGAAGGAGTGTCCCGACTTAACAGGCGTGAGGTGGAAGTATCTCCAGTACGATACTGACGATGTGATGGAGATCACCAGCACGAAATTCCTCCACCAATTATGGGAGTGGTACACCCCTAACTCCCAGCCACGAACTATGGCAGAGTGGGAGTATATTGATAAAGTGAGGCTCGCAGTGGAAGAACGATTAAAGCAACTGAACTGTTTTTGTTATCTATGTGAAGCCAGACTCTGGGACGATATTGACGATGAAGACCTTTTGAAATACATGCCATAATAAATTTTTATTTCATATTATCTTTGCTTTCATACTGACTTACTTGAACGGGACTTCAGTGGATGATTTAACCATGTATACTTTTTCATTTGGAAATAGTAGCACGCTTAGTCTAACTTGTAAATCTTATAACATTTCATATGGACGATGATGGTATATGAAATAGTGTTAGATAAAATTAAGATAGCTTACACTTCTGATACAGGGATAGCAATCGACTGCGATCCATATGTAAAGAACTTGTTAGACTACGGAAGAGAGAAGTGTGTTATGTTGCGTGTGGCGCGTGAGTGTCCTCCCATTTCATTCCATTCATCAATTCATCTCATTGATAGAGACAGGTAGAACTCATGGTTCTCATAACGTATGCAATGGAAAGTTTTAGGCAACCTTCGACAGTTGGCTAAATGTCGCCCTGGCGCGAAT
Organism: Prostheceraeus crozeri; assembly: GCA_907163375.1. NCBI lineage: Eukaryota > Metazoa > Platyhelminthes > Polycladida > Euryleptidae > Prostheceraeus > Prostheceraeus crozeri. The sequence goes on along the minus strand of CAJQUW010014204.1, from coordinate 58,074 downwards.
GCATACTACGTTGAGACAGAGGCAATCACTTGCAAACATGACGCAGAGAGGTTTAACAAGATTGACCATTGCCGAATGTCCCTTGCGGTATACATAGCTACGGGTTTCACCGCCGCCCTTTACAGGAACGCCCGTCGAAAGGAAGTATTACACCGAACTTCATTTGCAACGTTCAAGTTGACTGATAGCAGATTCAACTTAATGATAGTATTCGCCAGTCTAAAGACTGCCCAGGGCAAACCGCGTGGAGGTTCTATCATGTTTTGCCCCATGGTGGCCCTTAAGAGAGCCGGTGGTTCGTTCTCGGGAGTAACGTCATCTTACACCCTACCAATTCTACTGAGAGAGTCTTTGACTCTCTCTTTGGTGGCACTGTCGACTTCCACACTAACTGGTACATGGCTAAAAAGTGGAATGTAGCGCCATTCCGTTGGATTGACAGCAGTTGCTGTCATCGGATTGCCAATCCGAGCAAGATTATTAAAAACTCTGTCTTGCTCCTCTAGCCTGACAAACTCCTCAAATAAATTTCGCGGCCTTAACTGCGGTCCGCGAGGAGAGCTGACTTGACTGTTCGGCGTCTGCATGATTGAAATGAAATGAAATGAGAGGCAGTGGTTTATATACCCTCTAATGCGACGCAACGTTCAAGTTGACTGATAGCAGATTCAACTTAATGATAGTATTCGCCAGTCTAAAGACTGCCCAGTGCGAACTGCGTGGAGGCTCTATCATGTCTTGCCCCATAGTGGACGATTATACGGTAGTGTGTTAGTAGATTTCAATCATTGAAAATGGAAGATGAGAATCATTTCATTTGTCTCATCAACGTTTATCATGGGAGCAATCATTGAAGGGACATCTAATGAATTACATTTCACTCTACTCCATATCATAAAGACTAACCTTTGTCGAATGGCTGAAGTACTCTGACCTGGTGAGAGAAAGCGTCACGTTGAGTATGAAGTCGAACGCCCAACATGAGCAACGGCTCAGAGGTTTCGGTCTAACAAACGACGAACAACCCGTGCAACACAATCCCTCTACGGCAGTACCCGCCGTCCCGAAGGAACGCTCGAGCAAAGGAGGTATTACAGCGATGATGTGCTTTATGAGCAGAGGTGAATCTCTTGATAGCAAGAGACTATTCAACTAGATAGCAAGTCAAAACAACCTGATAGCAGGACAAATGTATAGTCAGTAATTTACACTTAGTGAGGAATGATAGATTTGAGTGTAGTGAGTGGCACTCGATCCCGTCGACAGCCCGAAGGCCTTGTACTGATCACTAGGGAAGTGAGAGATCTTCCCCGATAGCCGCTATTTACAGCTGAAGACATCATTGTCACTGCCCCGAAGTGGTAACAGCAACGTCGAGTCAAAGGTAGTGAACAGTAGCTGGGATCTAACCCCTCAAAGCTGCCTTAGACTTAGTTAAATTTGAAATCTGATAGCAGATTTGAACTCAGCATACTTGAAAACCTTGAGGAAACATCCCAAGTTATTGCTTTGATCAGCTTGATAGCAAGCCGTAGAGAGCTTGATTCATCAGCGTTTTGCAATGGAGATGTTTAGAGGCCACCCATGACAAGATAGCTAAGACTCAACCGATTGGCGTTCAAAGTGCTACGTTGAGAGCTGTGTCAAATGCCCAACATGAGACATGAGTTGTCCCAGCGGTTACGGTCTCAAATATGACACATTCCCTTGGCACACTTATCACTACGGCATCGTCCGCCGTCCCGAAGGAACACCCTGTCAGTGGAATATTACAGCAAAACTCTCCGTGTCTTGCTCGCTTTCAGTGAAAAGCCGCTTATACCATGAGAAGACTGGCTCAGATATCATTAAAAATGCTTTCATTGACTTCAGCAGGGTCGAAAACCCCAGAAAACCTCCAAAACTAGTGAAACTAGTGAAAACACTAGTGAAACTAGTGAAGTATGGGGTCCTGGCATTTGAAATATGGATATAATGCAAGCTAGAGTGTATGACGTTAATGCGAAGGAGTGGATAGCGCCCTCCACATGCGTCAGTAGTGTTGATGTCTGTGGCAGCAAAAGATGCCTATGTTGTAAATCTCTTGACACTAATACTACTTTTAAGAGTTTTAGTACCGGCAGACGGTTCGTTTTAAATTATCCTAGTAGTTTCTCGTGTAAGAGTAGGCATGTAATATATTTGATCACATGTCAATCATGTGGGGTCCAGTATGTTGGACAGACAAAACAGCCATTACATTGTAGACTTAATGGGCATCGGCAGTCTGTTCAAAAGAATCATCTCAATACGTATTTAAGTAATCATTTTAATAGTTCTAATCACAGTTGGGATGATGTAAGTATACAAATTATTGACTTTGTCGATGTTCGTAATAAATCTGATACAGAAATTGCCTTCGAGCTTAACAGTAAGGAAGATTTTCATATAAGAACGCTGAACACCTTGCATCCTTTGGGTTTGAATGACAGAGTGTTAGGCGGAGGTTGCGCCTCTCAGAACACTGCAAATTCATTTTCATTTTTTGTTCTCCTATTAGCAGACGTAAGAGAAGCCATGGCCTTAGGAAGTCGGGTAGAAAGAAATATCCTCCATCTAATAGTTGTGAGGATATTCTCAAGGAGCTTCAAGAGTTGATGAAGAGCAACAAAATAAGACATTTCTATAATTGCTTGAAATCGATTAGTGATAGCATGCTTAAAATTATGTATTCTAGGCTTCTTGATCAGTCGAATGACCTATCTTTCGTTTTGACAACATATGTTCATAGTAAATTATATAGAAACAAGAGGGATAGCTCTACCGAAGACAAAACGCATATAGTGATTCCTTTCAAGTCTCATTTAGTTGACAAACTTCATTTACCTTCTGTATTTAATGATAAAAGTGTCTGTGCTTTAGTTCCAGAAAAAGCGAAACATCTATATCCTCCCAAAGTGTACCATAAGCTTAATAACCCTATTTGTTTGAAATTCTTCAATTATAATAGGTTTCTTAATAGCCTGACAATTCAGGAAGTTGTTGGCATTTTACAGAGCGATTGCAGCTGTGACTCGATGACCAGTTTTGTTTATGAGCCTTATGGGCATGTTTTTACCGGTAATTTAGATATAATAAATGATCCAGGTCTCAGAGCTATATTCGCGTATGGCACTAAACACAGATTGTCTAGGTCAATATCATGGAAATCCATTCAAAAAGAGATCAGCGATTCCATAGATAATCATATATCTCGTGTGTCCAGTCGCCTTCACTTAAAAGTTGATGACTTCTCTATTTGGAAAAACAGGGTCATGATGTTAGTAAAGCACCGCATCTTTCGTTGTAAGAAGTTGGGTGGGAAAGATAATGGCAGCAACGTTTGTGTTGATAAGGAGTTGCAAGATCTCCATAAAAACTTGATAGTCGTTCCTGTCGATAAAGCATCCAACAACTTTAGTTTCATATGTAAAAAGTTCTATCTCAAAATCCTGATGGACGAGCTTGGTTTTGACATAGATTCTTCCACTGCAGTAGGCAATGCAACTTATAAACCTGAGCTTATTTCTGATAAGGAAGTCCTTACTAAACACGTTAAAGATATGAAATCAAACTTTAATATTAATGTTAGTGACAAGGACCTTAAACTACCAAAACTTTTCTGGATTCCAAAATTGCATAAAAATCCTTATAAGTTTAGATTCATTGCCGGAGCCAGAAATTGTACAACTAAAATGTTATCGGTGAATATCAACAAAGGTCTGAAAGTGATAAGAGAAAATTTCCATAGATACTGTGAGTCAATCAGGAGTAATACTGGTTATTCTTATTTTTGGAGTGTAGCCTCGACTCAAGATTTTTTGAGGAATATTTCTAACGTGAACGTCCACTCTATGCAAGTTTTTGACTTCTCTACTCTTTATACAAACTTAGATCAAGGTGCTATCAAGAATAATATTTTTTCCATCCTTGATCTCACATTCAATTCCACTAATCGTAGATACTTGTGTGTAGGATATGAGAAGTCGTTTTTCTCCAAAATCAAATATAAGGGGTATTCTTGTTATGACGTGGACTCTTTTAAGAAGGCTATTGATTTTATAGTGTCTGAAGTCTACATTTCTTTTTCCGGTTACGTGTTCAGACAAATTCGAGGAGTACCAATGGGAGGGAATTGCAGTCCTTTACTTGCCGACTTGTTTCTGTTAAATTGCGAATTTGCTTTTATGAAACAATTGGTTAAAAATAAAAAGTTTGGACTAGCTAAATTATTGTCAAACACTTCGAGATATATAGACGATATATGCGTAATAAATTACAAGCATTTCAATACCTTAATTCCGAAAATTTACCCGATGGAGCTTCTTGCAGATAGAAACGGAGTCAATGACAAAGCCGTTGTTTACCTCGATGTGAGACTCCAATCTAGTAGAGACGGTCTTCGAACCTCAATATATCATAAAGTGGAAGAGTTTGATTTCCCTGTTGTTCTGTTGACATTTCCAGACAGTGCAATACCTTATAACATGGGAATTAATGTATTTGCCGGCCAGGTTTTACGTTATTGTCGCATCTGCTCACATCTTGAAGATCTAATTAAACGAATTAATATGACACTTTTTGTGATGAGCAGCAGAGGATATTGTAAGTCTAAAATGAAGGCATGTACTGAGAAAATCCTAACCGGTCATAACAATTTTCTAGTCAAGTTTGGATATTTCTCAGCCAGGCAGCTGACATCGCAGTGCGCATTTTAAACAATATAATTAACACTATTTTCTTAACATTTTTTTTTATTGGTTATACCATTTCAGTATTTCACACATATATTTTAGTTTGTTTTGGATGTATCCGTCTTTTGCGGTTGTTTTGTTTTTGTTTTTACTATTACTATCAGTATTACTTATTATTACACATATCATTACTGTATTGATTTTAGAATGCCAGCCGCATATAAGTTTATGCGGGGCCCCGCCCGCCTGGGCTTGAGCGTTCAGGTAGAGGGGCCGAAACGCAACCAGGCGGGTACCTGCTGACGACTGGCTATTGTTTTATTTGTTTTAACGTTTGTTCTTTTTTTTTTTTTTTTTTTATCGCTAACTACCCTAGTGTGATGAATGGACTGTGTCGGTTACTGGTCTCCATGGGGTTGACATGGTGATTACTAAGTGTCTATTTATATATAAGTTCCTAATCAATCGAGCCTGAAACTTTGACCAAGGAGATCACTTGTTAAGCGGCCTTGTACGTTCTCGTACACTTAAGGGTGAAGTCCAGCCCGTATAGCGCTATGTTATGGACCCCCGGGTAGGTCCGCCCGGCACGCAATCAGATCCGTCAAGTCTTTGTGCTTAAAGACCTTCATGCATTCATGCATTTGTCGAGGATCACAAGTCAGAGGACCATTAGGGGTAAGGTCCAGCCCCGCTTTAGAAGCGCTGAGTGAAAAATGGACTAGTGGGAAGGTCCTCCACACCGATCTCGTCAAGTTTGGCTCTAAAATGTAGTCCTAGGATAGTCAAAAGTTTGACGCGCCTTGAACGTTTAATGTCTGCCGGTGGGAACGCACCACCTGTCCTCTTAAGGACAAACCTTAAGTCTTATTAACTATAAGTTTATTAAAATTATGAAACATGTAGACATCGTTATGGGAATGTCCCAGCTTCAATTGCTAACACAGTAAGTCTGCAGATGCTGGTGGTTTATGACCCCGCTACTGGACCTCTGCTGGCAGGCGAAAGCCTCACATTCTTATAGCGGTTTATTAATGACATCGGTAGTTGTGTTAGGTCTAAGTACCAATTAGATAGCAAGGATCTAAAGTCCAACCTCTGAAAGGATTCCTTGCTTAGTATGGGGTCCTGGCATTTGAAATATGGATATAATGCAAGCTAAAGTGTATGACGTTAATGCGAAGGAGTGGATAGCGCCCTCCACATGCGTCAGTAGTGTTGATGTCTGTGGCAGCAAAAGATGCCTATGTTGTAAATCTCTTGACACTAATACTACTTTTAAGAGTTTTAGTACCGGCAGACGGTTCGTTTTAAATTATCCTAGTAGTTTCTCGTGTAAGAGTAGGCATGTAATATATTTGATCACATGTCAATCATGTGGGGTCCAGTATGTTGGACAGACAAAACAGCCATTACATTGTAGACTTAATGGGCATCGGCAGTCTGTTCTAAAGAATCATCTCAATACGTATTTAAGTAATCATTTTAATAGTTCTAATCACAGTTGGGATGATGTAAGTATACAAATTATTGACTTTGTCGATGTTCGTAATAAATCTGATACAGAAATTGCCTTCGAGCTTAACAGTAAGGAAGATTTTCATATAAGAACGCTGAACACCTTGCATCCTTTGGGTTTGAATGACAGAGTGTTAGGCGGAGGTTGCGCCTCTCAGAACACTGCAAATTCATTTTCATTTTTTAGTTCTCCTATTAGCAGACGTAAGAGAAGCCATGGCCTTAGGAAGTCGGGTAGAAAGAAATATCCTCCATCTAATAGTTGTGAGGATATTCTCAAGGAGCTTCAAGAGTTGATGAAGAGCAACAAAATAAGACATTTCTATAATTGCTTGAAATCGATTAGTGATAGCATGCTTAAAATTATGTATTCTAGGCTTCTTGATCAGTCGAATGACCTATCTTTCGTTTTGACAACATATGTTCATAGTAAATTATATAGAAACAAGAGGGATAGCTCTACCGAAGACAAAACGCATATAGTGATTCCTTTCAAGTCTCATTTAGTTGACAAACTTCATTTACCTTCTGTATTTAATGATAAAAGTGTCTGTGCTTTAGTTCCAGAAAAAGCGAAACATCTATATCCTCCCAAAGTGTACCATAAGCTTAATAACCCTATTTGTTTGAAATTCTTCAATTATAATAGGTTTCTTAATAGCCTGACAATTCAGGAAGTTGTTGGCATTTTACAGAGCGATTGCAGCTGTGACTCGATGACCAGTTTTGTTTATGAGCCTTATGGGCATGTTTTTACCGGTAATTTAGATATAATAAATGATCCAGGTCTCAGAGCTATATTCGCGTATGGCACTAAACACAGATTGTCTAGGTCAATATCATGGAAATCCATTCAAAAAGAGATCAGCGATTCCATAGATAATCATATATCTCGTGTGTCCAGTCGCCTTCACTTAAAAGTTGATGACTTCTCTATTTGGAAAAACAGGGTCATGATGTTAGTAAAGCACCGCATCTTTCGTTGTAAGAAGTTGGGTGGGAAAGATAATGGCAGCAACGTTTGTGTTGATAAGGAGTTGCAAGATCTCCATAAAAACTTGATAGTCGTTCCTGTCGATAAAGCATCCAACAACTTTAGTTTCATATGTAAAAAGTTCTATCTCAAAATCCTGATGGACGAGCTTGGTTTTGACATAGATTCTTCCACTGCAGTAGGCAATGCAACTTATAAACCTGAGCTTATTTCTGATAAGGAAGTCCTTACTAAACACGTTAAAGATATGAAATCAAACTTTAATATTAATGTTAGTGACAAGGACCTTAAACTACCAAAACTTTTCTGGATTCCAAAATTGCATAAAAATCCTTATAAGTTTAGATTCATTGCCGGAGCCAGAAATTGTACAACTAAAATGTTATCGGTGAATATCAACAAAGGTCTGAAAGTGATAAGAGAAAATTTCCATAGATACTGTGAGTCAATCAGGAGTAATACTGGTTATTCTTATTTTTGGAGTGTAGCCTCGACTCAAGATTTTTTGAGGAATATTTCTAACGTGAACGTCCACTCTATGCAAGTTTTTGACTTCTCTACTCTTTATACAAACTTAGATCAAGGTGCTATCAAGAATAATATTTTTTCCATCCTTGATCTCACATTCAATTCCACTAATCGTAGATACTTGTGTGTAGGATATGAGAAGTCGTTTTTCTCCAAAATCAAATATAAGGGGTATTCTTGTTATGACGTGGACTCTTTTAAGAAGGCTATTGATTTTATAGTGTCTGAAGTCTACATTTCTTTTTCCGGTTACGTGTTCAGACAAATTCGAGGAGTACCAATGGGAGGGAATTGCAGTCCTTTACTTGCCGACTTGTTTCTGTTAAATTGCGAATTTGCTTTTATGAAACAATTGGTTAAAAATAAAAAGTTTGGACTAGCTAAATTATTGTCAAACACTTCGAGATATATAGACGATATATGCGTAATAAATTACAAGCATTTCAATACCTTAATTCCGAAAATTTACCCGATGGAGCTTCTTGCAGATAGAAACGGAGTCAATGACAAAGCCGTTGTTTACCTCGATGTGAGACTCCAATCTAGTAGAGACGGTCTTCGAACCTCAATATATCATAAAGTGGAAGAGTTTGATTTCCCTGTTGTTCTGTTGACATTTCCAGACAGTGCAATACCTTATAACATGGGAATTAATGTATTTGCCGGCCAGGTTTTACGTTATTGTCGCATCTGCTCACATCTTGAAGATCTAATTAAACGAATTAATATGACACTTTTTGTGATGAGCAGCAGAGGATATTGTAAGTCTAAAATGAAGGCATGTACTGAGAAAATCCTAACCGGTCATAACAATTTTCTAGTCAAGTTTGGATATTTCTCAGCCAGGCAGCTGACATCGCAGTGCGCATTTTAAACAATATAATTAACACTATTTTCTTAACATTTTTTTTTATTGGTTATACCATTTCAGTATTTCACACATATATTTTAGTTTGTTTTGGATGTATCCGTCTTTTGCGGTTGTTTTGTTTTTGTTTTTACTATTACTATCAGTATTACTTATTATTACACATATCATTACTGTATTGATTTTAGAATGCCAGCCGCATATAAGTTTATGCGGGGCCCCGCCCGCCTGGGCTTGAGCGTTCAGGTAGAGGGGCCGAAACGCAACCAGGCGGGTACCTGCTGACGACTGGCTATTGTTTTATTTGTTTTAACGTTTGTTCTTTTTTTTTTTTTATCGCTAACTACCCTAGTGTGATGAATGGACTGTGTCAGTTACTGGTCTCCATGGGGTTGACATGGTGATTACTAAGTGTCTATTTATATATAAGTTCCTAATCAATCGAGCCTGAAACTTTGACCAAGGAGATCACTTGTTAAGCGGCCTTGTACGTTCTCGTACACTTAAGGGTGAAGTCCAGCCCGTATAGCGCTATGTTATGGACCCCCGGGTAGGTCCGCCCGGCACGCAATCAGATCCGTCAAGTCTTTGTGCTTAAAGACCTTCATGCATTCATGCATTTGTCGAGGATCACAAGTCAGAGGACCATTAGGGGTAAGGTCCAGCCCCGCTTTAGAAGCGCTGAGTGAAAAATGGACTAGTGGGAAGGTCCTCCACACCGATCTCGTCAAGTTTGGCTCTAAAATGTAGTCCTAGGATAGTCAAAAGTTTGACGCGCCTTGAACGTTTAATGTCTGCCGGTGGGAACGCACCACCTGTCCTCTTAAGGACAAACCTTAAGTCTTATTAACTATAAGTTTATTAAAATTATGAAACATGTAGACATCGTTATGGGAATGTCCCAGCTTCAATTAAAATTTTCAACTTTTTAGCACTACTTATGAAATTTTATAAGTAGTCCATCACTTAGGGCAGGTCAATAGCGACCGAACCTTTTTTGAATCAAGTCAAACGGACTTGTAGAAGCAAAGTTACAAGCCTTTAAAGTTTTGGAGTCTTTTATGGCCTGGAGACGAAGGCCATCTCCTGGCGAACCTCTAAGTCTGACGCCTTAGCTGATATCAGCAATGAAATTTTCTAAGTCGGTTTCTTACAGAAACTCGGAATTTGGAATGTCCGAAGCTATCATCGGAGCTCAGAGAGACGACCTACCTCTGACGATCGTTCTCCTCTAAATGACAAGTCTCTGTCGGTTCCCAGCTTATATAGTGTGTGGCGATCAGCTGATGACGTAATACCCATCATCCAAACACTAAAAATCCGTCTATCTCCGGTTCTAGCACTCCGATTGAGCTGGAAATGCACCATTTCCATGTAGAATTTGACGCTGAATCCGAATCTGGCCTCCGTTTTCCCATCCGATGCTTCGTTTTGAAGCTACAGCCCAAAACGTCCCAAATTCTAACTCTGTCGTTTTTCGCCAATGTCCCAAAATCTTAAATGGCGTCTCACATCTAAACGAAGACAGATAGGAACAAGCCGTTTAATTCACTGAATTTGTCTCACTCTTAGCTTTCAAACGAGCTATCGCACGACAAAATCCGTCCACTGGAAGCCAAAATCGAAGCAAGCTGTCCAGAGGGGGGGGGACGTCAGTGAAATTTCAAAATTTGATGAAAAATGTTTTGGTGACGGTCCCAGGTCGAAATTCCACACTTTGGAAAATTTTCACAATTTTACCCATACAAAGTCACTCTGACACTTAGGATTTTTTCAGGTGAGCGAGCTCCGACCTAAAATCTTGTAACCGCTCTAACTTTTGAATGAAGACAGATAGGAACAAGCCGTTTCTTTCACTGAATTTGTCTCACTCTTAGCTTTCAAACGAGCTATCGCACGACAAAATCCGTCCACTAGAAGCCAAAATCGAAGCAAGCTGTCCAGAGGGGGGGGACGTCAGCGATAATTTTTCCTCTCCGATTGACTTGAAACTCACCATAGCGATGCAGAATTTCACGCTGAATCCGAATCTGACCTCCGTTTTCTCATCCGATGCTTCGTTTTGACGCTACACACCAAAACGTCCCAAATTCTAACTCTGTCGTTTTTCGAAAAATGTTGAAAATTTTTTCTCACCGATTGCCTTGAAACTCACCATACCGATGCAGAATTTCACGCTGAATACGAATCCGACCTCCGTTTTCTCACCCGACCACTCCTTCCACTCGAAACAACCCATTTTACAACCCAACATTCAGCAGATTGCACGAAAAACATCACACACTATAGCCTCAAGACTAATCCTGGCGGTCGCCCAAGTCCACCACGACCGACACTCTATCGTTCCAGAGGGGGGGGACGTCAGCGAACATTTTGTGAACCCACCTGGTCGGCACACCACGACAGACTACAACCTCTGTCGTTCCAGAGGGGGGGGGACTCATACCCGAAGCACCACGGCGGCCGACCACGACACTCTGCCGTTCCAGAGGGGGGGGGGCGCCGGTCGAGTGTTTGTCACTTGCTTACTACTGACGATGATCCCTTATATTGTATGTACCCAAAAAACGTAAGTAGTAATGCTGGAAAAATAGTTTTAGCCGAAAAATGGTGACAAAAGCTGGTGGTTTTTACCAGGTGGTAAAAACCAGGGTGGTTTTTACCGGTCAACCCTGATTTTAAATCTATGTATCAACTTTCCAGATCTATCTATCAAGATTTCCAAAACATCGATCGATATCATTGTATTTGCATGTAAACATGGAAGCTACTGACAATGCACTATGACACTGTAGTCTACCATAGATGTCAATAGAAATACTATAGCAATGTCACTGTAGAGAAATCTATGGCTTCTGATCGGCATTAGATCTTGATAGTCTTGTCGAGTGACTGTGTATGGCTAGCATGTCGGGAGAAGGTCTGTATTACCATGTCATCGACATGTAGAAAGCAACCTTACTAAAAAATGAATAGGTATTCAGTAAATACTGCAGAAGGTACGCCACTCACAGTTTGACCTATGCAGACCTGCCTGCAACGGGATATAATATTTACTCTAACTCACTGGAAGGAGCATAATCTACATAAATATTATCCCACTGATTTCGGGAGATAAATGTTCAGAATCAACGAGTATCAAAAGCTATGCATTCTCCGAGCTGAAGGCCATTTCTTCCTACAAAATTCATGGAATATCAAACTGCTCGCCCCTTCATTATCCACCACAATCACTAACGCGGTGCAGACTTTACAAAAGCTTATCGTGCGGAAGTTTGCTCTTGAACAAATGTCTATGAAATTGGTGTTCCCATATACTGTACATGCAGTAGTATTATGTGTCTAAATTTCCTTAAGTTGGAAAATCATCAATTTAAAAATAACCGATCAAGAACGACTTTATTGCAGATCCATTTTAATACAATGAATTTAATTTCTACAGAATTCTTTGGATGCGAGAGCCAAAATTTTCTAGAAATCAGTCCTTGAAAAATCCTTGTACTTTGCATTTTTCGAATCTGACCTTGGGGGAGTTTGATATGCTTTGAGTATGTGCGGCAGAACATTCATGCACACTTTCGTAATTGAACATGATACAGTATTGAGAGTTGAAACTGCAAACTTGGAGCATATCCGATCCTTCCGTCGACCCTGAAAGAATATTCAAATGCTATCATTGAAAATATACATCATGGTGTCTGCAAAAATACGTATAATTTATTATTAAAATGAAGCCGAAAAATGCTAGTGTCCTCCCGCAGCTTGCACAATTAATCGATTACGACGTAATTGTTCGCAAAACTATACTGCCTGCATTAGCAGGCGCAAGGGAGTGCTGTGAAATCACATACCAGAATATTTTACCAAGAAAATATAGTCACTGTAGAAAATGATACTTCAGTGAAAAATAAATCATTTTTAAGATTAATAGTTAATTCACTTCGTATTGATTTCATTTGAGTATTACTTTTTAGATTTCACCACAAACAGTTTCGTATTTATAAACTAATCAATCTATGCATACAACAACGAGACGTTGCGCTTAACAGTAGGAATTCCTTTCTAATTATGTATGTTCATTGTTTGCATGAAAGCGAATCATGAGACTATTTGCACCCCTCTTACATTTATGGAGATAGTAAGGGGACTGCTCTACACAAATTTCATTCAATTTTTCTAAATATAAACATATTTTAGTTCACTTCATCGCTATCAATGGTCTATTTGCATAATAGTTCAGATGAAATGATGGCATCGTTAATTTGATACTTTAAAATGTAGCCCTACATCTTTATGGAAGACCTGACTGATCCGTTTACTTGATTACAAATATAAGCTCAATATTTCACGACCACAAACTGTAATTTGCATCTGAGTATTAGAGACATGAAACGGTTTGGCACTGGGTCCCCCCGATCAAAATCGGTATTATCCACTCAAAGGTGGGGGTGTCATCAGGCGCCACCTGACTCCTTGTCGCCCAGTTCCTAAAATAAAATGATGTAACAAGTATTTGATTTTCATATGAAACTGATTAGTAATATAATTGATCAAATTTTTCTGGAGGTTCAAATCCATTGATGAAAAGAAAAAACCAAGTTACTTGGTTTTCACTTTATATTAGTAATATACAGAATGGAGTAATTGCAATCATTCAAATGACAATGACATTCCACTTTTGTTCAGATATGTAACTGCACTGCAAACTTTCAAAAGCATCACTTATATTTAAATATGAATAAAAGTACACCAATTATCTACTCAACTAAGGAAATCTCATTTTTTATAATTAATGAATGCTTTGAATATGTGTGGTTAAGTCCAAGAGAAGTTCATCAATCACACAAATATAGAATGGAAGGATCAATTACAAGGGCAGAAAGAACATTAAATGATATGCAGATTAGTAGCGATAAAGTTCGTCCATGATCACCAAACTGGAGTGAATGTTAGAAGAATCAGTTGATGTACCCATCGCTTAAATTACAGGGGAACCAGGAAGTTATTTGAATAACCGTGCATCTCTGAAGTATTCAAAATCAGTTTCAATTAAGTATCGACTTACTGAATATTTGAGCATTTCTTTTGCAATCCACAGGAGGAGTTGTCGGCAGTCATCTCAACTACTGAGGTGCTTCCATCAATAATCTCTGAAAGACTAATGCTGTATTTTACGGAAGGTCGCTTTCAGACAAAGCATTAATTTTCAATTATTCAATACGTGCATTAAAATTCAGGAGTCATACACGAGTCAATTCAGATCTCTTCAAAGTAGTCTCAAGGCTTAGTTAGAATTGACTATTACATGGAAAGGTAACTTGATAAAAATCGTTTGTTAATTCGTACTTATTATAAGTCACCAAATTGTTAGGACTGCTCACATGTGATACGCCTTAGTTCTTTAGCATCATCTTATATCTTACATATCACCTGATTATGGAGCACGCAATTAATATATGAAATGATTATTTCAGGAAAGAGCTACTATAATTCACACTTAACTTTCTGATATTATTGTTCTTTCTCTGATCGCTTTACAAGCATGCCATCTTTCCTCTTTTTCAGATGTGTCAATGTGTAGTGAACTGGCGCTCCTCTTATTCATTCATTGTCAATCAGGCTGAACACAGTGTGTTCAATGTTTGACATCTTGGAAGATAATTTGAAGCGGTGTCGATTCTCGTTGTTGTGATAAGAGTTATGCGGATTGACAGGTTGATCCCCGCTGTCGACGGTATGCCGAGTAGCAGTGGGCGAGGCAAACCGATGATAAGTGCATCAAAGAAATAGAGGAAATGGCTCGTTAAACGTGTTACTTCGAATTTGCAAAATCTCGACTTTTGTAAGTTATGAGATAGAATAGCAGACAAATTTGTGTGTGCCATTGCAGCTTTAGTGTTTGGTTGAAGTACTTTTGGTACTTCTACGTAAAATCTTTTGTACAGTAAATAAGAAATCAGCACACGTGATAGGAACATGCAAAGTATGCGCCTACTTCTTACGGAGTCAGTCTATTCATTAACTAAAATTTCAGTGGAAAAGGAAATAGTTACTTGTTGTGCAAGTATAGTATTCATAATTATCAACATGCTGTAACAGAGCCTTCTCTATAGTTCGTTGATAGGATACCCCAGACTTAACTCGTCAAAAAAAATAAGCTGGTAGTGTATGTTTAATTGAGACTCTCAGTCAACTGCTCGGACAAAAGTAATTACTTATGTGATGTAATACCATTAGCATACCATGTTACTGAGCTTGGATGCAGTGTAGAGAGCTTCCCATTTTTGATGATACATAACGTGGAATTGGTAAATTAGAATGTGTCCGTTACCAGTGTTTTATCCACTCCTAGTGGTTCAGGGGGGAAATTTTCCTTAAGGGTGTTCTGAAAGTTTATGTATCTCATCAGGCAATGAGAAATTGTAATTCCCTATGTACAATATAAATGGGCCTCTATATATGACATGTCATTGATCTGATCTGTTCATGAATACTTCGAAAACATGGCTATATAAGTATGCCTATTTTAGGCCTATAATTTCGAGACGATAGAGAGAGAGAGAATCGTTTATTTGCATGAATTGAAAATCACAGATACATTTAATTTCAAAATAATTAAAAGACAAAGTCAAAACGTCATGTTTGATAGAAATGTTTTTAAATTGTAACTTTTAACTACCTAATCACTTGTTACAGATTAATGATTTCTTCAATGTCTGAAAGTTATTTATTTGATCGCCACTATAATTCACATCAATTAATCATCATCAATTACATTCACATGTACGTATGTACGCGTGTCAGCAGAAGCGATTACATCTCGCTGTAGCGAGAAAGCGAAGGATTACGAATCTTGCTTTGTCTGTGGATAGACAACTCCCGCTCACGAGTGAAGCCGCGGTCTGCAGCCAGCGGAGCGTCAATTAAGCGATTTAAAAGCAAAAGGCAATTTAAAAGGCGATCTTAAAAATTTACAGCTACATCCTACGTCTAGTGTATAATTTTAGTTATGTCTTCCATCATAGAGGGGGGAATTCTGACATTTAGGGGGAAAGTTTCCCCCCAAACAGGACTGGATAAAACACTGGTCCGTTACCAAGTAATAATTATCAAATCACCATTACTTTCCATGCAAGACACTAAATTCTCTTTCCTAATGAGAGAATTGACGAAGGAGATCCATCAAGTTTACGGAGAAACAACTAAGACCAAAGGAAGTAGACAAATTTGCGATGAAGCTGATCTTAAGGAAGCACACGTATTAATGAACAGGCTTAGTGTTGACAATAGTTCGGCACGTGTTAAGTTGCATCGCTTTGCACAGGTAGGTTTATTGCGATGATGTCAGGAATCTAGTGTTGGAATCAGTATATTGCAGATTTTAGGAAAATACTTACAGCGAACTCTGCATCGTCGTCCCAAGCAGACCCTCGGAAAGCAAATGTTTCGATCTCGGATACATAAAATTCCCTGGTACAGGGTTGCCAAACTCGTCCAGAAAAAATCCGGACGCTCTGATGTTATGTCATCAGAGTAAATATAAACATTAATTGCCTTCTATACTTAACTGTGAATGGAAAATAATCATTATGCGTAAGATTGTCATCAATATCATGCGTATCTCTTTTCCTCGTCATTCATAAATGACAGGTGATTTTGAATGAAAAATCGCAGCTTTTATGAACCCGCAATATATTCAATTAACAAATACATCAATAAATCTCAGAAGCCTTGAGAATATTTCACAAATCCTTCTTAAAAATATAGGCATATATACATATATTTTTAAAATATATATGTACAAAGCTATATAAAAATTGATCAGCGCGTCTATGATTTCGTTAAATGATTGAATCAACAAATCTATAAAAATATACATTAGTGCGCCTATGGTTGGGTTATGAATCAACAAATCTATAAAGAATACAACGTTGCATCTGTGATTGCGTTACCAGAAAACAAGTCTACATAATAATACATCACTGATAGACAAATGATCACTATCAATAAAAACACGTCAAGTATAAACAATCTAGCTCACTGAAATCTGTCCATTAAAACAATCCGATAAAAAATTCTTCTTTGGCAAAAACAATTCTTTAAATAGACTAAAAATTTACGTTCATGATTCTTCATCATCACTAGCACTATCGTGCTCATATGATTGGAAGTATCGCCGGGATGAGCTTCGAGCTAAGTCGATGAGGGACTGAGTTACTGAAAAATGTTGTAATCCATCGATATTTTTCAAGTGAGATCGCACTCGCCGGATACCGTTCAGAGTTTCGGGTTGGAGACGATTTCTCTCCTTTGTGACTGCAGCTGCATTTACACTAAATCCTCTTCCCTCAGCAGCATTGTGTGGCTGAAAACAAAGCAATGCCTGCACAGGAACTTTGATCAGCGGATATTTGTGCTTTTCGAATATCTTGCTCCAATAAGCATCTAGCCGTTCTTCTTTGAGTGGCTGAACATCATTGTTGATTGCCAGCTGTTTCCATTCCTCGATTAATGGTTGCATGTCATCAACTTTTATTGTGGGAATGAGACCTGCAAGAAACGTCAAGTTTTTCAATTTTGTTGTCTTGTCCTTATCCGACTGAAACGTGCGGTTTTGTGGACACAGCAATGTCAACTTTCGCCACAAACGCATGTGTTCTTTTTGATCAAGTTTGAGATTGCTCATGGTTGCGTGGAAAGTCTCCAAATAAAAACCCTTCGCTTCGAGTTTGAAATGGGTCATTTCGGCAGACTGCAAATTTTTCAGACATAAACGTTCGGTTCGGTGGCCAATGTCAACGTCTGATGACTGATTTTCAGGGGCCGTGCTTGATGTTGAAATCTTCGACACGACGATGTCTACACAGACAGAAGGCAGCAAAAATCGTCCGCCTAGAGAAACCATCATACCACAAATTCTATACACATACTCCGGCCCAATGGGATCGTCTCTCTGTAAAAATAATTGCATTTCTTGAAATAGGGGAAGTGCTTCCGATAGAAAAAGGAGGTAGATGTCTGTCTTCTTTGATGCAAATGCGCTGCGAAGTCGCTCATACCGATCATTCTTTGCCAAATCTGCCAATCCTTTTTTGGACAAATAGTGGACGAAATAGGTTCGAATATTTGTGCAAATCCAAGAAGTAAACTGTTATGACAACAGCATAGTACATGTATAAAATTACCCAAATTGGACCCTAGTAGTCTGTGAAAAAAGCAGTTTGCAAAAATGATACGGATGAATCAGCTTTAGTCCAAAGCAAGTAGTTGAATGATTTTAGACGGGTAGAGAAATAACTGACGAACATTAGTATGGATTCGATAAAAATCCGGAAATTTGATGGTTTTGACAAAAAATCCGGACTTCAGCAGATTCTGTCAAAAAATCCGGACATCAGCAGATTCTGTCAAAAAATCCGGACAAAATCCGGACGTATGGCAACCCTGCTGGTACAAAACTTGGAATCACCAATTAAAACTGTGCGGGTTGCCGGAGCATCAACGGTTTGGGTCGATATACTACACCTACTAATATGATTGCGAGTTTCACGACGCTGAATGCGGTTCCGACGAGAGCGCCCACCTCTTGTACGGAAATCTGCAGGAGGATCGCCGTTTTCGTCGAGAAAGCGCTTCCTCCTCGAAAGCCGTTTGAAATCAACAGTTGAAGTGCTCATGACTGAAATAGTATTGGAAACAAATCAGAAAAAGTGTTACAGAGCACATGCGTGACTGCAGAATATCAGAAGTATCATGAAGGAAACCTTGAAATATATGAGGCTTCAATCTATTCTTCATATTACATACGCATGCATTCAATTATGTTTCAAAGTTAAGAAAGCGTAATTGTCAAGAATGAAACATTTATGAGAAAATGATGTAGATGAGAAGCCTTCATTAGGAAATGCATGAATAATCCAGCTACTCAACATTTCGCATGCAGCGTGGGACCCAGCAGTGCTCTTCTCTTTGTTAGGGGGTTTAAGCTAGTGATCTTGTATGACTACAATTATACCATATATAAAAGCGTGCACTGACTTTTAGGAAGGGGACCAAGTGCACCAAAAGCAGGTCCGTGACTAAAAGACAATATCGATCAACATTAAGTACATTTCAAAAGTGTATACACTAACTGCACAGTGGACCTGCACATACTGTAAAGTTCTGCATAAATTGTATTTTATATAATTCTGCACAATTTGTGTACTTACTGTACGACAAGTGAAAGCAAATTTTTGATTTATGTAAGTCTCACGAGTAATTTCAATATTGAACTGCCTATTTCAAATCAATAATTGGCTGAACGCTAGAGTTTTGAAAATCCGAAGGAAATAGCTTATCGTTAATTAGCATGAATGTTTAAGCACATGGAGTATGCTATGTTGTTAATGCTTAATGACGCGCAGCACATAAAATTAGTACGTTGCAGTTTCCGTCATGAGCAATATTCATAATCATAGACTCACAGACGATGTAGTGGTATGAAAGATAGTATGACAAGATTCTTTATTTGAAAACAAGATTGATGCCTCCAGAATAACGAAAATAAGGCCAAAATTTCTCGATATTGAATGTTTATTGCCGACGTTTCGGACGTTCGTCCTTTATCAAGGCACAAGAGCAATTCACAAACGTATGGGCATGCGCACACGAATAGAAAAGGCTTATATACAAATTTTTACAATACAGTTGACACAAAAACGATTAGAAGTCAGTCATTTCTATCTTTCTATTATTAAGATCGAGTTCCAAAGATCTGATTTGACGAGATTCGGACAATGTAGTATCAACAGGATCTCTACCTTTGTCAAAAATTTTGTACATCAAAATAATCGGTAGAACCGGTGTGACCTTGATGTTTCTGCAACAAGTGGTCAGAAAGGGCACTGACTTTGTTGCCAGCGTTAATGCTGTTACGATGCTCAGCATAGCGCAAATAAAAAGGGCGGCTACTTTTGCCGATGTAAAATTCTGTACATAATTTGCAGGTAAATTTATAAACGACAAAACGGTCATTGGACCTATAATTATCATTCAGTGCGTTACAGAGACGACAGTTTTATATACTTTTCATTTTTACTTTTATCATTTAGGGCACTAGAGAGAGAGACTTATTTCGTTTACTGATTAGGTTCGATTTTATATCATACTTGTCCATAAGCTTGTGGATTTGCTTGTTAGTCCCATCACTTGCAAAATCTAATGATAAATTAGTTTTGTACTTAGTGTATTGCTTTTTCTTTTTTCTTTTTGTTATTTTTGTCTACGAGAAAATCCTTCTCACTGAAACGGTTACTGCGACAATTATTTTTGAAAGTCTCAATAGCAATATTACTTTTTTCCGGATCGCTACATCTTTTTCGCACATAATTAATGCTGTTTGTGATATAATTTCGCTTGCATGATTAGGCAAGTGACTACTTTTATTTAAGTAAATTCCCGAGTTGCTCCTTTATGTACCATCCATACGAAACTGCATTGTGTTTGACATCAAAACTAATATCCAATAAGTTTGACTTTATCTGAGATCTCTATCGTGAACTGGATGTCATTATGAATTCCACTAAACACTTCCAAAAATTTTTTGCAATTTGTTAAAAAGTATGACTAGAGGTGTCCAACTTTTTGTGTGGGAGACGCTCAGATGATATGCTCGTCATGAGAAACAGAAGACCAATGGAAGCGATCAGTTTAGAGGAAAGCGAGTGCGATACTGCTACCCGCTTCTTCTACTTGGGAGACATATTGGATTCCGATGATGGAACGGAGGCAGCTGTGACTCGGAATGGTGGTCGAACTTTCATAAAGCTAAAACGAATGCGCATTTTCTATCAGGGAAAACTTTTCTCTGATGCAATAAAAGCGGTTTCATTTAAAAATACCATTGTAACTCCAGTAAAATTATGCCCTTAATATACCACTGTACATTAGAATCATCACTTTGAGAATGCAGACATGCAAGAAAATTCGAAGCATAATGAAGGATTACTTTGGTAATTCTGGTAATATTCAAGTGCCTCTCAAGTCCCTGATCACTTAGTTAAAAGTCAGAGCAGTAATACTCTACTCAGATGGATGTACTTGGGTGTTGCCACTCTCTGATAACTAAGCCTACTTGTTATTGCAGGTGTGATAAAAAACGCGGTATTTTTAGTGTATCGCAGCTAAATCATAAAAACAGCCGAAAAAGTTTGTTGCTTGGGTAGTATGGGTAAACTACATCCCTCATTATCTTCAATTCATTGCCGAGTCAAACTTGATGTCTCTCACAAAACAGTGTTGTTAAATGGCTTCAAGATTAAACAATTGCTATTCGTGCCGGAACCACATCGAACCAGTGGAATTATTCTATAAATAGAATAAAGTAGAATAAAGTCTCATGCCACACAACCTCAGATTGTCATGACACAGCTTCTTGTGTATCAGTGATACACATTTCAGTCTAATTAATTCCGCATAGCATGATAATTGAATATCTTATGTAGGGTTTATTTCAATTCTTAAAAAAAGTATTTTCCGAGGACATGGAATTCGTCTATTTTCATAGGAAATATAGGATAGGTAGAGTGCCTGCGCTGCATAATCGCAGTGTACTAGATTCATCGAGGGAGATAAAATTGGCTCAACTGTGAGTAAAAGACATTCACTACGCATACCAAACTGGAATCTTTACAAAGAGCGCGGCGGATGTGGCGCGCCTGGCAAGCCGATCTTGGGTTTTATTTCATTTTGATTTCATTTTCTGATTCTTCCAAATTCGAGCGCGCCAGCAGCGTGATCTGTTCTTAGAATTTCTGAAAACAAGCGCGCCAGATTCGAGGTTGACGCGCCAGGACGCCAGAGTGATGATATATGTTTTCAAATTTTGAAATCCGGCGCACTCATGCATAGACTCCAGTTCGGCTACAAGCTCGGTGACTGCTGCTACAGATGATCTTCAAAATAATGCAACAATTCTCAAACTAGGGAAGCATTCCCTCAGGTCCCCTTGGATGCGCCAGTGTTCCATTTCCAAGTTAAATGAAATCAAGTACGTGAAATGAAAAGATGCAAAAAAAAGTATCAATGTAGATGATCAAATTTCACATTAATCTTGTCGAAAGATGAAAAACTTTTCAAGAGAAATCTGAATGATAACAAACTATCTATCAACTTTATCTCAACGCAATTATGAGAAATGTCAATGAGTAGTTCAACTGTAATTAAAATTTGGAGGCAACCGAACGCTCAATTCGTGTTCTTCGAATGAAAGTTAAAGGAAATGGATTGAAACTATCGAAAATTTAACGTGAATTTCCAAAAGGGATGTTAAGAAAACATGTAGTTAAGTGAAATCCAACACCAGTGATTTTTTGGCACATATCATTGAAAACCCTGGCGCCTAGTTTATATCACAATACTTATGTACTACGGGTAAACTAATATGTTTGTAGCAATTCGATCGAGATCGGAGTCATATCATGTTGATAGGAATCACATTCCAAGCAAATGAAAAGACTTTTGACCGACTATGTGGCAATGGACATTTACAGCATCATTGGTTTGTGGTGAATAATCACATTGTCAGCAAGTAGACTTTCTGTCATTTTCAGCGTTTGGTTAACCATGTTCATTATATTTCGTCAAAAATAGGTGCAATGCAGATCCAAAAGAGTGAATTAAAAAGTGGATGATTCTTCCCTCGGCTACTATCCTACCAAACAACATGGAGAGATGATGAAAAACCTACATTATCCCATTCCTGATTTTGTCTTGCCTTATCCAAAAACTACAACACACATCGTGAATCAATTGAAAATATGCGCCACTATGACAAGGTACACATACACCAACGCGGCAGTTTGCATAGACTACAGCTGTAGGCCAACACGAAGGCAGTGTGGATAGAAACATTTCAATTATGGATATAAGAAAAAATACCGGTACCGTGTTGCATAATAAAATGACATGTTTGTTCTTAGGTGCATGTAGCATCGGGATGATGGAGATGGTGGCATTAAAAATGACAGTAGACAGGCTTTAATAGAAAACATCATAGAAAGTCGGATGATAGACGAAGTGAAAATGATCACCGAATTTTATAAACGTCTTTGAGACAAAGCTAGTCAATATTTCGCGATCTTACAGATTGCATAGTCAGGGCAGTCTGCCCTGATTGCTAATGCGTATTGTGTCTATATATATATATATATATATATATATATATATATATATATATATATATATATATATATATATATATACTTATCTCCTGTCTCAGCTCCACTAAAAAAGTCGAATTTTTCAAATGCGGAGTTGAGTATGAAGATCAACTCGAGAGGTGCCAAAACTTCGGCTCAACCTTGGAAATGCACTAAAATACATCGGGTTGATGATTGGAGCTCATGAAACATCACTTGTTCTGAATATTTGACATTTTTCCTAAAGGCAAAAATCGCAGATTGCCACTTTATTTGGCAAAATTGGACGATGAAATTTTGTGGAACATCGCATTTTCTACCAATGTTCATGCTCCTATAACATTTTTTCACCGAAAGTGTCATCAGAAGAAATTCATAAAATAATATATATCGAAGATTATATATATCTCCGATTTTCAACCAAGAAAATAGGGTTGTCGGGCATACTAGAATAAGCGAGAAATATGGATGAGGGTCGACAAGATCGTCCAAATTTTTTTTGAGTTTATGACGTAATATTATGTATCATTAGGCGCAGAAACCGAACATGTAGCTCGTTTTGCAATCTGAGCATGACAAATGGTCCTAATCATGACTTGAAATCGAAAATTTTGTATATAAATCCTGTCTCTGCACCATCAAGATGTAATATTTTTGCATATTTCTCCAAAACAATGGTTCTGTTGTTGAGTTCGGAAGTGCACATCAATAATAGCATAGTTTGGGCAGATATAGCCAGATTTTTTAGCTAGTATGGTGAACTATTCTCCTCTGTACATTGAAAAAACACTAAAAGGAAGGGATACATTAGTTTTTTAAAAAAATGGGAGTACGGATGTACTGAAGGGTTGCATTGACCGCGAATCAGTCAAAACATCTGCAACATTGTCTGAAGGATCAATCTTATACAAAAAAGAGTCTTCATCAGCCGACTGATTTCATTTAGTGGATATTATGTAAAAATTATATATATTTACCGTGTTCTCTGCACCACTTTGCATCAAAATGGTAAAAATTTATTTCTGGAAAGTTTGTTTCCACATCAGCTTGATCCATGGATTGCCACAATTATATTTTTAAGTAATCATGTCAATTATTTTGCTCTTAATTTGACAAACAGAAAGATAAACAAAATATCCGAGTTTAGTGTGTTGGACAATAAAATCGAGAACATCAATACATGGAGCCCAAAGGCAATATGAAGATAAACTACATTGATTTGGGAGTAAATGTGCATATCTAGGAAAGCCAATTGTTGCTTCACTTCCTTTCCAACGAAAAAAACGCTCTTTGGAAGCATTGTCAGATTTACACTGTGTTTGTTTAAATTTTATACAAATTTATTACAAAGCCGTTTTGCTTATTTAAATTTTCGCAAATGTAATATAACGAGATATAACGAGTGTTTATCTGGACAAAGGTGACTAATCTGGAGCCAATTTGAACAAAGAGTTCACTTTCGTTTAGGTCTGCGTGCGGGTTGCACGCAGAACTAGGTCTCAGATGGTTAATCTGAGTATGCTCTGTTGAGAGCTTTTCCTTTTATTCTTCCCTTTGTACATAGACTCGAGTCATCTTCCCGACTTATATTAGTGGTTCTTCCCTTGTGAATATTCCCAGAGTGAATTAGGGATGTCTTCCCTAATGTTGTACTGATGTCACGTTGTGGATAATGCCTTGTGGTGAGTTACCAGAGCTGCCGGGCTCAATCAATGTAAATAAGCTATTAACAGTTAGCCTATTATGTATTAACCCTTTGTTAGAATGCATGTATTAAGCCAATAGGGTCCTCACGCTACCTACCTCAGGATCCGTTCATTACAACTGGTGGCAGCGCTGTTAAGAACGCTATATTGGTGCTCTTATTGATAGAATTCACGCTTCTTAGAAAATTCACGCTTTGTTAGAAATAGGCTACTTACTAAAGCCCGGCAGCATTAATAGAAAGGCTATTATCACGGTTTTTCTCTGGCGGAGCCGGAGACGGTATATAGGCCACGTAGTACTCGTTTTCTTTCCAGTTGAGGTATTTCTGAAGTCGCTTGTTCAGATTTTGAGTCAGAGGAGAATTTTGAGGCTAACTGAATGTGTGTCAAGAGATTTGGCACTACCGAGTTAAGCTGCGACCCATGTTGAGGACAGGGATCCCAACAAAGCCTGGAATGGCAAAAATATGTCGAGTTAACTGCGGTTTTCCCTTGCGCTGAGGCGTGTGAGTATTGTGTTGCGGTATGTGATCCGACAACGTCCCGGAAATCAGCCAAAAGTAAATGTCAATTCTGCTCAATTTTGATCGAAGTTTTTCCGACCGGCTACATTCTTGAGACCGCCGAGATTTTAAGCTTGCAGACCCATCGTTGGCGATACCAGATTGGGCTCCTGCAACTCCGGTCATAAGAGTTTGCTATAGAATTCAAGTCAGGTACGGATCCGACAATCAGATGAATACCCTTCAATGGTGTGAATTACGGTTGAAACCTCTGAGTACTGGCCTTGGTCCCCTTATTGTGATCGGGACGATCACTGTGAAAGAGGGGGAGGTAGTGTAATATAACGAGATATAACGAGTGTTTATCTGGACAAAGGTGACTAATCTGGAGCCAATTTGAACAAAGAGTTCACTTTCGTTTAGGTCTGCGTGCGGGTTGCACGCAGAACTAGGTCTCAGATGGTTAATCTGAGTATGCTCTGTTGAGAGCTTTTCCTTTTATTCTTCCCTTTGTACATAGACTCGAGTCATCTTCCCGACTTATATTAGTGGTTCTTCCCTTGTGAATATTCCCAGAGTGAATTAGGGATGTCTTCCCTAATGTTGTACTGATGTCACGTTGTGGATAATGCCTTGTGGTGAGTTACCAGAGCTGCCGGGCTCAATCAATGTAAATAAGCTATTAACAGTTAGCCTATTATGTATTAACCCTTTGTTAGAATGCATGTATTAAGCCAATAGGGTCCTCACGCTACCTACCTCAGGATCCGTTCATTACACAAATATTTAGCACCATGTGTGCTAAAGTGACAGATCTCTTATATGATACCTTTCCCTTGCTGTTGCTCATTCTCTAATCTATCAATGTAAATAGTTGCTGTGTCAAGTTGACAAAGAACTCATGCTTTATCTAAAATAATACTGAAATACAGCGTGACTGGTGAGTCAAATCCGATTGTACGCAATTAGGAAAATATGCAAAAAGTCATAACTCAGTATTTCCTTTTACGTTCAGAACATGTCATCACGTCATGTTGGATGCCTTTTCCAATGGCAATGTAAAATTCAACTCATTCTGTCATGTAGTCGACCTATTTACTGCTGCAGTATCAAATGAAAGAATAGAATTAGAAGACACTAAAATACAATCAGTCACAACCACTTCATGAGATAATGGTGAACAGTCTTGCAAAGTTGGAGGTGAAATGTTCAGTCTCTGGTTGTGAGAGCAATGAAAGGGTCCAAACATGAATTCCCATGAAGTGTGCCATTATATTCTTTCACAACTATTTGATCGAGAGGCTGAATCAGCAGGGTTGTCGGTGGACATGGTAGTCCAGCACAATCCCAAGAGGAATTTCCACTGGGATCTTAACCCAACTCCAAGCAAGAATCCTAGCATCAAAAATGTTGTCAATGATGCTTCTACAGTGATTGTATTGGTTGTCTAAAAACATGGGCCTATAACCCAGCCTACATGCAGGCCTCGGTGTAGACCTACATTCCTACTTCTAGACCTACATTTCAGAGAATTGAGAGGTTCCTTTAATTTTGTTCTAAATTTAACTAAGGACATGTGTCGCAGCCCATCATATGGAATAGGAGATACAGTAATATCAATTTATACATCAATTATATATGCATGTTCAATTGTTGAATCACACGTGTACACTTGTGCGGTGTTTATTTACCTAACCGTCGAAAGTCCTCTGACACGTCCTCACAAGCCAGGCATCGTAGCTTTTGTACTCTATCTTATTTTGTAAATGCAAATAGATTAGATTTTTCTGTTTTGAGATTTGTATGTAAAACAATATTTGATACATACGCTCGTACAATGTTGGACCTTCATGGTAGTGTTGACATCTTCTTTCTGCTATTCACTTTTGGCTACCCATTAAACGGACCAGACACGCAAAAGTGCTTACGACTGTGAAACCTTGTCGTTAGATAATTCGTGAGAGAGAACATATTTCCTAAGAACTCTCATGAAAGCAGTTGAATTGAAAACAATTGACTTTTTCAACCCATAGGCCTATACTTCGAAGACTTGTATTTCTTAAGTTATTTCATAATTCGCTTTTACATTTTTCCTTAAATTCACTGTTCACTTCGTGTGAGTTTGGTTTGTCTGCTGTTGCATGTAATTGGCATTGCTGCATGCCACGTGTCTAATAAAATGTAATTACGAGTAAATGTAACTTTGGGTGATAACGGAAAATAGAAGAAATTACATGCTTTTAAAGGAAATGTACTTGAAAGGAATAAGATGAGCCTTCTAAAATTGCTCATTTGATGATAGGTCTGCATGTTATACTCCCAGATTACATTGTAGTGATAATCTTCTCAGCTGCTGTATCAGCGCATTTCGATTTATGAAAAGCTCAAGCAAGTGGACGTATATCATCAGCAGGCGTTTGTAGAATTTGTTCTGTAACTAGAGAAGCGTTTCCTAGTTGCACTCCAGTTCTTTCATATGTTACCAAACGTATAGGTTACCTGTTCGTTCTCTCAAAGTACACGAATGTTAGCACTATCTCAAATTTGGCCTACTCGAAAGTAATGGAAACACCACTCGTGACTCTGTTGACATGTGTATGATTGCAAAAGCCTTTGTCTTTACCGATGCCTACAGACGAGGTTTCACATTACAGAAAATTAAGATTATCACCACTGAATCGGGCCTTTGATCAGCTCTCATTTTTTCGACAACATTTGGCACAATTTCATTCAGCTTACACTTCTACCTGATATTGCGCTATTTGTTGGATGAAGCAATGTTTTCTGCGGTCAACAACAGACAACTTTTAAAAATATATTTTGTTGCATTAATGCTGGGGAGTTTTCAAGTTTGGATTTAAAAGAATGCTTGTCTAATCAGCTCCGAGAATATGTACCGTAATTTCCGGCCTATAAGGCGCACAAGCCGAGTTTTAGGTAATTTCGTATTTTGACAACAGATAAGGCGCGCTTCGTGGATAAGGGGCACATATGTAGTTACAGATATTATCGTAACCAGTAGGAAATAATGTTTGTTAGAAATACTGGTACTACCGGCAGTTAAGAAAAAGCAACAACTTCTTTTAAGTAGACAATTTGATTTAATAGGTCTATCTGAAAAATTACATAAGATTGTGATCGTTATGATAGCTTGGTCTGAAAAATATTCCAAAATTAAATGTTCAGTTAAACAACTGGGCATATAAACAACTAACAAAATCAGTCATGCCAGTATTCTTGACTCACTCAACACAACACTCGGAAAATCCTGAGAAGTCGGAGTCTTATGTGTCGGAGATAAACAATTGCTGTAGGTGGGAACGTCATTGTTCGCTTCAGTGTCTGAACCTTAAAAATCTATTTTGACCATAGACAAGGCGCACTCCGTAGATAAGGCGCACTAGCTGTTTTCGAGTAAAAAAAGTCGCGCCTTATAGGCCGGAAATTACAGTACCCATCTTTTCAATGGCAGGCTTCAAATTTGTAACATTCCCATGCTCAGGTATTGGTTGAGTCATCATTTCCCTCACTTGAGATCAGAAGATTTTTAATATCAGATCAGAGGAGGACTTCTCTCGTCCGCACCAGTTGACAATAAACTAAAACATTTTCCTGACGCCTGCGTCCGACAAATGGATCAACAGGAGCAGCTCATCAATGATGACACGACAGTGAGTGATAAGAGGGACAACAACATGATATCTCAAAATAACAAAACAGACCATCACCCATTACTTCATTTATTTAAGCAAACCACACTGTTTTCTAAACCAAGTGTCCCTGCTGACCAAGTAAATCAATTTAGAAATTAGTTATCAATTTGCGATTACATTTGATGAGAATAGTCTATACAAAACACGCAGGAATTTTTGTGCTGTGCAACGATTTAGGAAACGGTCTGTATAAAAAAACCTTAAAGCATCCTTAATAATAATAGATTCTTTATTTACTGAGGATGACATTGGTAGCATGAATCAATCAATAAATCCGTAAAACAAATCATTGATTACAAAAATCTCTGCAGAACTTGTTCGAAGTAGGTACTTGCACATATGCATAGTTGGCCTATTCGTTCTCGTAATCGAGAACCCTTTTCACTGCCTCCCCAGATATTGTACGGTCTGCATTTCCCGAAGTCAACAGAGATTTCAACGGATGTTGTACTCGTTCCTGATATTGGAGGTACACCAGGGCTCATACTAGGTCTGGGTATATATGCGTCGACGGTAAGGGAAATTTGTTATTCCAGTTTCACTAAATATTGTCTAAATCCGCGCTGGATCCAGGGATTGATGGAATTCTGTTTGCTGCCTCTTTCAGTTGAGGAATTTTGTTAGTTGCTTAGTTTCTTCAGAATAATGTGGGGTGCGGTCTCTGCTGGGCTTGTCCAAGAGAGTAAAGGTCCGGACGGCGACGTTTTTGACAAAACAATTCTGATACGCAAAATCAAATTTCGCAGCTCTACTAACGACTTCAATTAAAGTTATACAAGGTAATTAAAACTCCCCTTTTCAGTTTAGGCCAATATAATCAAGTTAAAGTTAAAAATATGGCAGACAGGCCTTCGGCGTCCAGCGCCTTCAACGGTCGATGTTTGGATGGCCATCCAACAACTTTTAACTTTAACTTGATTATATTGGCCTAAACTGAAAAGGGGAGTTTTAATTACATTGTATAACTTTCTCAGAAAGATGATCTCCCGTCACCTGGTCAACTACAACTTCAATTAAAATTAGGTTTACGTTCACTCCCACTTAATATTTCTCTAAGAAAAATTTCCAAGAATTTTCGATTCAATCTGAGACCTCAATACCTATTTCTAAATCCGAACGTGGTACCAAGAGTTTCTTTATTTTCATTATTTTCCGCTTTTCCGAAAATCATTCTCCATTTCTCATTTTTCCACTTCATCCTTTATTCCCTCCTTATTTTTAAATTATCATTCCTTTTACAAATTTCGCTGAATTTTTTTCATCTTCCCGGTAATTTCACAATTGCATGCATTTACGTCAATAGATCAGAAAGAAATAACGATGTGCGATAGTCTGAATCACAAGTTTCAAATGAATGTAAACTTGATTTCGATGATGGAATGAAAGAGGAAAACAAAACCACAAATTCATTTAGGCTTATTCCTAATAAGGTGTAGACCTGAAGAAAAAATTAAGCCTATAGTGATCTATAGATGTCATTGTATTATTTTAACATCGTGCTTCCAAAACATGCCTATTAATTATCAATTGAAGCACCTTTCAGTAATAAAGAATAAATTCCTTCCATAACGGGCTAATATGCAACATATGCTCATAGATTTTTCTTAATTTTTGTATGTCATTTCTTTCGTGGACAAGACCTGGTAGTGCTAGCTTATTTAATTTTTGGTGGCCCAATCCCAATGGGAATCCCAATACCCAACGGGAAGCCTGTGAATCAGTCATGCTTTATGAAATAAATGTAGTGAGTGTGATAGTTAAGTTAGAGCTGAATTGCTAAAGAAAGTTTTTTAATTTTTAGTTTACAAAAAGGCCGAATAAATAATGCAACTATGGCCTTTATTTAAAATTCGAATGTGTTTTACTCAACTTAGAGGGATGTTTTGTAATTGCAAGTTAATCAGCGGATTTACAATTCCAAAAAGGTTTCAAATTCACCATTCATCGGCAATCAGTGTATTTGTGTCGGAGTGTAAAGCTCCACTCCAGTGCTTCGGGAGTAAGCATACAAACATTGACTACGTGATCCATGCTACACTGCATCTGTACGTGTAGGAACAGCAAAGAGGGGTTTAATATTCACGGAGGCATTGTCTGTAATAAATGGTGGTATTTTTGCTGTAAATACAACGAGAGATGCTACCACAAGAAGTGGTGCCGGAACAGGTGCTACCGACGGTTTGCATCAGGCATCTGCTTATAACTTCGCAGTGAACACTCCTCCTCGAAAGCGGAGAAAATGTTTCAACGCGGCTATCTGCCGAATGGACGATATTTAAAGATTAACTTTGTTATTTGGTAAACTCAACATAAAATGTAGATTCCCAATTCATACTTTTATAAATCAGCCGACCTATTTTCTTAGTGAAGACAAACTTTCAGAAGATAGTATTTAAACGTACATTTTAAACAATTCCCATATCATATCTCATTCGAAATGATGTCAGTTTAGAGGTATTTATGTACAACAACATTGAAATCGAAGGCAAAGCATCACATAATTAAAATTATGATATTGTGCTATTGTGATTAGAATGTTAGAAAAAGTGTCAAGTATTAAAATGCAAAAGTTCCATGCAGATCTTCTTTGATTCGGCCTTACAGCAAACTTGTTTTCTTTAGTTTGTAGATAGTTATCATTCCATCGCTCATTTTATAGTTACTTAAAAAAAGAAGATTTGATTTAATTTGATAATATTGCCATGGTAAATGCTTTCATGTAGGTGACTTTATCGGAATGCTAAGTAGTTGCGTGAGTCTGAACAGAATTCGTTTACATGTGGTGCAGAGACAGGACAAAAAGGTGCAGAGACATGGAATACTGGAGCAGAGACAGGAGTTGTTTCAAAAAGAATCCGTTTTGGTGGTGCAGAGACATGATATATGGTGCAGAGACATGGGGTTTTGGAGCACAGACAGTATGTTGTGGAGCAGAGACAGGGGTGAATGGTGCAGAGACAGGACTTAGATATATGAATTTCTTGAAAATTGGAGCAGAGACAGGGGATGTGGTGCAGAGACAGGACATGTGAGTGGTGCTGAGACAGGATATATATATAGGCAATATGAAATATATATAATGTTAATATATATTCAGCTGCGCACACTTGTGAAATGACCACAAAGTGAAGCAAAAACGGCATACAATGATACTGACATGAAAGAGATAAGTTGCTTTGATTCACACACGTTCACCATAATGCAACTAAGTTCACTAACATTCATCAATTTTCAACGATGCGAATAGGCATGTTGTTTTCCAGATAATTCATAATGTGTTTACTTGGCAACATGCATAAATTTGACTAGAAATAATTAAGAGCCACAGAGAATCTGATCACATAAAAACGTACGCATAAAAACAGCAACTGTGAAGATGTATGTGCAATTCGTGTCTTCTGTATGCTGGAACAGTCCAGCACTTGCATGCGGAAGAGCTTTTTATGGAGCAGCACAGTACAAGAATTTGGAGACCAGTTGTGCACACGGCTGTCAGATTGAATTAATTCATCTGATGACATGGTCAACCAGATTTGTTGTGCGCAATCTATTGGTATATTGGTGTGATCATTGATCAAGACTTCTGTACAATCGCGTCTCATGCTTCACACTTACCTGTACGAAATGCTATTAGTATTATCATATTCATCACAGCGGTGAAAAATATGGACTTCCATTGAAAGATGTGAGTGGTAAAAACTCCGACCAATCAGACCAGAGCAACTAAAATTGTTTGAGCACATTCAATTTATTGCAATTTGTGTTGATTTAATAATTTGTGCAATTTTAAACAAGATTAATATTTAATCTCATATTTATTATTTATTTGATTGATGACTAGACAGACATAATATTTAATTATTCTAATCTAGTAAATGATAACAGAAATGAGAAAAAAGAGCGCTTAATTCGATTTGGCGAATTTTTCGAAATCAGTTTTGGAATGGACTTGCGTCGCAAAATTAAACTCTTCCAATCGTTCTCCGTAGATATTTGGCCTCATAGATATGTGTACGAACTGATAGATTTCTTGGTAAGTGTACGTTACAGTCAGATCGCTTGGTTAGTGCATTTATTGATGGGGCAATATATTCTATCTTGGACAATTTTGAAAATGTGTAACCATAGAATTCAAGTTTTGAGTAGTTTCAGTTTATGTGATTTTGCGTAATTGTGAGGTTGTGTGTCAACGCATTGTGGTAAGTGCGGAATTGCATATTTTGTAAACAAGTGTCACCCATTGACTTTCGGAGGCAATAAACAATAACTTAAACGTTAATTTGGTTCTCACAAGCTAGCCGGGCAACGAATTGTATTGAGTATGAAGGCCATTAAAAAGATTGTTGAGTTTAGTGGGGATGGAGATTGTGAGAGGTGGTTGGACCGTTTCGAGCAGGCGATTGAAATAGATGAATTACAAGATAAAGAGGGGAAGATTTTAACAATGAATTTGTCAGGTGCCGCGTATGACACATGGAAGAACTTGCCAGATGCTGATAAATACAATGCAACAGCTATTAAGAATGCGTTACGATGTGCTTTCGGGCTGCGACGCGTGGACGCTTGGAGAACTGCAGTGAGTACAAGGGCTATAATTGGTGATTCACTTGATGTTGTGGGGGAGAGAATAAGGAACATGGTTAATGTTGCTAGTAGGGAAGGTGGAAGTAAAAATCCTATGGATTATGTCAGCGGCCTTTTATTACTGGAAGCTTTGCCGCAGAATGTCAGGGACCAGGTTAAAATGCACGTGGGTGACGAAATAAGTTATGCTGAGGTTTTGTGTGCTTCGAAGAAAATCTGGTCTAATAAGCCGGAATTTTCTGCGTGTGCTAGTGTTGGTAGGCCTGTCAGTATGAACCATGATCTGAGGATCCAGGATTCAAATACCGGTAGTAATTTCCAACAGCGTAGGGCCTTAGGTGTTTTGGTTGCAATCGCATCGGTCATCTACGGAAAGATTGTCAAATTACTTGCTTTCGCTGCGGTCAGAAAGGTCACTACCAAAGCAACTGCTCTTCTACGACTGCGGTTCCTTTAAATGACGTGCCGGGGGCAGCGCAACAAATGCAAGCAGTTGCCCCCCAGCAATCGAAGGGAATGGTACCGGCATCGCAACCTCGTCTCTAAGCTTGACTGATTGGCAGACACATTTGGGGAAGGTGAACGGTCATCTACGGAAAGATTGTCAAATTACTTGCTTTCGCTGCGGTCAGCAAGGTCACTACCAAAGCAACTGCTCTTCTACGACTGCGGTTCCTTTAAACGACGTAAATTTACTCCTTTTTACTCGTCTGTAAAATTTTGATCGACACAGGCAGCACTTTTTCTTTGCTGGATTCTAACTTTGCCGTTGAGTTGCGTGTTCCGATTGAGAGGTTAAGTTTTCCGGTAAGTTTGGAAATAATGGACTGTACCAAGATCGAATCGAGGGGTAAGACAAAACTTGAACAGGTAGTAATGGGAACGAACGAAGTGAATGTTGGTCCGGTGGAGGTGTTTATAGTGGATAGGCTGCCACTTGGGGTAGAGATGATAGTGGGTTTCGACGTTGTACTGCAGAATGGACTATACATACCTGGAAGTAGCTCGGGCAAGTTAATTGAATTGGATGTTACGAGTGATCGCTTTTTTGATAACTATTCTGATTTGAAAACTGCCTGTGTTGCACATAATCTAGCTGAACGAGTATTGCCAGACAAGCCAAAAGGAGAGAATAGGCCCATCGAGATTGCTGATAATGACTTCGAGACGGTTTACAACGATCAGATATGGACGGTACGTTGGAAATGGAAGAATGGTCCTCCATCAGATAGACGACGTGGTAACTACAAAGTACCAGAGGAAGTCAAGGATGCCTTTGCTAAAGAGATTGAAGAGTGGATTTCGGATGGAATTTTGATACCTTGGGATGCTGATAGGGATGGTGAGGTGAGGAATGTTTTGCCTCTGATGAGTGTGCGACAGGAGAAGGGGTAAACCACGAAGGTGAGGCCTGTGCTTGATTTCAGGTATTTGAATGATCACATCGTGAGTCGTCCAGGATTTTCAACACCACTCTGTCAAGACAGAATTAGAGAATGGAGGAAGTTTGGGCCGGACTGTTCCATAGTTGATCTTAAGAAGGCATACCTGCAGATCAGGATTCATCAGTCGCTTTGGAAGTTTCAGGGAGTGAAGTGGAGAGATAAGATGTTCGTGCTGACACGCTTGGGGTTTGGTTTAAACATTGCGCCAAAAGTAATGACGAAAATTGTTGAACATGTGTTGACTGATAATGATAGATTGAAGTCAGGTACCAGTAGCTACATTGATGACATCTTTGTAAATGAGAAGGTAGTGCCAGTTGAGGAAGTCGTTCAGGTCCTGAACAACTATGGATTGAAGACGAAGCCAGCGGAGCGCCTCGGAGGTGAGAATGTCAGGGTATTGGGTCTTCGGGTCGATCGGCACTTTGGATGGAAACGAGATGGGGTGTTGCCGAACGTTCATGGAAATAAGTTGACAAGAAGACAGGTTCACAAGGTGATTGGTGAGTGGCTGGGGCATTTTCCGGTTTGTGGTTGGTTGCGCGTGATATGTGGCTATCTTCAACGACTGACTGCGAAGGAAAAGGTAGGTTGGGATGAACTTGTTAGCGACGATATCATGAACAAGGTTTTGGAAGTTTCCGAACGTTTAAAATTGGGTGACGATCCTGTACGCGGCAAATGGGTGGTTCCTACTGATGGCAAGGTGGATATTTGGACGGATGCGAGTAATATTGCTATGGGGATTGTGATGACCATCAACGGTAATGTAGTCGAAGATGCAGCATGGTTAAGAAAGGAATCCGACACTTCTCACATCAACACGAGCTAATTGGATGCTGCGATAAGGGGAGTAAACATGGCGATCAGGTGGAGCTGCAAAACATTTACGATTAAGACTGACTCGGCAACTGTTCGCGGATGGCTAAATTCTGCTTTTCTGGGTACACACAATGTTCGTACGCATGCACTGTCAGAAATGTTAATACGTCGTCGCATTGACATCTTGCGAGAACTTCGTGAACTTGAGGGTCTTAATGTGACTGTTCTCCTTGTTCCTTCAAACGACAATTTGGCGGATCAGTTAACAAGGGTGCCAAGATTGGTTATTTACTAAAGGGTAAGATTTGGATAAGGAGGAACCTCATGTGGGAGTGGTAATGGTTTCTGGATCGATTGGTGATATGGAAAACTCTGTTAGGAAAATTCATGAGCGACATCATCTCGGAGTTGATCGAACGCTGCAAGTGGCCAAGGAGGAGTTTGGTGATTCAGTGAAGAGGAGTGTGGTTGAAGAAGTCGTGAAAGGGTGTGATAGATGTGCAAGGATTTGTCCTATGACAAACCCACATTATAGAAAGGGGAAACTGTCAACGAATGGAGTATGGAAGAGAGTTTCTTGTGACATCACACATGTGGGAGCTACTCCGTATTTGACGGTGATAGACAACGGGTCTCGTTTTTGTATTTGGAGATGTTTAACCAATGAAAGTGCTGCTGAAGTCTGTCGACAATTTCTGGAAATTTTTTCTGAATTTGGTCCACCCGAGGCATTATTGTCGGACAATGGGACAGTTTTCAGGAGTGCGGAGTTCAGGAAGGTTATGGAGTTGTGGAGTGTAAAGCAGGAGTATTCGTGTGCTTATAGGCCGCAGGGTAATGGAATATCCGAAAGGAATCACCGTACCATCAAAACTATGGCAGCAAGATCGGGCAATTCTATCAATGAATGTGTCTTTTGGTTCAACGCGACCAGCGGTCAAGGGAAGATTTCGCCGTATCAATTGATGTTTCACGCCAATGCCAAAATGCCAGGAATCAATAACAACAGGAAAATGGATTGTGATATTGTCAGAGGTTTTGGAGATCGCGCCGACTGTGTTGATGAAATGCTATGCGACAATCCTTTCAGTATTGGGGAATTGGTCTATTTACGTACAGATGGACATTGTGATTCAGAGTGGAGCGGACCGTTCCGTGTTACTGGGATCAACTCATCAGTATCGGTTGAAGTGAACAACGATGGTATAGCACGACACGTGAGCCATATCAAGGGCGTTCCCCGTCAAATCCAAGAAAGCAGAATAACATCGAGCAGTGAATCGGACTCTGAGAATGACTCTGTGACCTATAGTGATCCAAATGCTGTAATGCATGCTCCGTTACCGACACAATCGTCTTCAGAAAGTGAGAGTATTGATCAATTACCGAATGAACAACGTATGTCACGACGACGAAGTACTCGGACTAGACGTCAAC
This sequence comes from Prostheceraeus crozeri, assembly GCA_907163375.1. Taxonomy (NCBI): domain Eukaryota; kingdom Metazoa; phylum Platyhelminthes; order Polycladida; family Euryleptidae; genus Prostheceraeus; species Prostheceraeus crozeri. The sequence goes on along the minus strand of CAJQUW010014204.1, from coordinate 21,064 downwards.
CCGCTTATCTACGTGATTATATTACTACTTAATGATTTCGGATATTTAGTGATTCATAGATCACGGGGGAGTGTAGAATAATGATTTCGGATATTTAGTGTTTTGTTTATATGAACTATTTTAATGTTAGATGTACATGTGTAAATATTTGATGTATCGTTTCGAGAGCCAATCGTTCTCCGTAGATATTTGGCCTCATAGATATGTGTACGAACTGATAGATTTCTTGGTAAGTGTATGTTACAGTCAGATCGCTTGGTTAGTGCATTTATTGATGGGGCAATATATTCTATCTTGGACAATTTTGAAAATGTGTAACCATAGAATTCAAGTTTTGAGTAGTTTCAGTTTATGTGATTTTGCGTAATTGTGAGGTTGTGTGTCAACGCATTGTGGTAAGTGCGGAATTGCATATTTTGTAAACAAGTGTCACCCATTGACTTTCGGAGGCAATAAACAATAACTTTGTGATGATGTAAACTCGGTATGTGACGGAACGTAGTAAAATCCAAACGAGGTAAACAAAAGCACATGCTTACCGATTCAAATTCGCGCTTTAAAATATAATACTCATGTATTTCCTCATAACACATTACATATTTACCATATGTGTAGTCTCATTAATTAATTCGTTTCTCAATTTAGTAAAAAAAGAAAACAACTTTTTGTTATAATTACACTTTATGATTACAAAAATATTTATTTAAATAATGTAACAGTTTTATGCGTTTTATGGTCTTTTACTGTGTCATTATCTCATGAACTTTTATTGGGCGCAGATTTTAAAAATGTGAGTGCTGTTCGGCCTGAGTTTTTGTTGTGCTGATCTGGTTCGGACGCAAGCCGGCCAGTCGTGATCAAGTCATCAAAGGCTAACTATATGTGTTCGTTTCCATCCACAGTGGAATCCGAGTATAATAGAGACGCGGCTTCGGACGCGGAAGAGGGTCTTCGCCTCTTACGTCTAGACGGCAAGAGCCGTCCTACTGAGTCCTCCAGTGGTACGTCTGGCGTTGGCGAGAGCCGGCAGCTAAAAAGATTGTCGTGGGCAGAAGAGAAGGAGGCGCGAGAGCAGCAGCGAGCGCGGACATCCGAGAGGGTAAGTTGTTGCAGTTCGTCAAACGTATTTGACCGCGGAACTAGGCCAGTTACAATATGAAAGAAATCAGCTGTTCCATAGTTCCAGGCGATAATGGTTTTATCTAACGAAGAGAAACAGAAATTATTTGCGCAGAATAATGCACGATTTCTGAAAGTTCAACATGTCTTTCTCAATAAAGACATGTACAAAAGAAAAGTTGACGGGATCTGTAACCCTAAGGATGGAGATTTTTATGTTATTGAAATTGGCGAAGGGATTTTCAAAGCTAAGTTCGGTATGTTACCAAGTTTCGTGAAATATATAAATAGTGCTGTTTCACTAACCAGAGCATGTCTCAGTTGTTCTGGTTTTTCAATGTAAATACATTTTAACTCATCATAACCTAAACAACTGTCACATTCACCCAGGCCACTGATGCACCAGTGTTCCTCAACCACTCCGTGATCTCCCATTGCATAATAGTTAATGATAAGAACAAAACAAGTTCATGAACTGAAATATTGGAAATAACGACACAATTTAGGCACATGCAACGATCCCAAATTCGCATCCAAACAACCGTTGGACTCAGTAACTTAGTAACTCCTGTCTAAACTACTAATACTCGCACCCAAGCAAGTGTCAAACTTTGTGACTCCCGTCTAAACAGCTCACATTCGTATCCAAACAACTGCCAAACTCACTGACTCCTGTCTAAACAACTCATATTCGTAACCAAACAACTGCTAAACTCAGTGACTCCTGCCTAAACAACTCACATTCGTATCCAAACAACTGCTAAACTCACTGACTCCTGTCTAAACAACTCATATTCGAACCCAAACAACTGTTAAACTGAGTTACTCTTCTCTAAACAACTCTCGATCCCAAACAACTACTCAAATCAGTAACTCCTGTCTATACAACTCACATTCGTATCCAATCAACTGTTAAACTCAGTAACTCATATTCGTACCCAAGCAAGTGTTAAACTTTGTGACTCCTGTATAAGCAACTCATGTTCGCACCTAATGAACTGCTAAACTCTGCTTGCCTTCCTGCTTTTGAACTGATGTTTTGATGAATAGTTTGCTATCGAGATAAACGATGCGCATTTGTATTTTAGATTGCCGTGTCGATGGACTTCAGTGGAGGAATACGGGGACGATGAAGGTGCCTAGGAAGAAGAATGTCCCTCCTAGATATCGGAGAGTTATGTTCAACTGTCGCGGTGGAACTGACAATTTCCACAAAGAAATCTGGGAGGAAATTGGTCCGACGGCTCCTTTGCTTCTCGTAGTGCTTTACCACGGTGTCGACACTGATTATTCCATAGCTCCGCACGATAATGACACGTCTTTTGAAAGACCTTTTCAACGTTGGCGCCCAAGCACCTTGCAACAGCTCAAGGAAGCAGACAAAGCCCCAAAAAGTACATATGTATCTGCCACTTTATCGGGTAAGTATACTTAATAGGTGTTTTACTTATTTCTTTTTATTCATCATCATGTTGTTTTATTTTCTTGTTTTGTTTTTCCTCCCTCTTACTCTATTCTTCACTATCTTATGATACATGTAATAAGATTGTAAAACTCTTTATTATTAGTGTCCATTGTTCTGCTGCTGTGCATGAATGAAAGTGTAATAACATCAATTATTACTTCAAGCTTGATCTGGAATTCCATTCTATCTCTTTTACTCCGGTTGTTCATTGATGCATTGACAAATATATGTGTACATGTATTCTACCAGGGACGGCGGAAGACGATGGAAGGGCAATCAGAAGGGCACTTCTTGTGCCTGAGTTTTTAGACCGTATAATTTAACCATGGAATATATTCTAAAATGGTGCTGACATTGCAAATAATATTTAGATGTACGGAAGCACATGTACATGCATGTCACATGCCATATAAGGTACGTATTACTTCAGTAAGCTTTAAGAAAGGGCAGATTTTTCTAGGCATTTCCATTCTACTCACACTGTATTTTTTAATCAAATTAATCGGAACGTTTTTTCATATATTCAAGTACGCAAGCCATTTAAATATTCCGCACATTTAAATCAATTTTCAAACATGTAGATTCATTTGGAGGCAAGGTAGGCCTAGTGTGGAATAAATAGCAATGACTAATACGGGAGTCCCTAGGCTTACGAAGGGTCTATATAGCATTTGAGTACAGCATGAAGAGAATATTCGCAGGGTAGTGGAATTCTTATGTAGTGTTCTTTATTAAATTTCAATGGAGATTTGGTAAAAATAGCTCTACCTAGGTCTAGGTTGACTGGAATGCTTGAAGAGATTCCTATGGTTCGGCCTTGATATAGCCGATGTGAGTTTTTTTTAAAGAATTCGATCTGTGTATCAATATCAGTTACATGCATTGTATTAAAATGAATAAGGTCGCAAAAACTCGAATGCCACAATTACTCGTATAGTTTCATCATCAATACTAGGTACCATGACAGTTGCTGTTCTCTTCTGTGCTTTCGGTTATCCTCATCTTGTTATCCCATTCTCAGACTGTGATACCTCATTTAGATTATCTACAAAAAACTGCAGAATCGGCACCGGGGTTTCTGATCAATAATGCGGTTCCTTCTTTGATTACTTTTTTCTCCTTTGAAAGAAGCGACTCATTGATTGAAAGATTAAAAGAAAGAAATTTACACACCACTCGGATGATGCAGGGCAGGCTATTTATCATGAAAATATTAAATCCACTGAGCATTTCTTCTGGTAAGGCGATCACAATAAACAGCCGTCAATGTGATGACGAATTGTGGTAGATTTTTTACAGAAAATATGCATTTTCAAGAAAAATGATAAAACATTAATGAGCATTAGTTAAGCGACTTTTGATTTTCTATTAAGACCAGTTGAGCATTCTACATCTAAAGTTTCGTTTGAATTGATGCAGTAATTCAGTTGTGAAGCTCATGTGCGCAGTATGGCCACTTCCTGCACATTGTCATGAAAATATAACCGCTACAAATTTTCTGTCTTGTATAGATTTTTTATCCATTTTTTACAGAAAACCCGGCCAGAAATTTGCAGCAAGTGCAAAATGCCAGGAAAATGGCGCAGAAATTGAGCAGAGTAGATGGGGACTTACTGGACAGTATAATATCCATAAGTGCTGCTCTACCGGAGTTCGTGCAAAGTTTGACTTTTCAAACCAGCAAGAATGATTACAATGTAATCCTCTTTATGGACCACGCCATGGAAATTGGCAAGAGAGTAACAGACGTTGGTACATTTCAAGTACTGTCGTACGACACTACCTTCAAGATGGGCGATATTTATGTATCAACTCTTTTGTGCCGTCTCTCCATTTTTGAAGGTGCACCTGCCTTCCCGTTGGCTTTCTTCCTCCACTACAGGAAATTGGAGTTGACTCACTCAGTCTTCTTCAATTTCTTGAAGCATCACCATCTATGCAAGTGGATGGAGAAGGTCTACATGGTTCAGGATGAAGAGACCGCAATCAATGATGCCACCTTAGTCAGCTTCCCAGGTATTAGACTGGTTCATTGCTGGAACCACTTGGACCAGAAATTCAAGCGTTTCTTATTGGGTTCGGTGAAGGCCGCAGAATCTCAACAGTATCGGAGGCAACTGCGTGAGATTCTGTGCATAAATGACGAGGCTGCATTTGAGGGAGTTGTTAAGGAAGTGACTTCGCGGTGGAGTGTCGGGGTACGCGATTATTTTAATAATCATTTGCGGACGCCGATTAAGGAACGAGGAGCCAGTTTTGTTCTCCGAAAACATGGCTTCCCTGAACCTGTGAGAGGTATTACCACCAACACCTCCGAATCATTTAATAATGTCATGAAGGCGGCATTCGACAGGAATGAGGTGCCTATGTGGACACCCTGATTTTGGTGCTACACCAACAGCAGTTATTTTATGCAACCCTTTACCACAAGGCTTTCAACGGAGAGGGTGACTGGAAGATTCTAGCAAGCGTAGACATTGCCCATCTGCCTGAACCTCTTCCCAAGCAAACGATGCCCATGAACCCCGACGAGCTCCGTGGTGTACTCAAGGGTGCCCTGAAACTGAACCCCATTCGCGTACAGAAAGCGCCCCCGAGACCCTCCATCATTTTGTTAGCCGAACGGGCCATTCAGCAAAATCAAGTTCTCCATATTCCTCAAAGGCAAGTGTTTCTGGTTACGGGTGTGAATGGAACATGTGGTGAGGATACAGCCGAAGGAAACTTGCAGTTGTCTTGCCACTGTGTCATGTTGGCATATTTTGGCAGTGCGACTAAGTGTTGGTTTCAGCAAGAGTCGACCGGTTCCAAAAGTGTCACTAGCCAGGATGCTGCGAAAGAAGAAAGGAAAGAGCGGAAAGTCTGGTAGGCAGCACCTGATTCGGAGATTGCAACTGCTAAGAAGAGTCCGTTTCCGGAGACAGTTGAGGACACATCATATTGTCGATTCCTAACTCCGTAAGTGGGAAACATTCATTTGTCACATTTTCCTCTTCTTTCAGGTGATTGGTTTCTATCTTTTTCTAAATGCAGCATTTTTTCGTAAGCACGCCCAATACACGGTGCAACTGGAAATAATCAGTGAATAACAGTTGGCCTATGGTTTCTTTTGTACGTTTCTTATTGTACGATTATTTATTTATCGAACTGAATCTGATTTATTAATTTATTAGCAGCAATTATCATTTGACACTCCAGGCTTATTTCTACATCGCCATCAGTTTCGTGTAGCAGCCTTTTTCTGAATCGTCTGAGAGGTCACTTTCTTTGATTTTGAATATCATTACCGCATACTCGTACTTTATACAGATTTCTCGTGATGTATCAGATGTATTGTCTGTAAATCCAAAATCGAATTAATTGTTTGTGAGGTAGACAATCAGTAGGCAAAGAGTTGCCGTAGATTTTTATGCAACAGTACTGTAGATATTATTGTGACAGTTTTTTCGCTATAGGAATTACAAATTAAAAATGACAACTTTTATTCCTCAGGATGTTGAATAGTAATGGGAAGAACTGTTGGTTCAATTCAACTGTCCAATGCTTTCATTTCGTCCACCGAAGTCTCATTTTACGTACGTCTGGAGGAGTCAACAGTCATTCATCGGCTTGTGAAGACAAAGACTGAACTGCCTAGTGATGTTTGTGAGAATGTTTGGCAAGTATTCAAAAGTTTGAATGAGTCACGCATGGATGATGGTTCTCGACTAGTGGCTACGGTAAGAATTTTGGTATACTCATTACAGTAGGCAAATTTCTGGTGCGGTTTCTGGTAACGGGATTCCTGATGAGCTATTCGACATGTCGGTGCAGATGGCCATCCGTTGGGCAAGAAAGCAGTTGGGCCGGAAACTCATGGATGTGGTTCTTGACAAGGCTCTTACTGATATTAGACAGTCTCAACTTGTGGTGAGCTCGCTTCCACCGCCACCAAAGCCACCTACTCCTGTTCAGGATGACTTTCCCAGGAATGGATTCTTCTTTCGTTCTTTTCCAGTTGCATCTGATCCTCCGTCTTCATCCGTGTCGGTTAGAGAGGTTCAGGATAAGGATACGCAAACTGTTGATGATGTTTCGGAGTTTTCTGGGTTATGGAGTCCTGCAACTGCTGTGCTTCCAACTTCTAATGATTCCTCATCTCCACAGGCTGTTGCGCCTGTTGTGACTCTTGCGCCCCCAACGCATGAGGTTGACTTGGATGCGGAGTCCTACACGCCATGCCCTTCCAATGTTAATACTACTCAGACTGTACCTTCTACCACTTCTCTGGTACAGACAAAGATCACTGGTACTGGTGTCCTCGTCACCAAAGCAGCTACTTCAACGGAACGGTCCCTCGATTTCTCGAAGTCCAAGTTGGTGCTTGGGGATCTCAACTTGAAGGATCTTATTCTAGAGGACAGTTCAGTTTTGGCCACCGACAAGGGCCGACTCAGCTTCTTCAAGCAGTACTTACAGTCGTTCCGTGGAGCCCATGAGTGTGTCTCGGACTTCGTTCTGTGTTTGTCCAGCCTAGATGAGAAGAACATATGGCTGCACACATGTTTCAAGTGCTCATACTGTTCATTTTACAGATACTTACTCCCCAACGGTGGAGTTCCGCAAGCTTTGATCAGGGCGGCCGTAGCGGTATTTAACCGCGTCTAATTTAAAAATAGCAGGGTTACTTGTGTTACTTATTATTCATTAAATAGTAGTATATTGGTACCCTTTTTAAATTTAGATCTAAAAAATCCTACACGACAACCTACATTTCTCGCACCATAAATATGTAACATGTTGAAGCCTACATGTTGTCCGTGTAAAATTGTACATAATTTATGTAGTATTCATATTGTTAATATTTCCTAAAAGGTCCAACGCCCATCTTGTAAATATAGCACAAAAAGTTTATAATCCCGTGTTGAAAATATTGCACATGCTGTCTACATGCATATTACTCGCACTGTAAAGATTCACATGATGTATATATTTCCCGTGTAATATTGTACATAAGGTATGTAGTGTCCATGTTGTTAACATCGCACAGAAGATCTACTTTGCCAATATTGCAAATTATTTAACATAACTTTTGCAGTGCACATCTTCTAAATACTGCACAACATTTATTTAGTGTCCGTATTGTAAATACTTCATAAAAAGTCTGGTCCACATCGTGAAAATTGTACATATTGTCCATCCAGTAAAAATTGTACATCTACAAACTTTTTGTATCAAATCCGCTGCATGCATTGCATATCTTATAAATTTGAATTGACCAAATGATGCCTGCGTAGTGTATATAAAACATTCAGTGCATGCAAATTCTATAAATGCAAATATATGAAGTATATGCAAATTGTTGAGAAAAGCCGAGTTTTAACTTTTTCATGGCTTTATGCATGCCTTGAGGTTGTTTAGGTGCAACTCGGAGTTGTTTGGGTATGTTTAATGTGTGTTTGGGTAAGATAGTGAGTTGTTTTGATGAGGGGGATGCTTTGAGGTTGTTTAGGTGCAACTCGGAGTTGTTTGGGTATGTTTAATGTGTGTTTGGGTAAGATAGTGAGTTGTTTTGATGAGGGGGGATGCTTTGAGGTTGTTTAGGTGCAACTCGGAGTTGTTTGGGTAAGATAGCTGTTTTGATGAGGGGGGATGCTTTGAGGTTGTTTAGGTGCAACTCGGAGTTGTTTGGGTATGTTTAATGTGTGTTTGGGTAAGATAGTGAGTTGTTTTGATGAGGGGGGATGCTTTGAGGTTGTTTAGGTGCAACTCGGATTTGTTTGGGTATGTTTAATAGGGGTTGAATGAGTTCAGCGGATTTTATTGTGAGAGGTGGCTGTGCTTTTTATGAATATTTTTCAGTTTGACGAAATTTGTGTGGATTTAGTATATTACCAGATAGTTTTGTGGCCATGGAGTTGGATCTTTAAAGACATGTTGTGAACTGTTTGATTGAATTGAGCTGTTCACTCGATGGAGTTTTTGGACTTGTTTATTTATTTTTCTGAGTACTTTTAGAAATTCTCAAGGTTGTTCAAGTCTTTTTCTGTTATTTTCAAGCTTGTTTTGAGTTGTTTAGATGATTTTGAGGCTTCTTCGTGGTTGTTTGGCCGTTTTCCGCATTAATTATTTAATTAAAAACGTTTGTTTGTTGTAATAAATTGAGTATAATTATCAGAAAAAGTACAGTGGAATTGTCTTCTGGCAATCTTCTGCTTGTTTGGTACTTGTTTGCAGCAATGTACCGTCATTCTCCAGTTGTTTGAGAAAGATTTTCCGTTGTTTGGTCTGTTGTCTGGATATTCTTGTTTGGATTTTACCTCGTTCCGTATGTGACATTTACCTCTTGGAGGTTTTCGAACTTTTTGTATTCGCGCGCTTGTTGACCTTGGCAGTTAATTGTACAGAACCTTCTAAGTATGTAATAAGATATGTCCGTAATGCCTTATGGGACCATTTTGTTGTGTAGTTTTACTTTTGTATCGTGATACCGATTGTTTTTTGTTTATAAGCGTAATGGATTAAATTTGAGCAGAACAAGCATAAAACGCTAGTATCAAACACCGATTGTCTACCTACAATAGATCTAGTTTTGTATAATTCCGTTCTGAGATTCGTTGCATGTACCGCACTCCACAACTTAAACGTTAATTTGGTTCTCACATCAATATTAATAGTTAGAAGACGAATACATACAATGTATGCATAAAACTTATTATTTCTGAATTTTATTTTTTGGTACCGAGTTGACCAGATACCTTACCCAGGTACGTTATAACGGTTGTGGGTAGCAGTTATAAGCTGAAACAGAAGTATCATAAAACCCCAACCTCCTAATTCAGCTGAAATTATGTCTTGCTAACTTCTTACATATATCGTAACCTCCCTGTGGGAACGCATCTTGCTAATATCAACAGATTATCTGGCGAGGTAGCGATTTTGTGGATAATTTTTTTAAAGGTTCATTTTCGTGTAAAAACTATCTCCGCATGTGAAAATGGTCATAATTTATCCAAAAACATGTGTAAAATTAAAAAACGACAGGTGGCGAAAAAGTTGCTACAATTAGTTGGTAGATATTTGGTTACTAATGCGAGCTGATTTTTCGCCAACCGGCGAAATCGTGGATATTGTAGCAATTAATTAGTGGTAAGTAGTAATGTTCGTATATTACCTTCACATGAAAATATATTGTATACTCAGTCTGATCTGATAAAAAGGGATCTTTTTTTAATTCACGAAGGCTTAAACTAAAAAAAGTATTTATCTTCCATAAATGTCGCAGTAAATGCTATGATATTATTCAAATATTTATCATTGTTGTAAATTATTGAATATTTATGAAAATTGATATATGCGGATTCTCTATATTCTTATCATTATCAAAGAATGATAGTCTGCACTTATTTCTTAGATAGATTAGCCATATGTGGGGGATAGTGAGGAGGTGAGGGAGAGAATAGAGCTTCGGCTGTAGAGGCGGATTACTAAAGAAAATAAGAGAGAAAGTCAAAAGTAAAAGGTGACATATAGAGCGCGAATTGTCGCCGGCGAACTTCGCCAGCGAATATCCCGCAAATATGACTGAACTTTAGCATGATATTCTGCAGCTGACATTCGCCAGTTTTTCGTAAGATTCGTTCCCACAGGGCTGCAGATGCGACGGCGAAGTTATAATGCTGCTTACGATTAACTAATTAGCCGCAAAGGAAATATCATAAACCTACGCCACTTGCCTAAAACTTCTTAGTTCAGTTGAGAGCAGTGACTTACCATCAGCCGTATAATTTTAAGAGAGCAACGTTTTGGTTGACCGCGCACGCTAGCCGCCGTGAGCTTTACTCATTGCATTTATAATAAAATGGTACATTCAAACACCAGGAATACTTAATTCATGTTTATCTTATGTTTGCCTATACTTTTACCCAGAAACCACCCAAACCCCCATAAATCGGAAGCCACCAACACCTTGCAATTATGTACAATATATACATGTCCGTGAAATCCTCAATTATCACTTGAATGTGATATAACTTTGCAACCCTTCACGAGAAAATTGCGCCAATGCTCCCAGATTTGTGAGCAATACCTATATACAATTTAGTTCTTCACATCAATAGTAAAAATACCAACACCTATAATTAAAATATTTACGTTAATTACTAGTTATAAATTTACTACATATAAACAAATAAGCAACCCTGTTACAATGGGTAGCAGTAAACGTTTTAGAAAATTAGTCTATGAATATACGAAATTAGAGTGCTTATTATATTGTTATGACTTCCTCAATATTTCACTCCATTACTGACGGTCTTCGAAAACTGATGCTGCATTAACGTGCTAAGCTGTTGTTGAATTTATTCATGGTTTAAGGAGTCCTTCCTTCCTAACTATTTTTGTTTGGTTGAAAAAATCGTCCTTCTATCTGTTCACTTAACTGATGAGGTGCTAGACCAGATAAAATGATGTGGATCAAGTTGTCTGTCAATCATGAGTCACAGAATCACAGAGTATGACATGGAACAGCTGTTCGAAGCATCGGAAATTATAAAATAAAGGTTGATATTGTATGAATTGCTCACAAAAAAATGCTCCATTTTGATTGGTTCTTGGAATTTTCGGATTTACAAATTTACAAGTTTATGAAGTTTAAAAAGTTGCACACATTTTCCAATGTTCTCCTGTTACCTCTTAACTTACACAATATTTCAAATCATTTATTTATTTGTTGTCATGTATCATTTGATTAAAACCAAATCATTATTTTGGATGAAATGTTTCATTATTAAGTATTCTTCTCAATCTTTTTTACAAACATGCATGACCTATTGATATACACGCAAGATTCGCCTTTATGTTCAAGAAATGGATATTTTAATAGAAAATGCTCTGGATCTGCATGCATCCGCACAGCTTCCTCAATCTACTTATTCTATGATTTCACATGAATGAAATCCCTCAAAGTGACAAAGTATTTCACTTAATCAAGATCATTGTGGTTCATTTGCAAGCAGCAATTCTACGTTATCAATAGATACAATTCTTGTCTTGTACTTGCTCTCTTTAGGACGTTAGTTGAGTCAGTGAAGTGGAGAACCTTCTTAGTGGCGCAACGAGCTCAAAGAAGTAGACAACTCTCTTTCGATGTACGCAAAGTCAAGAAGGAAGCGGAGAACTTTCTTTATCACGAATGAAAAGCAATGAAACGGAGGAACTTCTGTATGAATGCAAAATCAACGAAACGGAAAGTGAATTGAGGGATAAACCCAGGTTCGAGAATTTTAAACAAGACTGCTATTTGTTGTATTTTTGTCACATTTTCGGGATGAAACCTCCACGAAGGCACGATGATTTTTTAGCAAGTGTTAATCTTTATAATTAAAAAAGGAAAACATGGAATATTATTCCAAAGATGATGTCAGAATCTTAGATTTCAGGAAGATGCTTCCAGAAAATGTAAGATCTTAGCAAGATCTTAGATTTTCTTATCAGACAATGACCTTGCATTTTCTTGTCAGAAAATGTAAGATCTTCGCTGTCTTTGAAAGAAAATGTACGGCTTGTCGCATAGTGCGGTTATTTTTTCTCGGGAGTTGTTCAGATGATATAACACGCCCATATATGGCGCGCCCTTTCCCAAGCTTCGCCTCGTGCCGCCGCAATTTCGAAGGTCAAACACTTGGCATCTTCACTGAGGAGACGTTCACCAAGCTGACTTGAAGAAACACCCACCACGAAGATGTCTCGAAGAAGAATTTATCTTGTTTTCGGGTCAAAGTCACATTCTGAGATCAATCGTCGTAAGCGGCAAGAAAATTCCACTATAGACTCGAAAGGTTTTGTCTAGCCTCGAAAAGCTGTTTTCGTCGTAGTAAAAGACTAGAGCGTACTTTAAAGAATTCATCGAACCGGTCAATCGTATCATCGTATGTTTCTTTCGGGTCAGGCAACCCATCGTAGATATTGTAGCCGCTTTTTCCAACACAACTAAGTAGATACGCAAGTTTCTTAGCAGCATCACAGTCAACAATAATCAGATAATTTTGGAACTGTCTCTTGAAGAACGACCAATCTTCTGACTTCGGATTGGCTTGCAGTAATGGCTGAGGGACAGAAGGAGGAACAGCAGGAGCCAATGCAGGCATAATTGCAGAATGAGACATAGCGTGACGTAAAGCAAGTATAGGAATAACTAAATCAATTATTCGTGAGTAATTTTTAGAACCGCTACCACCAGAATATGTCGTGATTTGTAATATTGGCATCTACTACTGTCCCGAGTAAGTTTTCGGGGACATTTCAACCACGAAAGGATCATCTCAGCTGATGTGCAAGGTCGTTCAAGGTCAAAATTTGAAATATTGCAAATATTTACTCTTGTTCATGTATCAAAAAATTGTAAATAATTATGCAAGCAACGCTATGAAATAGTATTAGTAATTCATTAAATCTCAGATAATGAGCTCATATTTTGAAATTATCAGCTGACGATCTGAACGTGAATATATCGCAAACTATGGAACATACTACTTCGGAATTGTTTAATCGAAGCCAGCCATTACGGCTGCATTTGAAATTGTCAGTCTTACTTTTGCATGACCTGCTTATGGTGGAATCAGAATGTGTGCATCAGCATTTGCTTTGATTCAGCAACTGTGCACTTAATGCCGATGTCTCTTTCTTACGAGTGACTATACCTCAGAGGGGGAGAAATGTGGTAAGTATTCCTATAGAGTCTTTAAGACTCATTATTAACAAGTGCCGAGTAGATCACGAGTTAAAGTAAAAATATTCAACATGCTCTTGAAGCTTTTTCAAATATTCAATAAAGATTCCTGAAATGTGACTGAAGAGGTATTTGGCTTAACATTTTGAAGAAAGTACACCGAGTGAAATGGGGTTTCAAGTAATCTCAGATTGAAGTTGATTCTGACGTTGGTTCGGGTTTGGCTCTCCCTCCTCCACTTCCGACCTGTCTACAACACAAATGAGACAGAACAAATGGAAATCTGTAACTGATCACGAATCCTTCCATCTGAATCACACCAATAGGCATATCCGAACACCTTACCACACCTACGACAAAAATGACCTCAACCATTCCAATCCTCATCCTGTAAACCAGAATTCATCCGCAGTGACTTCCAAGCTGTGCTTCAAACTCTGTTGTTGCAATGATTTCAGCTAGATTGAAGCTTATTTAAGAAAAAATGTAGATGACATCAAATTATGCTGAGAAGAAGTCGCTGAAGTTAGCAGTAGGATTTTTAAATAAATTTACTCAGCCCTCAAATTCTAGTACGATGCATAGAATTAAGAGTAGAATTTGTTCACAACTTCATATGTACCAATCAGTAACCGAAAAGCTCCGAAAATCAATTCAAAGATATGGATCTACTGCCAACTCTACTGCTAACTTCAGAATCAACCACACAGAAGACCTAAACCACAGCTCCACAAACCCATAGACAAGCCTCAGAGACTTTGCTCAGGCACTTCCGACAGCAGCAGTAGATTTCCTTCCCGTCAAATCCACTATTTCATCTCAATTATGGGTGTATTCAAATATTAAAACTACTGCTGGTCACTGAGAAGCCAAAACATTTTGCTCAACTAAACCAATGCTCAAATGGCATCAAACCGCATTTGGTCCTAAGTTTTCACTGAAAACCAACATGTATGGGGTGAAAGAGAAAGTGTGTATATTTTTGGAATGACATAAATTCAAACAAGTATTTAATTCATCACTTCCAATAAATCACAGAGTCATAATACAAAAGAGCATTTCCACAATCTCATATGGTGATATGGACCCATTTACATCTTTCAAAGTCAATTGAAATTATTATCTTTGAATCTGTGACTTCGCCATGCCAGTGGCAGCTGTTGCCTGATCACGTTTACGAAGATTCTCTTTCGAGGTTCAGCAGGAAAGCAATAGCAGGTCATCGAGTTGCCAATTTAACACCTCAGCAAAGCTGTCAGACACGAACTATCTGTAAAAAAATATCGTTTCCTTCTGCTTTATGCTATCACGATCAGTCAATTCCGTTGTAAATCCTTTAAAACTGCATAAATGCGCATCTCACATTTGGAAACAATTCCGACTGTATCTCCCTTTGAGTTCATTTAATAAAATCGAAAGTGTACACACATAGGGGCAATGCATTGTGGATTTAATAAATGCGGAGTTACCACTCTACCTAATATATTTAATTATTAATTAATTTTTTCTGTAATTACTAAAAAGAGGCAATGAAAATGAATATTGCTGCTCGCTTACAAATATTTTCAAATTTATGCAATATCAGCTGATTTTCACTGGTTTCGTTGCACACAAGGTAAAAACACGTCTAAATTTCCTATCTAGCCCTTTGTGATATTAAATATCTTTGATTTATACACATTGGGGATTTAATAAATGCAGAGTTGCCACTTTACCTAATATATACTACTCTATGATCTGTATTATAACGGAGGTCTTCATGAAAAAATCGCGATATTATTCGTGCTTTCTTGGCTGAAATTTCAAGTTTTTAATTCAATATTCACCGACATGATTTGATTATTCACCAAATTCATGCTTCATTTCCTAAATCTGAATAGTAATGTGGACCCATTCACATCTTTCAAAGTTAGTTGAAATCAATTGCCTTTATGTGATTTTTCTTTACTTGTGGCAGCTTGCTTAAGAGGATTCTCTTGAGGTTAGGCATGAAAGGAATAACAGGTCATCGAGTTGCAAATTTACATTACCATTCCCATGCTGTTATGACACGGACGATCTGTAAAATGAAATAATTTCCTTCTGCATTATACTATCATGATCACTCAATTCCGTTGCAAGTTCTTCAAAACTGAGGAAATTTGCATATTTCACAGTTGGTGACAATACCACGCGTATCCCTCACGAGTTCATTTAATAAAATCGAAGGTGTGTGTGTGTGCATTGGGATTTAATAAATACGGAGTTACCACTCTAACTAATATACTTACTCTATAGTTCTGTGTAAGTGCCGCTTGTTAAATCCGAAATGCATGAACTTCTGAGGTTGTCTTTATTTCAATTCATATTTGAATTATCGGAAAATTTTCAAAATGCATGTAACGTGGAAACTGACTCTAATGCACGTTTACAACTCATTCATCGTATTCCTTGAATCGCATTCAGTTCCTCGCCTGTTGATTGGAGGTAAGCAGCGACCAATTTTGTAAGATTAAATTTTGTAAAGAATTTAAATTTAGTTTCTATTCTATTTCACGTGCTTTGCACGTTACTTTATCAGTTTTCTACATTCTCACCGTGACTTTCATTCATATAGGTATTAAACATTAAATTTAAAGTATTAAGGATTCGCAGACATAAATCAGTGTCTGCTTTTAAAATGAGGTTTAATTTCTTTCCGATAAGATATTGTCTCCTGTGTTGGGGGATACCCGAATTCTACCAATGTAGAATAGATACAGGAAGGATATTAATTATATCCGTATTGGGTCGAACATCATAACTGAGTGATTGTTTAGGGAATTCTCAGTAATGTTAATTAACAATGGACCAGTGAACTTTTGTCGATATTGGATACATTTTCTTTCTGTCAAATACAATGAACATGGTTGATCTGTTTGAATATACGAGATCAATTCAATGAAGATGCGAGTTCGTTCTCTGCGCTTTTCTGATAGAGTTGCGATTATTTCCCGGTGTTGTAATAATTCTGCTCATCTAACATAAACTTGAAATCCTTTTTCTTCTATCAATCAACGCAGAAACTGCCATGAAGTAACTTTCATTATATAACTAGTTTTTTCATTATCAGTATCATGGATGACAATGTTTATATTATTATATTTAAATTGGCAGATCCCGTTTGTTAATGGCAGACACGTAACTTAATGTTAATATTCTATCCCTCTCTTTTTCTGTAAAACTTGGTCCAATTTACAAATAATTTGCATGGTCATGCTATTAAATCAATAATGGACAAATTAAACTTGAAATTTGAAAAGTCTCAATGTCTATATTCTATTTTCTATTTAGGGTTCTGGTTAGTTTCCATCGGTAGATAGGTTACTGTAGTACGAATTTTTAAAAGGATTCAATAAAATTTCCTTTTTTTCGTTTCTCTCGATGAAGGCTGAGCGGATATAATGGGAATAAGTATCTGCACGGTTGAAGAACATTGTATTTTCATGATTATTTTTCGAATGAACAACCTACCGATGGCAGCAAAACATACATTATTCACTTTACTTAGCCATAAAACTAAGCAATGAAGTAGATAAACGAATAGTTAAACTAATAAACGACGTAACGAATTGTCTTTCTGAAGAATTCTTACTTAAGTAATAATCACTCAAATCTTATATTTTCAGAATATCAGCGGACTGTTTGGTGCGTTGTCGATCTTCTTACCAGACACTGATCACTGTCTCGAAATGCTTCAGTTCTAGTAGAGATAAAAATGTCAATTTTTTTTTAATTTTTCTATTACTATTTGGAGCATTTGGTGGCTTAGCGTGACACTGATCGACATCAGATAATGTAGGCCATTCTGCTACCAAATTAGATGCCATCCCATTCGTGACCTGAAAGGGTCGCGGATGGGGTGGCATTATATTTTGGAGCGAGAGTGGTTGACTCCCCTCAAAATGATAGAAATCAGGATAAACTTGGTGAGGACAACTTGACGTGAGTCTTCCGCCATCTGGCCGCCCAGATATTTTTCAACGGATTGTTCATTGGCCAGTTCCATGTTTCCACGCCTAATCGCGTGAATTTCCTTTGTTTCAGTGTTGTCACGTGCAATAATGGCCGTCTATGTTACTACTGTTAAAACTACTTTTATTCTCTACATTTTTTTGTTGAATTTTGAATTTAACGTTCAGTTCATTCTCATACTTTATATTGACATGCATCGTTAGAGAAATGTTGATTTCATTTAATGACATCACGACCATTCTATTTCATCAGGATGAATCTTAGTCACTTGATATAAGTAAAACAGTTCCCAGTAATTTAATGTTCCACAATCTTGGTATACAAGCTCATGCAAATAATCCTTAGACTCAACTGAGTGCACTGGATTGATTTCCCCATTGCTATCGGATGTTATCCGTACATGTCCACAGATGCATGCTCCACACTCAATAGCGGATTCTCCTCGTCTTATCGCTGTCATGAGGAGACTTTCATCGTATTCAAAATGTCAAATATCACTGAAATTCGACATTTACATGTACATGTGTCGCCTTGAGGACCGATATCATACGAGGACTGGTCCCCTTGCTATCGGATGTTATCCGTACATGTCCACAGATACATGCTCCACACTCAAAGCGTCTTTCCTCGTCTTATCGCTGTCATGAGGAGACTTTCATCGTATTCAAAATGTCATATCACTGAAATTCGACATTTACATGTACATCTGTCGCCGTGAGGACCTATATCATACGAGGACTGGTCCCCTTGCTATCGGATGTTATCCGTACATGTCCACAGATGCATGCTCCACACTCAAAGCGGCTTTCCCTCGTCTTATCGCTGTCATGAGGAGACTTTCAATCGTATTCAAAATGTCAAATATCACTGAAATTCGACATTTACATGTACATGTGTCGCCTTGAGGACCGATATCATACGAGGACTGGTCCCCTTGCTATCGGATGTTATCCGTACATGTCCACAGATGCATGCTCCACACTCAAAGCGGCTTTCCTCGTCTTATCGCTGTCATCAAGCGAGGAGACTTTCAATCGTATTCAAAATGTCAAATATCACTGAAATTCGACATTTACATGTACATGTGTCGCCTTGAGGACCTATATCATACGAGGACTGGCGTGATTTTGGTTGTTAGGGTGGTATTCTATGGTGGCCCCCTTTAGCGTATAATTTAGATAGCGTACCCGCCAGCGACGATGGTCCTGCTTTCCCCTTGCTATCGGATGTTATCCGTACATGTCTATGTCCACAGATGCATGCTCCACAACTCAAAGCGGCTTTCCTCGTCTTATCGCTGTCATGAGGAGACTTTCATCGTATTCAAAATGTCAAATATCACTGAAATTCGACATTTACATGTACATGTGTCGCCTTGAGGACCGATATCATACGAGGACTGGTCCCCTTGCTATCGGATGTTATCCGTACATGTCCACAGATGCATGCTCCATCGTATTCGTCGTATTTAGAATGTCAAAAATCACTGAACCACATTTTCATGAATCTTCTTAGTTTTACAGATAACTGGTCAGAGATAATATGAGTATATTACTTATTAGTGCACATGAAGTGTTATAACGTATTATATTTTATGAATTTATTTTTTCAGATGGAAATTATCAGAATTCCAATCACTGAGGAGATGCTTTTTAAAGCCATAAAAAAAGAAGACATAAACCTGGTTCCTCTTCTTCAAGAACAAGGGTTGAAGTGCGATTTGCGCTTTAATTATCAAGTTTTCAAATCACCCAATTCACGAAAGAAAGGAGCTTTGTGGAGGTAAAAACATGTCTCAATACTAAGCTTATGGCAGTCTACCTTTAATAAGTACTGTTTTTTCTCGTAGCACTATATATTTCAAAATAATCATGAAAACCATTAGAACTAATAAATATCATTATTATGAAAGTATTTAAGAAAAGTTATGTTAAAATCTTTCAATTACTGCGTGTACCGTAGTAGACGGATTAGTGTTTAGGGAACTGGATAGCGAAACACCTGCTGTATAGCTAGCGACTAACGTCAACGCATGTTCATTAGGGTTGAATACGTTCTTCACACTTCTCTGAGAACTGTTGAAATATTTAGTTACAAAAATAATTCAAATATTTTCTAGAATTTACCTACGCTGTGGGTACTCGTCCTGCAAATTGCCGGTGGCATCTCGGTCATTTTAGTGGATAAACCGTCTAACGCACCCAGGTCCACATTAATGAGATTCAATCGCATTCGGAGAACCGCAGCATGATGTCTTCGTTAAACGAAAATGTGCGCCAGAAGGTAGCTCGAAAAATGGTGCAAGAGGAGATGGAGCAGGGAAAAGGTCCGACGGAAGCATTCTGCTAGAATGTCGCATTGAAAATTGGTCCAGCGAACGACCGACTTTGCTCCAGTATCCGGAAAGCGCGAACATCCTGGCTCGCGTTCCATGAACACCCAGATGGAGCTCCTCTGTCTACTGCAACGAACAGTTGAAGGGAACAGGTGAACCCTGAGTCTCTGGTGGTGCCATGGATATATTCAAAGTCATGCTGAGACCAATGTTCATTTCAATCGATCGTAGAAATTTTCACTCAGCTATATGTTGAACCAGTTATCTGGTTATATTTCAGATTTTATAATATAATCTCTGCTTTATTCCCGAGAAAAAATATCATTGCAAACTTTGAAAAATATTATAAAATACATCATTTTTGAAAGATTTTTAATGCTTTTCATGATGATGTACAATGTTAACATGCGCCTTGAAAAGTTTCTCATGTTTTTGAATTCCAATTAAATGCTGAGAAGTATTTGTTATGTACATCACTTATGAAGTATTATTGGAGATGTTCAGACTTTTCAAGTTCTGGTTGAGTGAGAACCCATTCGACTGCTGTTTTTTCTGCTATGTTAACCATTTCATGTTTTCCAATAGTTGTCAAAAATAGGTTTCACGCTCACCTATACTTTTATAACATAGTGTATTACTAAAAGCTTTTATATTATACATGTGCAAACAGTCGCCTAAATACATTGGTTGTTAGACTGGATATTGACGCCCAAGACGTAATCACCGTGGTGTTCGTTGAGTATTAATAGATACATGGTATATGTTTTATGTCTACCAAGGGTCTGCGACTTTCAAACGTATTGTATCATAGCATGTCCATAAATTTTGGTTTTGAGCCTGATAATGGGACCCCGTAGAAGAGTCCGAAGATGTCGCGACAATAAATACAATAAGAATCTCTACGCAATTAGAAATGATATTCATCTACATGTTAGATTATCCTCACAAAATTAACAGATTAATTTCACTGCCATTATCTATGGTCCCCAGTGGCTGGGCTTAAACATATTTACTTTTCTTTAAAGTTGCACATGCACGTTTTGTCCTGAACGTTGTCACAAAAACAGCGGTCCCATAGCAACTGTTGCGAGGGCAAAAATAGTCATCATTCGAAATGCAGCGTAGTCGATAAATGTAGTGAGGTATATAGTCTATAAGTTCCATGAGTCATATTTTCTATCTTAGTTTAATACATGCGATTATTTAAATATCCGGCCAGCCAGAACGCGAGTTTTGCGTGCAGGAACGAGGCCCGAAAGTGAAAACTTTCAACAGAATGATCGTACAAACCTATGCCCACTACTGAATCGGTACGAAATCCTGCCGAGTATCTATTGAGATTCCTCTTCTTGTCGAGATAAGATCAAAGAAAAACACAATGTAAGATCCAATTTGCGGACAGCAGATTGCAGTTTGTGGCTACTACCAAATGAAATTTTGTGTG